>CAHIKZ030000862.1:62500-555000 GCA_903632075.3 Acanthosepion pharaonis | reverse complement strand
TGCCAGATCACTCAATCATAAGAGCCTTTGGTAAAATAATCATTTTTTTTTTTTTTTTGTGTTTCAATATGACAATGTGTAAAATAAATAAAACTTAAGAATGCATACTTTATCAAATGTTAAGCTTCACAACTTTAAATGATTTTAAAAACCTTTATCAAACTGATGGGATTGTATAGGGAATTTTAAGGTAAAAGTAACAGTAAAAGTATATGAATAACTACTGATATTTGCCCTCATATCTTACTCAACAGCTGCTATTTTAAAAACAGACCAAACCTCTCAGATTCAAGAGATATAATTTAGATACCAAGAAACAAGCAACCTACTATTTTTATTCTTATTAGGTTTCTAAATATAAAAAATAGATATACAGGAAACAACAGGGAAATTATGTAAAATATTTAATCTATTAATAGCATAAATTTTGTCAAATAATTGTTATGAAACTTACATGATTCCAGATGAAGTTAGAAACCAATAGTTATATGAAAACAGCTTTAAAACTCATTTAAAATCATAACTTTTTTTAAACAATCCCTTTTCTTTCAACATAGGATTCAAATATTACACAACTGACATGTTTCGCAATATAAAGCTTCAAAGATTAAAGCAAACTGATGGCTGAAACCAGTCCATGTAGAAGGATACAAGTCATAACAAAACAAGAATTATTCATCCTTTACTCGAACAAAATAAAGATATTGTCTTTAACTTTGAAAAGGGTCATTAACATTCCTAACTTTGTTCAATAGTATGGTTACATCAACAATACAAAGGAGTTGCCTAAACAAAAATGGAAAATAAAGATATATTTCAATGGGTTATATAAAATTTGAACATATATTCATTAAAATTTTGTGAAGCAGTGAATGAAGATAATATATCTCAGAAGTTTAAGCAAAAATATTTTTTTTATAGTTAAATAAACTTTGTGAATATCTATGACTTACAAACTGAATTTACAAACACAGACTAACAATAAGACTATCTGCCTAAATGTATAAATTTACAAAGGGATGCTAAAAAAATTTGCTCTTATCCATTTACAAAACTGACTAGATGGCACAACCTGAATTGATCAGCCTTTCACCACTGTCATTTTTCCATAACATCAAACATCCTAGTTTGTTGACATTCCACTGAAACTTTTCCAGCCATAACTACAGTTACTTCCTTTTAAACATCAGCAGCCAAAAATCAATAAAAGCAACCATTGATTTAAATAAGTGTAGGTGTGTGTGTGTGTATATATATATATATATATATATATATATATACACACAAAGGAAAGTTTTAGGAAACAAAACAAAAACTAAGGAAACAAAACCAAAACTAATCTAATTATGCATGCATGCTCTATTCATCAGAATTTGGATACATTTTATGTAGGTTTCTCCACTTTTGGCATAAATTTTCGATACCTAAGTTTAAAAATTCTTGCAAAAATCAAATAATTCTCGGATTTTAATGAAACTTTCAGGACTTATTCACAAATGAATGAAATTATTTTGGAAATTTTTTTTTTTTTTTTTAGCAAATCTTGTTAAAAAGAGATTTTTCTTTTAACATGTTTCCACCCACTTACATATTTTCATGAAATCTCGAGAAATTAAATCTTCAAGCGCGGGATTTGTTTTATTAGTTATAAACAGGACTCTTTGTATAAAGTAAATCACCAGTTTTTTTTGTAAAACAAATATATGGTATGGGGTTTTACATATAGAAAATCTGCTCTGAATTAAAAAAAAAAATGTAAAAAACCGACATTAATTAATTAGAAAAGCTTTCACCTGTTTTTATGAATATGTTATACTAAGGACATTATTTTGTGAAGAAATAAAATTTTTTCGATGAATAATGTATTTTTTACAAATTTAAAAATTTTTTTTCATTAACTTCTTAATACTTCAAAAATCACTTAAAATTCTTTATTGCTTTCAAGCATGTAATGCAATGATAACGTTAATGAAAAAGTAAATTTATGAATTGAAATTTGAAAAGCACATAACAGTTGTTTGACCCAAAACATTTTTAAAATAATTTTAAAAAAATTTTATTGAAAAAAAAAAAAACGTTCATAATTTCTACGTATGGAAATGTATACATGACATAATCCTTAAAAAATTTTAAACAATTATCTAATTAATAAAACACTTTAAATAATTACCTAATTAAGAAAGTATGAAATAAAATATAGATATTACATAATTGCTGAATAAAAATGTTAATATTTAAAAAGTACTAGTTAAAAACGAAAAACCGTGTTCGCTAACTTTGCAAAAATTGTCAATTTTGATCATCCATAGTAATCTGTCATCATCTCGTCACAATAGAGCGTTTTTTAATCGTGATATGCTGCTTTTTTATGTGACCTAATGGAGGAACCTAATTTTATGTCTTATTAGGTGATTTTTTGATGGTGTTTGCATTCATTAGCATCAGGCCTCTAAGGCAGTGCTATGAAAATGGATTTACTTAGATCTTCCTGTATATCCCCAACAAACTCAAATTAACAAAAGGAAGTTAAGAATACTTCAAAAGAAAATTCAAAAGCTATTTAGTAAGTTTCATTTTTGGGACAATAGATATAGGAGCTGGTTAAATATGTTTTACTATCATCTAGTTGTTATGAAGTGAAATCAGTAATAGCCAACTTGAACAAGAACAAAGCAGGAGCAGATGGAATTATAATAGAAATGCTAGCAGCTTTAGATGATTTCAGTATTGACAAAATTACCGACATAATAGATATATGACAGCGGGGATATATAGGAAGATCTAAGTAAATCCATTTTCATAGCACTGCCTAAGAGGCCCGATGCTAATGAATGCAAACACCATCAAAAAATCACCTAATAAGACATAAAATGTATCCAAATTCTGATGAATAGAGCATGCATGCATAATTAGATTAGAAATAGGACAAGAACAGTATGGCTTAATTAAGGAAACTGTAATAAGAAATGCAATATTTATGCTCAGAATGATAGCAAAAAGAGAAATACAAATGCAAAAAGGATGTTCTAGATTATGCAAAAACCTTTGACAAGGTACATCACAAAAAAAAAAAAATAAATAAAAATAAAATAAAAAAAAAAAAAAAAATGTTGAAACAGCGAGCTAAGCTTGATTTATTTTAGGAGGAATATTAGAATAATCCAGAACTTATACTGAGAGAAACTGTCTATATGCAGATAGAAAATTAATTCAGTAAATACACAAAAATAGAAAGTAGGCATAAAACAAATACATGTCTTCTCACCAAATATATTCAACTTTACAGTTAAGTAATTCAATTCTGAGAGAATTAGAAGTCCAACCAAGATTCGTTATTGGCAGCCACAATCTTAATTATTAAATATGCAGATGACAGTGCTGATAACAGAAATAGAAAGGAAACTACATGAACTCCTGCATAAGGTAGTAAAAGAAAGCAAGAAAGGATTAAACATCAATTGTAAGAAAGAATATATGGTTGTCAGCAAAAGAAAGAGCTCAACATGCAATTCACAAATTGGAGATACTAAAATTAAACAAGTACAAAAATTTAAATATCTAGTAAATGTTTCCACAGGGGATGGAAAATGCAACACTGAAATCCAAAGGCATATTGAGATAGTGAAAGATGCCTTCCAAAAGGCTAAGCAAGGTATTAAAAAACTGGAAAATTTCATTAGAAACAAAGAAAAGAATACTGAACTATTAATTTTTAACATACAACGTGTGTTAGCACGTGCAATACCCTGTCTTCATCAGCCGCCGACCAGGGGTGACCTCACGGTTTTGGTGGCTATGGCGGGACCGCCACCCCTAGCGCCACCAGCAGCATTTGCCACCAGGCAGGGTATGAAGATAAGCTAACTAATTGTTCCTTTAAGTGAAATTTATCTGCGTTGAAAGTTTCTTGAACGCGTTTGCTGTTATTGACGCGCTCGTAAAAGTCGTTATAGACGACCACGCAAATATCTCACCTGTGCATATTAGGTCGTGATGTTGTGCGCATTTTATTTGCTTGTTTTGATCTTGACCAAATCCAACTTGACGCATGTTGAACAGTTTTTTGAAGGCGATGCGAAACGCTTTTCAACCAACGGCCAGTGATGCCATATATAATATCACTCTTAAATGTCAGTGAATACTGGACAATTTCCTCACAGATGAAGAAACTTCAGGCAACAGAAATGTAGTCCTAGACATGTCCAATAGGAAACAAATCTGGCAATTGTGCAGATCAGAAAAATTTTGAACATCTTGCAATGTACTTTGTGTAGCATGGGCATTAGCCTGCTGGAACGGAATGGTAACAGAACTTATTCTTGATGTACAGAGAACTATTCAACATTACCTCTACAAACACCAAAGCAGAGCAAGAATTGTAACTTATAGTACCCCAAACAATGATATCTGGTGAATCCACTTTGGAAAATCTCTCTCCATTAGTTTACTATATAGACTTTACATCATACACACACAACCATAACATGCATGAAAGCAGAACCTACTCTTATTACTGAACATACCATTTAATCTCCTCCATGCAATTTTCTCATGATACTAGTGGAGACATGCAAGAAAAGACAATATAGATTATTCAAATCTATTTTCTTCTGCTTTGCCGTTTTATGTTCTAATCCTTACATTTCACAATTAATTGAAGGAGTAGAAATGTGAACGGAGAAGTTGATTATTTGACAATATAAAATTAGTCATTGTTTTCTGGATCCCAGTAAATAGGAGACTTGATGTGTCTTTGGTGGGACCAAAAGTGCAGTGCATGCATTGCACATAGCAAAGTGCTTTAAAATAAGTATTTTAATGTCAAGAATAATGAAATTTTAAATTTACAACAGAGAAACTATAATTCTTTGACAATTTTAAGGCATTACTAAATCCTCCATAAACATGTTGGGTTTCTTTTAAAAGCAGTTCATGATACAAAATGATGCAGTAACAATATTATCAATTTTATTATTAATTACACATTTTAATTAGCATTTAAGAATGTTTATTGTTCCACTGGGCTTCATAGTTAACATTGTGTGAAAATTTGGAGTAATAGCTTAAAACAGGTGTAGTCTTTTTTTAAAATAATGAATAGATGCTTTATTATACATACTTGTTTCTTCCTCACATTTATTTCAAAATACGTAATTGCACAAATCAGTGTGCATCTATTTACTCACCAGCAAGTCATGTGACACATAGCCTCTTCACTTTTAAGTAGTTATTTATAACAAAAAGTTTTAATGTAGTGTAGTGAATTGTATAAATATATGCTGTGTTATGCATATTTAAAATTATTTAATAATGTTGTTATATTATGAATGCTTATTATTTTTCACACACACAATGGTTGGAATATAATATGAAAGTGTTTGTTTATATATGCAGATTGATATTAAGAATGTGTATTGAAACAAATACTGAATTTCCTATTAAAAATGCAGTAAAAAACAGAAAAATGAACCTAGCTAAAAAATCCTTTGTATAATTTTAATGAAATTTGGCACTGCACTTGGCAGGGGGTTCAAGGTACAATATGCCCCTAAATTGGTTGAGATATTATGCATTGTTTAAGCTGTATCTCAGAAATTCACATATATACAAGATTAGAGTTTTAGTATTATATAGATTATTCTCCAACTCTTTCTGCCTCAGAATTCCAAACATGAATCTTGTCAGCATTACACTATTTCTGCATACAAGACAAAAGACACACATCCTCCCAGAGTCTTCACTGATTAGGACACAGTAGATTGTATAAACACATTCATTATATTTAGCACGTCAATAATATAGGGTGTTTTAATGGACCAATTTTAAATGTGAATTAAGTTTAAGTGTCTAATGATTTTTTCTTTCAGATTTAACAACTTAAGCCTTTGGCAATTTCAGCCATGGAAAGATTAACAATCAAATGTGTTATTGTATATTGAAGCCTATTACAAAAATGGATGTTCAAATTTATAAATATACAGCCCAATGCAAAAAATGCCCACCAAACAGTGACCATTTGCGGATGCAGTGGCTTTTCACCAGCCCAAATACGACAATTCTGCTTATTAACGAATCCACCAAGACAAAAATGGGCTTCATCACTAAAGAGGATTTTTTGTGAAAAATCTTCATTGGCTTGTCTTTGTTCATGCACTCAATTGACAAATGTATGGCTATCCAATTTGTCAGCAGGTTTCAGTTCTTGTGTCAATTGAATTTTGTAAGCATGTAGAGAAATCTTTTGTCAAAATTTGATGTAACATTATTGTGGAGAGGTTCAATTCCTGTGTGCAATGACAAATAGAGGTGTCTGGATTTTCAGCTGAATGGCATAAACAAGCACACAATGGTGTTTTCACATCTGCTGTCAACCCAGTTTGTTGGAATTTATGAGCAATTTTTCCAATTACACCCTCAGTTGGTCGATTATGCTGACCCCCAAAAAATTGTGAAGTGCATGAAATGCATTTCTGTTTGTTGAACGTCCATTTTCGTAATAAGCTTCAATAACCCTATTGGCAATTTCAACCATGGAAAGATTAACAAAGACTTAAGTTGTCAAATCACATTTAAAATCAGTCCAAGTTATTGGAACACCCTATATTAGGAAAGAGGGAGCAAGATTTAACTGCACTAAATAAATATATTTAATGTACATACAAATCTTGATATTCTAAAATGATCAAAGCATGGAAAAATTAGGTAATTGTAAGTTTGGTAATCTATGAAGAAAGGAAAAATAAAGGAAAATAATTGTGGGCTCAAAAAGAGAAGAAAGAATATTTTTAGCATTTGTTCAAAGTATTTGATATAACAGTTGAGTATCAAAAATGAGGTTACAAAATTATATATAATTTTCATCCCCAACTGACAACAATGCGAATAAATTATAAAATTTAGCAAAGTAGAGAAAAATAAAACCAAATATTTAAATTTTTCATTAAGACAGTTTTTATAAATGGTTTTGGAGTTATTTATTTTTTCCCACCTACAGAATATATTTTTCACAGCTTGAAGCACTAACAAAATATTTTTTTTTAATAAGGAAAATCATTATATCTCTTGCAACAAATCTCTCAATCTTCCTTCATTTTGGTCTATTTTAAATAAGTACCACTAAAATTGATGAGTTTAAAAAAAAATCAAAAAAAATCACTACCTTATTTTAAAAATTTTGCCAAAATTCATAGAATTATCTGATCCAAACAAATTTTTTGTGCTTATTCATTAATGAACTGTATACTGAATAGCTTATTAGAAAACTGTGGAAATGTTTTTGGGGAGGTCTGTTTCATATCATCCTTCTCAATATCGTGTGTAGATTTTACGAGGGCTGGAAGTTACATTTTTTTTTTTTACAGTTATATAAAGAAAAACCCTTGCAGATGTTATTTCAGTAAGAACTTTATACAGTGTCAAATGTGCACATATGGAAAACTCATCCTGAACCTTACAAAAGGTAATTCAATAAAACTCAAAAATAATTTTTCTGAGAATTACTGCTTGCATAATTTAATTAAAAAATTTTCTTTGATTTTGGACAGAAAAAAAACAATTTGAAATATTTCAAATTCATCTTGTTGATGTTACGTTCATAACAAGAGTCCTTTTTATTAAATAAGGATTTGTTTGAAGAATTTAAAAATGTAAAGTTTAATGTCATTTTTGAGTATGAACCATTTTTAAAAGAATTTAATTTTTTTTTCCTTGTAGCAACTGTTAGATTATTTTTTTGTATGGATGTTCAAAAAGGAAATAATTGCGAATTACTGACTGACTATTTTTATGATATTGGAAGATGATTAAAACTTAAGTTCAGAATTAAAAAAAACAACAACATTAAGATATGACATTAAACAGGTAAGAAAATAAAAAATAAAAGGAAAGTACTAAACACAAAAGTATCATTTACAAAAAAGAAACAAACCTAAATACTAATTGCACTGTTGGTGTTTTTTCCGTATTTCTTTTAATTTTAATTTTTTTGCGGACATTTTAAGAGGGGAGTTCAAGAGATATTTTTTATAGTTCTTGACCTCTGACTTCACAAAAAATGTTAGTTTCATTACGTTTTAAACATTACGCTTACAAAATACAATTAATTCTTGAATTTACTGACTTCAAAACCTAGAAAAAACATTGAATTTTTAAAAGATTTTTAAAATTTATTTTATTTATTTAAATTTTTAAAAATTTTCGTCTATAAATGACGGTTCGATGTGTGACGAGTGAACGCGGCAATGATTTTATTTAAAAAAAAAAAAAAAAAAAAGCTAAAAAGTTAATATACGGAATTCATTTTCAATTCGGATTAGCTTTTTTTTTTAAAGCTATTCTTTTAAAATTCAAGTTTAAAAAATTATATTGGAATTATTACATTTTTCGGGTGATGGTTAGAAAGTTTATGGCGGTGTAGGTAATTTTAAAAACTACTTTGAACTTTATGGTTCTGGTAAATCGATTAAATAAGGTTAAAAAATCTAATAATGAAACTGAAAGGCTCTTCACTTGCTTGAGTGAGAGTAAAACAAGTTTTTAAAACTAATTAATTATTCATTTGCAATTTGTAAAATAAGGTTTACTATCAAACTTTTTAAAATGTAAAACTTAAGTAAAAAAAGAAAAAGAAAAAAGAAAAAGAAAAAAGTTTTCAAAAATATTTTTTTTTTATTGAAGACACAAACAAATAATACTAGAAAATTCCGTAACCTTATTCCCGGGCCCCCATCCCATCAGTAATGTAAATGTGATGGAAAAAAAAAAAAAAAAAAAATACAGTGAAATTCTTCTTAATCTTAAGCACTATTTAATTTTAAGTAAGAAAAATGGAGCTCCCAAAAATAAACAAACAAGCTCACAGGATGGAATAAAGAAGAACCTTGACCAGAAAAGAAAAAAAACACTGCAACAACTCACCTGACGTAACTCAAGAAAGTTAGACAGAAAGGCAATAATCACATTTAGTTGCAAGAATTTCAATTAAAAACAAAACTGATGCATTGACCCCCCCCCACACACACACACAGCCAATTCAATTCATTTACAGACTTGGAACATTGGCGAGGAAGTAAAAAAAAAAGAAGAAAAAAAAGGTAATATTGTTAGAAAGGCTAATAGCCACGTAAATGAAATCGATAAATAAATTTAAAGTAGTAAAGCATTTATCCAAAAATAAAAATAAGAACTATAAACGACCATTATTAACCCCCCTTTTTTTTTTCTTAAAAAGCTAAAATAACCTAACAAGCTACAAGAAGTTTTTAGTTTTAAAAGCCAGTCAGAAGCTAGCATCTGCTACTACTTACTACTACAATGCAGACTAAGTCCACTGCGTTAATTAATTTCGAAATTAATTTGCTGTCTTTGTTCTTAAAAAATGTTTTTTCAAATTTAGCTGGTATAGAAAACCTTAAAACATTATGTTTTGCTTTTAGGCATGATTAGGACAATTTGTGTACGGATGTTTCATTTTAAAAAAAATAATGCCTGACTGCTAGAGGATGAAGAATGAAGGAAGATGTTTCATTCATTTCACACATCAGTGATGTTTAGTTTACAAGAATTACTCAAGGAATTCATGGCACAAACAAAAATGAATGCCAAGACAAATCTCGCTTATACATGCGAGGAGGTGTATCAATACTTTTAAAAATGTTCTATTTATTAATGTTTGTTGTTCCCCCTGCATAAAATTGTAGATTTTTGATTATTAGGAGTTAAGTGTCTTCTTTTCTTTCCGCGACACGTGTATTATGACTTGCAAGCTGATTTGATTCAAACATTGAAAAGATAACTGTTAGTGTTGATTCTTAATTTTACGGTTGAGTTTTCCAACATTTCGCTATTATGTCATTTGTTCAGTAAAGAAAGACAGTGTGTCTGTAAGTTCGAGCTTGTAAATAATTGAGCTTATAGGGAAAAAAGCCAGTCAATAACACGACACTTATAGAAGATTCTTCCAGGAAGACTGAAAGAAGAGTTTTTTTCTGCTATTCACGTTTCAAATTTAAAAATATGCCTGTTGAATTGAGTCATTGACATTATTATTTTTTTCAATAAAAAGTAAAGAAAGACTCTTCAAGCTAACGAAATAACGACACATTTGGAATGGATTTTTCTAGATTTCAAAAATCATGCCAATACTACTGCTGGGTTTTGTTGAGTTGTTACGTTATTTCAAATAACTCTTTTCGTCAGAAAAACTGATAAAAAAAATAAAAATAAAATAATACACCAACCAATAGACTCGTCATCTTGTGATCATGAAGATTAATTAAAAAAAAAATTATCGCCTTTTGATTTGAGTAAAAATTATCCAGGTCGTCTCCATTGAGACGATCGCAAAATTTATATAAATTGAATTTAAAAATACTTAGTTCCTTTTTTTTGTGTGTGTGTGTGAGAAGGTAAAACAGAAGATTTGCATTAACAAACTGCATCGTCGTGAAATTATTTTAAATTACGCGATAAAACAGATAAAGATAAGTAACCGTCGTTCTAATTTAGGAACTAATTAAAAAGGTAAAAAAAAGGTAATTGTTCGATTGCAACGATAAAAAAGATTAAAGAAAAAAAAGAAATACCAATGGCGTTCCGAATGATAAACATTCAATTTGTATATCACAGAAAATAAAAATTAAATTATCAACATCAACGATTTTTACTTAGTGATATCTACACAAAATACAAACAAAAAAAAAATAATGAAGACCGAAGAGGGATCGGTTTATGATACACTGGATATTGTATAATGATCCCCCTCTTTGTTATCGCTCCCCCCACACACACACACACACAAATCAATACCCAGTTAATTAATCCCTATCCTCATGGATGAAGAAAATGTTAGACACAACAATAAAATATACATTTTTTTCTTAAATAAGCAAATGTGATAAAAATAATTTATTTAACAAAGGACTGTTCTAAATGAAATTTAACAAGGGAACGATCCATTTCATTTACCGAACGCAAAGGATTTGGAGAAAATTAAAGAACCACCTTTTAGGTGATTAGACAACATTGAAATATTTAATGTATTTTATTTTTATAGATTTAAAGAAAGGTGTTGTTGATGATAAATGATTTAACATCAGTACGATCAAAATTATAATTTCAAACAAAAATCCAGATGGTAATATTCATTAAAAGTGTTGAAGGTGATCGTTAAAACAATGATAGTGAGTGTACTCACTACTGTATTCAAATCCCAAATAAAATGGATTTGAAATGTTACACTTCAAAACTGAAAATTAATAAATCAGTTTATACAAAGTTATTTAATCAAACTTCATAAAACAAAAAGAAAATGGAAATTTAAGTTAATAAATACAGTTTTTTTTAAATAATTACGTTGAAAGTGACTTGTTTTGATGACCTGGTTGGCCATCCGTATTATTTCCTGGTGAGAGAAAAAGTGGATCAAATTGAAAATTAAGTATTTCTTCATCAGTGGGAAATGTCATTTTTATTGTTTTTAATTCTATGATGAAAGCGAAGGGTTGGAATTAGATAGTGTTGACAAATATTCAATTAGAGCTGAAAAATTATTTGGTAAAATTCATAGTACGCCAGAGAGCCGATGAATGAAATGAAATGCTTCTCTTCTAAAACAAAAACAATAATTAGGATTGTTACTTTTTTTTTTTATAAAGCATTTAATTTTAAATCAACATAAATCTCGTATGCGTACATAAATTTTTACGGACATCTCATAAAAAGGAACATGTTGGAAGTTTATCGCGAGAGAATTTCAAAAACCAAATCTCAAAATAAAGGGTAAAGAAAGACTAAAGAAGAAATCATAAAATGGGTTGTCACGTGACTATGTTGTCAAATGCCCGTTCTTTTTAAAGCCTTTTTAAATAAATCTTGTGAAGCTGTCATTAAAGTTTATGGGATCAGTGAGAAAGTTAGAGTCTATCTTACAATCTTAGAAAAGTTATCAGATTTCAAGTGTATTGAAGAAAATCAAACACATCAAAATTTACAAAACAAGAAACTTGATAAAAAAAATAAAACGAACTGAAAATAGCCATGATTATACGAACAGCGGTGAAAAAAAAAACTAATGTTTTCCAAAGATTGTTATTGCAGAAAAGTTTCCTTAACAAACATTTTTAAGTTAAAAAAATGCGATCAACTCAAGAGAGTTTTAAAATAAATGTGACCTCCGATGAAGAAAAAAAAAAAAAGCAAAACGTGAATGATAGTGTTTTCGATAAAAAAATTATCGAGAACTTTAAAAACAATGAAAAATGCTTAGCTTTTTTTTATTATTAAAAGAAAAAAAAATGAAAATCATAAGTAAAGGAAAATGGCAAAACAGCAATAGTACCCCTCGAATGCTCTCTAATTTTATTTATTGATTTTTTTAATGAAGTGGTTCCTCGAGGTGTTTGAGAAAATAAAGGTGAAAACAAGAAATAAATTGAAGAATAAGAAACTAAAATAAAAACAATTATTACAGTTAACCCACTGAAAGGAGAGATACATGATATGCTGTCATGACAAGAGCTTTATTTTTATTTATTTTTTTGAGCATGTTTTTCCTCAGAGCTTCTAAGAAGAAAACCAGGTAGAACGACCAAATTAACATTAGTAATTAGAGAGGACAAATAAAGATTGGAAAATATTGTGATGATGATAAGAATAATCATCACCATCATTGCCATCATAAAGAAAAAAAGAATTAATTCTCGATCATTCAACTTACAATGCTTACACTGGCCTTTCGCAATTCTCGATTCTCCTCCTGTAGGGTTTTACACTTGAGTTTGTACGTCTCCAACTCAACTTTAAGGACCTTATTCTCCTGCTGTAGAGAGTCAATTCGTTTTGTGAGCAATTGCTCGACCTGAGCTGGCGACGGTGGCTGCATACTCGAACTACCGCTACCGCTACCGCCAGCTCCATCTAGAGAGCTCGTATCACTCTCCAATTCACTCGCGCTGTCCGCCATCATGACTACTACTTACTAACCGACCAACGCTGCCGCGACTTCTGTCGTTATTGTTGTTGTTGTTGTCTCTGGGTTCTAGATTACCACTACAACTACTATAGCTAATCAATACTATTGGCCGGGGACGACTACATACCCAAGCTAGCTGATATTGTTTTCATGTTGATCGTGATGATGATTAACTGAACTACTGGCTCTGCACAGCCTAAGTTTCGTATCTGCCTATTTCACAAACGTACAAAGCTAGCAACTTCTTTTGGTTGTTGGTAGTGCAGAAGTCTGGCGAAAAAAAATCTGTGGAAATTTTGAAGTTAAGTTTTCAAACTGTATTAACACCAAGTGACTTGTCGAAAAAATTATGTCACTTTCCTAACTACTTTTTAAACACTAGTTTGTAAACGAAACCCTACTTTCGGTCATCAACATTATTGACTTGAGTTGACGATCATCTAGCGAATGTAGCTCAGGTAAAAAGAGACTAGAGAGAGATACTGAATTGGTGAAAACTGAAAATCATGATTACACCATGCGAGATACGTCTATAAGAAACTAAGAGACTAAAGAAAAGATGTTATTGTTAATGTTAAGTAGCTTTTTTTATCAAAGTATTTAGAATAAATTGCTAATTAATTAAATTAGTTGATTTAGAAATGGCGTCAAAGAGAGTTTATTTTAAAATCATGTGTTGGTGAAGCTAAGCCTGTTACCATGAGTACATCAAGCCGACCCTTTGCTCATGTGACAACATAATTTTTGTTCTGGAGTTTGGTATTAAGTCAAAAATATGGAATGCCCAGTTTCAATGAGGATTGAAATCCTTTGCAATGATTGCCATGTCAGCATGACACCACTGATGAATGTTATTGTTAGTGTTAAAAACTGATGGAGTAGAAATAGTGAATTACCATACATTTGTGAATCATCAGTGCTAAAGCACAACATTACATCTCAATCTGATAATTTCATTCAGATGTTAAGAAGATGGTAAAACAGATGACTAAACTTGAGCTGCCATGATCAACTTTAAAAAATAGGCACTACTGGCTTATTCAAGCCTTTTTTTTACTAATAATAAATGAGATTTCATTGAATTCACAAGAAATAAGTTAGCAACCATTATTCTTAAGAGCAAAAACAACATTTGTCAAAGAAAATGTAGAGACGTTATTCTTTTTTTACACCTGAAGGTGAAAGGGTATTTGTGCTAATTAATAGTGATTGGTTTTCAGTTTCTGTTTAAATACTTGTTGGTCAGTTCATGAGAGGACATCTATTTATCAGATAATAACTATATATATATATATATATATATATATATTTATTACTGTATAGATACAATAATTTTGGCACATGGCCAAAGGGGAAGTGGGGAAAAGGCTGGTCTTCACTAACTATCCTCGTCCTAGTTAATCACAATCACAACCCATTCATCCAATACAAAAGAACTCATCCATCTCCATTCAATTCTACATATACCACAATACCACATATTCACAGGAGGGGGAACCTACAAAAATCACCCCATGATATAAAAATCTCAAAATGTTTAAATACAAAAATATATAAAAATTTCATGAAACATGAAATGAGGGTGGGATTTTTATAATGAACCCAGTAAACTAAACCAAAATTTAAAACAAAAGCAAACTAAAACAAAACAGATGTTAGTAAGACCCATCCACCCCTCAAAATAATCAGAGTGGCGACTGTATTCTGACGATAGACAGAATCAAGCAGCGCACTGACTAATGGAGTGAGGAAGGAAAAGATAGATAGTGGAGTGGGAAAAAAAAAGTCTGACCCAGCCGAGATGAAAAAGGGGACCAAAAACAAACTGGGGAGGTTGGGAATCTCAACCTGAATCCTAAAAAAAGAGAATGCTGGGAGCAACACTTATTCACATTAACTAGGAAAACATAAAACATTCTAGCTTAACCAGGGGAGAGTTTGCAGGAAATCACCCCGTTGTGACCAAGAGGACTCAAAAAAGGAACTCAAGACTAACTTTTTTACACAAACCAAGTTCGCTACTTTCACACACCTTTAGCTGAAATCTGTCAATATCAAACACTTTCTATCAGTTCTGATCTTCACCTTCAGCTGATGCTGAAAGAATCTGACCAGAGCCTGATGAGAATAGCATTCATATCACAAGAATCCCTCCATCCGTGATGTCCAAATCACCATTCAAGCCACAGTTAGCAGCGTCAGAAACACCATTGATTTCTCACAAGAATATGGGGGCAACATATTATCGCACACATATGCAAGATTGATGTGCACAAGAACATCGGGAGTGATACAAGCTGTCAGATCACCAACATAGTCCCAGAAAGGGCACACCTGAGGACAATGGTAGAAGGTGTGTGAAACCATTTCTTCTAACCCAAGGTCACACTGATGACAGTCGAGCAAATCCACCCAGCCCCATCTGAAGATCCTGTCATTGAGAGATAGCATATTCCGAATCAATCGCCAGGGAAGCGAAAACTCAGAGTTACTGAGCTACTTCACTGCTGGTGCCCAAAGTCAGAAAGAGCACAACTCGGCCAATGACAAGCTGAACCGTCCACAGAGTGGATCCTTCGCAACCCCCTCCACTACATATTTACAGAACCATATTGGGGTATGGTTGTGCCATTGTTTGCAGTAAGTATAGCTGTTTCCGAATGTGTGGAGCCAAGAAATGTTAGTCCATCTGGGTTGACATTTTTGGGAAACATTTCTGAAAAATACACAAGGGGTGTGTGTTCCCTTTTGCTCAAGAGTCAACTTTTGCCTTTAGCTTGTGGATCCTTGATCTGTTGGAGAGTGTTATATTTAAACTGCAAAAGTTTCAGTTTGGGTGTCTCTCCTATTCTGTTGTTCAACTGAGTGGAAATACATTTGATCAAAATGTTCATCTAGCCTATCACAGGTTCTGGTTTAGCACATCTATGTGGTTGCTATGAGTCTAGTTGGTTTCTGATTGTGGCCCTCAATGTTTTCTCAGTACTGGGCTCCTTAGTCTTGTGTGTGGTCTAGGTTGTATCTTTTCTTTGTTCCCTTTTGATTTATTTATGCATGCTTTAGCTCAACAGTTCTTTCAGCTGAATACTGAACAGACTGTACCCTATATCCTTGTTTTGTGTAGGGTATGTCCCTCCACATTGTCTGCATTTGGTATTGCTTGGGGTGTGCTTAATAGTGTCAATACCATTTCGTTTAAGGTCCTGTATATCAGCTAGTCAGTTATGTGCCATGCATGATATGTGCTAGGTGATCATGTATCTTTGATACAGGCAGAATTTTTTACCACGGTAGGTTGCCATTTCTTTTTGTAGTAGGCCAGTTGCCATCCAAAGCTATAGAACCCAGTTTGTCCTGTTACTTACCCGTAGCTTGAGGGGGGGGGTTGAAAAGAAGAGAATTCATACCTTAGGGTATTAGTGCATGTGAATGTAATGGATTCAACTGGAATTTGAACTCGGCTCTCCAATTCCTCAATCTGAGCCACTATCCATTACTCCACCGAGGCATGGTGGATATTGTACTCACAGTTTATCAATGATGATCTCTTTCCATGAAGGATTTTTTTTGTACATGGCAATCCTCATCTTTTACTGTCCACCATGTGGCCTGGCTATTCCTTCTTTTTTTTTTTTTATTATAGACTTTTTTTAAGTGCTGTTTTGATTCTTGTCTCACTCCTGCTCTTGTTTGTTGGGTTCATTTTGTTTTTTTTTGCTGCTGCCACCATGTAAACGGATTGATAGAACATGAAGACAGGTGTATGGCGCTAACCGCCTTGTTTGAACTGGCCGCTTTATTTTTAAAACGAAGAAAAGGATACTTCTTACTGAGTAGAGTTCTGCAAGGGAGACAATTCCAAATCATGACACTATCCACTTCTGAGGACTGTATAGCATTAACAAAGATAAAATAAAGAGTGTGTCATAAGGGTGGAGTACCAGAGACAGCGAGGAACACAAGTCCCTAGGTTTAACACGGGGCAACAAATGGGAGTATTCTGTCAACAATATGGTGAGATAGTAGACATCAACCTGGACAAGATGAGAGAATGGCAATTTAGCCCAATGCTCAATTGTAAAGCATTTAATGTCATTTCATTATGGCTGGAGCTAGATTGACAGAAAAACTAACAGTAATAGTATTTAGAAGGTAAGCCAGTTTGTTATTTGGGGAAAAAGGCCACCATCTATCTGCAGTCTGTCCCTGAAAAAAAAAAACAACAGAGAAAAAGGCAGCTGTCCCTTTACCCACCAACATGACATCAGGTGAAATGGTCTCATCAAATCTAAGGAATTTACCAGTACACAAAAAGGCTGCAGACAACAATGAGGAAGGAGAATGGAAACTGGTGGAGAATGGGAGGAAACATCAGTCAGCAACATATCAGTCCTTGTTGGGCTCCAGTCTTGACAGTAGAGGAGAGACATGCAAATTGTATGTGAAACATCTTGAAAACAAGAAGGACAAGGGCCATCCCAGGAAAGGAAAAGAAGAAGATCTTGAAAATGAAGCTGGATAAGAAGAATATCAATGAAAGGTTAGTGAAGGGAGCTGCCTCCCCCAACAGTAAGCATTTAGTGAGTGCAAAATAAACTTCCCTCATCCACTCTCTTTGAATTCGGAGGACTGAGGAAGAAGTAAAATTTTCTTTGGACCAATGAAAACCTTGCTTTCACAAAAATTAGCTGGTCAGCTGATAAGAAGAAGAAAAAAAGTAGTGAGTTGGCACAAAATTCTTTTTGATATAAAATGAGGAGAAAAATTAAATTAATCAGAGAAGAGTGTCTGAAGTCATGTGAAAGGTTTTGTTTCAGTTCTTCAGTATTGAAATTCTTGCCAGTGTAAAATTACTTGCCAATTATATTATCAGCCTCTAACCAACATGTGGCACTTCAAAGAATTTTTTTATCAATAATCCAAGAAAGCTATCTCTCTTCATCTACTTCTGAATGTATGCAAACCATATATCCTTTTAGTGAGCAACAAACTCCCTTATCTATGTCTTAAACATTTTTTAATATTATTTTGTGTCAGATCATTTAATCTGTTGTATGAACATTTCCTCTTCATGAAAACTATGAACTTGGTGTGGGTAAATCTACTGTGCATTTTAACCCCTAACCTTCATGCCACTATAAGATTAAAACCTTGCCATCCCCTAAGAAAAAAATAACATTTCTGCATTTACATCACCCAAAAAATACAGACCCATTACAGTCCCACACCTGATTTCTCCAATTCCACTATCCCTTCTCACAAAAAATAATTTGCCCACACCTTCATCCAAGCTTCTGCCACCACCTCTACCACCTGCATTAATACTTCCTCCATTACCACCACTGCCCCCCCCCAAACAGACACCACAGGCAACTACAAAAGGACCAAGGAGCTCCTCAAGAGAAAACTTGGACAAGGAAATAAAAAAAAAAAAAACAGTGAAAAAAAGCTGAAATATCATACAGGGAAACCCTCTTTTGGTGGATTGATTAGTTTGTGATTCTGTCAAAATGGGTAGTTTTAGGGAGTGATTGGAATACTGTCCTTGATTCTGATTCAAACTGCTGGGGAACTAAGAAGGGTACTAATATTCCTTCCAATGTAAAAAAAAACTTTCATGAATTTGTCACCAGACTTGATCTGGTTGATAAATTCTGAAATGAATATCTAAAGTGGGGAGAGTGAATTTTGATAGAGGAAGCATTCTAGTTACCTCAACTGGGTTCTAGTTAGGAGAGTTAATTTAGGGCTCTTAAGTTGTCCAAGTTTCCATACTGTACTTTTTATTTTCATTTTAGAATTTTTTCTTATTCTCTAATAATCTCTTCTTATAAGAAAAACTGATAAAAGTGAAGCAAAAACTTATAAAAATGCAATCAGGTGATGGGAACAAAGAGGAAATTCTCTGTGAACTTCATTCATCCTTGTCATTCATACCACTATCTGCATCACGACTAGCAAGCAGAAGCACATAGTGCTTCGCCCTGTGTGACAATGAGCTCATGTTGCTACAAACAGAACTGGCATCCAGGATAAAAAATTGTCTATGCAACATGCAGACCATGTAGCTTTCATTAAGCTTGTACAGTGGGTGTATGACTGGGTAGTGAAAGAAAGCAAGCTCAATAGCTCCTCCATTTCACTCCACTGAAAGCATTCTGGTGAAAAAACCAGTTCCACTGGATTTTTGCCAACCCGGGCATATTCCAAACCATCAGCCAGGTGATTGATGCCTAATTGTTAGTGAGGCATTTCAAACTGGATGTTCACAGTTATATGGAACAAAACTCTTACCTTGTCAGACCAATCACCTCATTCCGATCATCATGAATGTCCCACCTAACCCGATATAATGCCTTTCTCAAAAATGGCATGATCTCAAATATCAGCCTGTACCTTGAGAAAGAACCTTGAGTATATGACAGCATTCAAGAAGTAGAAGTAACACCAAGTTTATGCTCCTCAAAGATGTTTTGGCATCTTCCTTCCAGACGATGCCATTCCTGTCATCCTGGGTGCACATTCAATCAAGAAAATGCTGTTACAAATTATCTCAACAAGTCTCTATGTCCAGCATTCTCAAGGTTAATCTGAGACAGTTGGAGGTAGCAGAACTCACAATGCATCATAGGAGCTATGTCATTCCACAGGAGATGAAACAAAGCTCTCACTAGATAAAATATGGTGGTGGACAGGAGTGGCAGAACTGAAAAACGGTAAAGGATGTAGATATATTTAATGTACACCTTGCTTCTCCCCTTCAAGGAAATACTCCTTCACAGCCACAGATTAACTATAGCTACAAGCTTCACCAGAACTTCTGACCAATATTTCTCCAGCTGGGAGTTGGAACCAAAACAGATGCTGAGTATCTTGCATGATACATGCATCCAATTGAAAGAGTCCAGGAGAGGAGAACATCTCCTTGAATTCAACAAGGCAACAGTTACAGTTAATCATGACCCCAGTGACCATCTCATAAATCTGAATTTCTCTACTAAATTCATTGATTTTGGCATGACTCATTACAAGCATGGAAAATAAAAAATATATAAAAAGATGTTAAAAAAACAAGAAAATGCTAAAAAAGAAGAAAGAAAATAAGAAAAAATACTGAAAAGAAATAATAAAAGTTTTTAAAAAGAAAATTAGAAAAAACTAAAAAGAAAATAAAAATTGCTAAAAAGAAAATGAGGAAAAATGCCAAAAAATAAGAAAAATTCTAAAAATAACAAAAAATTACTGAAAAGAACATGAGAAAAAATTCTAAACAAATTAAGAAAAATGTTAAAAAGAAAAAAAGGAAAAATGCTAAAATAAAAGGAAAAATTTTAAACACAAAAGAAAAATACTAAGTATGAGAAAAAATTCTAAAAAGGGAATAAGTAAAAATGCTAGAAATAATATAAGAAGAAATGGTAAAAAGAGAATAAGTAAAAATGATAAAAAGAATATAAGTAAAAATGCTAAAATAAAAGAAAAAATGCTAAAAAGAGAATAATTAGGAATGCTAAAAAGAAAATAAATAAAAAAGCTAAAAAGAAAATAAGAATAAATGCTAAAAGAAAAAATGGTAAAAAGAAAAAAAAATGGTAAAAAGAAAAAAATGGTAAAAAGAAAATAAGTAAAAATGTTAAAAAGAAAATGAGAATAAATGCTAAAAAGAAAAGAAAACTGCTAAAAAATGAATAAGTAAAAATGTTACAAAGAAAATAAGTAAAATTGCTAAAAAGGAAAAAAAGAAAATGCTAAAAGCGAATGAAAAAAATGCTAGAGTGAATGAGTAAAAGAGCTAAAAAGAATAACGTAAACATGCAAAAATAAGTAAAAATGTTAAAATAAAAGTAAAATTCTAAAAAGAAAAGACAAAATGCTAAAAATAGGATAAGTAAAAATTTGAATAAGATAAGTAAAAATGCTAAAAAGAAAATGAGAAAAATGCTAAAAAGAATGGAAAAATGCTAAAAAGAGAATAAGTAAAAAAGTTAAAAAGAGAATAAGTAAAAATGCTAAAATATAATAAGAATAAATGCTACAATAAAAGAAAAAATGCTGAAAAGAAAAAAAAAACTAAAAAGAGAATAAGTAAAAGTGCTAAAAAGAAAAAAAAGCTAGAAAGAAATGAAAAATTCTAAAAGGAGAATAATTAAAAATGCTAAAAAGAATATGAGTAACAATACTAAAGAAAATAAGGAAAAATTCTAAAAAAGAAAAAATTGCTAAAAAAGAAAATAATTAAAAAAAATCTAAGAAAAAAAAAGAAAAAATTCCCAAAAACAAAACATGCTAAAAAGAAAATAAGAAAAAAATGAAAAAATTAAGTAAAAATTCTAAAAGAAATAAGAAAATATCCTAAAAAGTAAATAAGAAAAAAAGTTAAAAAATGAAAAAAAAAGTAAAAATGCTAAAAAAACGAAAAAAAGCTGAAAACAAAATAAGAAAAAATTTAACAAAGGATAAAAAATGAATAAGCAAAAATGCTAAAAAGAAAATGAGAAAAAATGCTAAAAAGAAAATAAGGAAAAAAGCTAAAAAAGAAAAAATGGTAAAAAAGAATATAAGTAAAAAGGAAAAAAAGGAAAAAATACTAAAAAGAAAAGAAAAACTGCTAAAAAGTGAATAAGCAAAATGCTAACAAAACGTAAGAAAAATGCTAAAAATTAAATAAGAAAAATGCTAAAAAGAAATAAGAAACAATGCAAAAAATAAGTAAAAATGCTAAAAAAAATGAGAAAATATACAAAAAGAAAATAACTGAAAATGCTAAAAAGAATATAAGCAAAAATACTAAAAAGAAAATAAGAGAAAATGCTATAAAGAAAATAAGTAAAATGCAAAAAGGAAAGTAAGAAAAAATGTTAAAAAGAAAATAAGATGAAAAGCTAAAAATGAAAAAATCTCAGAAATATAGATATTTTTATTTCCCTTATTTTAGCATTTTTCTTCTGATATTCTGATATTCTTTTTGACATCTACCTTTCTTTTTCTCATTTCTTTTTAGCACTTTTCATTTTTTATTTTTTCTTATTTTTTTCACATATTTTCTTTATTTTTTTCTTAACATTTTTAACTATTTTATGTCTACATATTTTCTTAATTTTTTTAGCATTTTTCGCTATTTTATTTTAGCAATTTTTCTTCTTAGCGTATTTTCTTATTTCTATTCTAGCATATTTTCTTCTTCTTTACCATATTTTCTTTTTAGCAATTTTTACTATTTCATTTTAGCATATTTTCTTTTCTTTTAGCAATTATTACTATTCTATTTCTGCATTTTTTAGACAACTTGTAGTATTTTTGTCATTTTTTTAGTATATTTTCTTATTTTTTCTTATTTTACTTAACATTATTTCTAATTTTCTTTTTAGCATATTTTGCCATTTTCTTTTTACATTATATATTATTTTCTTTTAGCATATTTTCTTATTTTCATTCTATCATATTTTCTTATTTACTTTTTAGAATTTTTTATTTTATTTTATTATTTTTCTTTGTATTTTAAAATGTTTTTTACTATTTTATTATGAGCATAAATGTGTAGAAAATGCATTTTATTTTCATATAAATAAATAATAAATAATTATTTTCATGTTACAGAAAAATAATAACACATAAATGTAATAAAAATGTAGCTATTTTGATATATAAATTTACAGATCTTTCTTATTTACATATTTCTCAATAAAAATGCATAAATGTATAAAAATATAGATTACGAATAGGCTTCACCAGCTCACTATTGCTTCACGAAGTAAGATATATTCACTACTTGAAATCTTTGAAACAAAAAATTTCAAATGAATATTTCATTCATAAATTGGTTTTTTATAGTTAAGGAAAGTTTTACAAATAGATGCCAACTTGTTGAAGGCCAAGTAAAATGCAAATTTCAAATGCTTTTCTGTACTATATAAGACAATATTCCAAAACAGAACTATTTTTGATATGAAAATCAAAACAATCCTCAAATAAAAGAACAGTGATGAATGACAGTTAATTAAGTGAAATAAATTTTTTTTAAATCAACATGAAAATTAGTAAAACCTGAAGAGTGATATTGCCTAGAAGTAGATAATATATAATACAGATATTGAGCATTTAGTGTGAGAGTCAGAGTAATGGTGTATGGAGGATTGATTGGTGACGGACGAGTTTTTATGGTGAATGGATCGTGAGTCGGATTAGCTAGGTATAAGATAGTGATGACCAGGCTCAACCCCCCCCCTTTTTCGGCCTTGTGCCATAATTATGTATTTTCACATAATAGATATCGTTAGAGACAGAGTAAATAGCGTGTGTAAATTACTATAAAGTAGTTTGTAACACTATTATTTATCATCTCTGTCTTTGTCACAACCTGACCTCGTGGGGGTTTGAGTAAATACAAATTATTACAAAGTAGTTTGTAACACGTCTCTCAGTTGCGTCTCTGTCTTTGGGCAGAGTGCACTCAGGGGTGACTCCGTCAAAGGACAGAGTCGCAACTGAAGAAAATTATACTGAGAGGTGCGCAGCCCTGGGGAACAGCTGCCCGAGGCCATGCATTCTCATTGCACCAGAGAGAGGAATCGGTGCTCGCAGTGAGGCCAGCGCAAACGACAGTTGCCGGGGCTGCAGACAATTTTTGTTCCTTGCCTGGGCGTTCGCGCTCGGGTCCCCACCTTAAAAAAGACCTTGTGTCACAACTCGTCTTAGTGGGGAGACAGAGTAAATACCTACTATTAAGTAGTTTGTAACTGTTGTGATGTTCTCTTTCTAAAGAGTCTATGTTACTCTTCCGTCTACTATAAGATTAGTAGGACAGAAGACTACAAGGAACAATGAATAGATTGAGAATTCAGTAGCGAACCCATTGGAATATCTTTTGACTTTGTTCTTTGTTGGAAGCTTTTTTTTTATTCTGAGTGTTTAATTTTTGTTACGTTTGTCTCTTGTGTTTTTGGACGTGCTTTTTTTTTTTTACTGTGTAAATTTGTATACACCATTTTCGTTGGAACTCTTTTGTGTTTTTCTGCTGTGGTGAGACTAGTACAATAATGGCTGAGTCTTCCTAGCAAAATGTACCAGTGCCTGCTCAGTCATCGACATCTGCACGGAGAGCAGATAGGCCCGAGAAAAAAGGCCTAGAATATTATGTGGGCCAAAAAGAAAACTATAAAGATTTTATGTCGGCTAATGAACATTTGCCGGTGCCTTCTGTTATGGAGGTGGTAGCAGCAAGAACAATCTCTCTGTTGACGGCCGACGTCAAGACAAGAAAATTTATAGCTGTCAGCAGGGAGACAATGGAAGAGGCCTTGAAGACGTTAAACATTGGGGTCAAGATTTTAGCAAGAAAATACAAGAAAATTATAACGTGCGACGGCAGAAATATCTACGTCATCGTCGAGGGACGACGTCCCCATTGCTGGGTTTGTGGAGTTACTGGACACTTGGCAAAACTGTGTCCGACGAAGAATCCGACACCTACAGCTTAACCAACACCTGAGCAGCCCAGGGTGGAATCACCTAACTATGCCCCCAGTGGTCCTGGCGAATGGACTGAGGTGGTGAAGAGGGGAAACCAAAGTAACAGCCCTGGTGCCCCAGAAGGATGTCCCTGGAAATGCTAATCAGAAGCAGCATCAAGAGGGACTAAAGCAGCAGCGGCAACTAGAGCAGCAGCAGCCGGAAGGCAAAGAGCAGGAGGTCCAGCAAAATCAGCAACCCGAGCAAGTGGAGGTAGACTTAGCAAAACTGGACTTATTTATGGAGACGGAGTAAATGCCTCCACCTCGTTCCTCGTCGCTGAAAAGAGGGAGGGATGAGGAAGAGGATCTCTAGGACTTTAAAAAGGAAAAGAAAGCTGGTCGGAGCAGTGCGGAGAAATCTGGTGAAAATAACAAGGGAAAATCTGCCTCTACTTCGCCAACAAAAACAGTTCATCCTGACTTCTTCTTCTCCCTCTCCCAACCCCACCCCCAACGAATCCCAAAAAAGAAAAAAAAAACATTCCCCAGCGGGGAGATTTGTGTTATCGACAGGCAGGCCCTTGAGAGAGACTTGTCAGCTCAAAGAAAGGCACTATTGAGGCCCCATTTTTTCCTGTCGGTGGGAAATCGATCGAGGACCCGAAGAACTTTCCCCAAGCACCCGGGGTTATTACCCTAATCCGCAACACGGGGGGGGGGGATTTAAGAGTTTGTGACTAGTGCCAAAGAAGCTTTCCCTAATATAAGGATGGCCCAAATGAGGGCAACTGATTTAAAAAAGATGTCGCAAGTGTGCTGGGAGGGACCCCATTCAGCTTCACCCCTCTTTATATAGGGCTCTCAAGCTAACCGTCCCGACAGTAGTCGGTGGCATTGTCAGGGACGGTCGAATTACGACCGATATCGGAACAGGAAGTCTTGGACAATCCCATAGATTTCTGACTCGTCTGTGTTTAAGGGACGCAGGCTTAAATCATGTTTATTAAGCTAGCCAGCCTGAATGTAAGGGACTTGAGCGATAGGGGTAAGGCTGTTCGCCTGCTTTGTGATCTCAGGTCCTTTGGTGCAGAAGTGGCCGCGATCCAGGAGACACACTTTGTTTGCGACATCCATGCCAGTGTGCTGTCTAACGACTTTGTCGTTTATTCAGCATACGGGGACCGGCAGGCCAGAGGTGTTTCCTTGTTAGTCAAACGTTCCCTGGATGTGAGGGTAGACCTTGTCCATGTGGATGCGGGGGCCGGTTGTCGTGGCCGATATTGCCGTGAGCAGTGGTTCGTTTCGGGTCGTTGCGGTTTATGCGCCCAACAATCAGGAAGAGCGTGTCGACTTTTTCCGTCGGTTGGGAATGTTCCTGGTGGATTCTTCGCGCTTAGTCTTAATGGGGGACTGGAATGCCGTCCTGAACCCCAAGATAGATAGAGGGCGTATGCTAGCAGGAAGGCACCGGTGATCGTAGCTTGGTTGATTTGATCGGCGAGTTTGGGTTTGGGTTTGGGTTCGCCAATAGATACCGGGTCGATCACCTGAGGGGGAGATGTGGACGTGAGCCCTTAGTTGCCGTCTCTATGGGTAGCCGGCTACCGGGACAGAATGTTAGTGAGAATAGTTAACCTGGATTTACTCGATTGTCCCGCGTTCCACTGGTTAGACTATTCGGATCATAGACTCGTCTGTGCCCGGATTGTGTTAGGTGCTAGGCCTAGAATGGCTGGACACTCGAAGTTCAACGTGTCCTTACTGGACAGGCGGGACTTTCAGCAACAGCTGACTAGATAACTGCAGCAGGAATTAGTGGAGGCGGTTATTGGGAGAGGCTTAAGGATAGGATTAGGTCCTTCACCACTAAATATAGCCAACGACTCGCTCTAGATAAGGCTAAAAAGGTGAAAGCTCTAGAGGATAGTCTGTCCCGAGCGGTGCGTGAGGCTAGCAAGCGCTATCAGGGTCAGGTAGTTAGACATAGGTTAAACAAGATGTCTAATGAAGCTTTGAATATGGGCGCAGAATTGCGCAAGGAAGAGATCCGTCGAGGTTCCGATCGATACATTCGCGAAGTCATTACCCCATAGAGGCGTACTCTGAGGGCGACCAAAGACATGTGCGAAGCGTTTCGGTGGCATTTCGAGAGCCAGTTTACCAAGGAGCATAGTCTCAGTGGTAACGAGTTTCGCAGCTATTTGGCTGACTTTCCTAGGCTTTCGCTGACTGAAACGGCTGGCTGTGAGGGTGAAATCACGGAGGGTGACGTTTACTTGGCATTGAAGAAGGTCGGCAGAAGCAAGTCATCGGGACTTGATGATCTCCACTACGTAATGCCGCACATCTTTGTCCTGATTTTGACAGTGGTGTTCGACAACTGGTTCCGGTAGGGGTCCATCCCCACCAGATTTCCAGGGGTGTGATCATGCTGTTGAAAAAGGGCTAGGTTATTAGGAGGGATTTAGATGATTATAGGCCCATAACTCTGCTAAACACAGAGTTAAAGATTTTGGCAAAGATCCTGCAGGAGCGTTAGCAGTCAGTTGTTGCGAGCTTGTTGGGACCCGAGCAGACTTGTGCTGTGAGGGGACGAATAATTCAAAGCAACCTGCATCTGATCCGCACGATCATAGAGGGTGTAAAAGACGACGATGAGGCCGTGCTGATCAATTTGGATCAGTCCAAGCCATTTGACAGGGTAGACCATCAGTACTTGGCTACTGTCCTGCAGGCCGCAGGATTCGAACCCGACTGCTGGAAATGGATTAGCCTCCTGTGTCGCTCCCCCAGTGCTGTGGTACAGGTAAACGGGAAGCGGTCGAGCGCTTTTGCGCTGTCTCGGTCAGTCCGACAGGGTTGTCCGCTGCCGTCCTTACTTTATGCTTTGGCGTTGGAGCTCCTTCGCCGGCTGAGGGACGATGCGTGCAGTCCGGCCCAATGCGGAACGCCGTTTTCACTGGTAGTGTTCGAGCTAGGGTTTCTGCGTACCCTGATGACGTCTCCATTTTCGTGTCGTGCTGTAACGACATTGAAATGGTACAGAAGGCCCTTGAACGGTACGAGAAGGTGATGTGGGCCAAGATTAACGGTAACAAGTCTTCCGGCTTGCGGTTAGGTGCCTGGAAGGGGGTCACGCTTCCGGGGACTGATGGACCCATCCGCATTCTTGGAGTGTGGTTCGGGCCCGGATTCCAGCTGGAAAAGAATTGGTCAGAAGTACAGGCAAAGGGCGGAGCGTCGGTCGGGACTTGACTCCGAAGGAGGTTCTCCTTAAAGGGCAGGGCTGAAGCGTGTGCTACTTACGTCTCGCTCCTTTACCGCTTCCTCTTTGCAGGACCCGTATGGAGGCGATCGAGCGTTTGTTGACCAGCCTTTTGTGGGGTGGTCGCAAACATTCAGTCTATACTGAAACCTGTTACCAGCGCCCGTGTCATGGGGGACTGGGATTGTCAAACCTGGAGAGTCATCGCCATGCCTCTAGGTTGGCTTTCCTACGCCGCGTTTTGTCGGAGGCCTTGATAGTGGCGCGGAGTGTTAGGGACGCCTTCCCATCACTCCTCCCATTTCTTGGGGGAAAGCGGCGTCGCGGTCGTGGAAAGTTGTCGAGTTTCCTCAGTGAGGTCTTTTACCAGACTGTCATCGGTGTGATCTTGGTTTAGAGGAAACGGCTTTGCACGCCTTTTACCATTGTCCTCAAGTGCGCCCTTTCTGGGAGTATGTCGGCGAGTTGACGGCTCGTATCGCTCCCGATCGGTTCGTGTCCATCGATCTCGCGTTGCTAACCGTGGCAAGAATGGTGGTATGGACGACGTGAAAGGAGGGAATCTTGCGGGATGAAGGT
Source organism: Acanthosepion pharaonis (assembly GCA_903632075.3). Lineage (NCBI taxonomy): Eukaryota > Metazoa > Mollusca > Cephalopoda > Sepiida > Sepiidae > Acanthosepion > Acanthosepion pharaonis. Next base: position 526,736 of record CAHIKZ030000862.1, on the reverse strand, counting down.
TATTCGCATCAGGATGTGGTTGTTTTCTTTAAGCATCAGCTTACGGTAAAAATCAGAACGGATCGAAAGCATTTGATTTCGGTAGATTTCAGCGAAAGGTGGGTGACTGAGGCGAGTCTGGTTCGTGAAGATGGAGCTATCCTTGATTTTCTTTTTAAATCCCCTTAAGTGCAACGGGTCGGTTTCCTGTGAACCCTCCCCTGGTTAAGTTAGACACTATTTTGTTTTCCTAGTTAAAGTGTCGTTCCCGGTTCTCCCTTCGCATCTCCCATGTCGAGATTCCCAATCTCCTCAGTTTGTTTTTTGCCTCCTTTTCATCTTGGCTGTGTCAGCCTTTTGATTTTTGCCGTTCCGTCATTTATTTTTACCCTCCCCATTTCATTAGTGAGTGTTCTGCTTGATTCTGTCTAGCGGCAGAATACAGCGGCCTCTCTTATTTTGAGGGGTGGATGGGTCCTACTAACATTTATTTTCGTCTTACTTTTTAGTTTGTGTTCTGGTTTATTTTCCCTCTCCATCATTACATGAATCATTGAATTTTTATATATTTTTGTAAAAAAAATAAAAAAAATAATAATAATATGGACATTTTGACATCAGATTTTTATCTCATGGGGTGTATTTTGTAAATATGTGGTATTTCGGTATATGCAGGATCGAGAGATGATGGACAAGTTCTTTTGGTGAATGAGCAAATTGTAATGAATGAATGGGTCGCGAATCTGATTAACTCGGACTAAGATAGTTAATGAAGACCAGATCCCCTTTCCACCCGGCCTTGTGCCACAATTCTGTATGTTACAGAATAAATATCAGTGAATAGATTGAGCGCCAGTTCATTCGATACACTCACTAGTCGTGTAATACTCTTTTGTTCTGCAAACCTGTTTTTGTTATTACTTAACCATTTACTTGGTCACAACGTCTTGGCGACGAAGTATTCGAAGAAACGGACTTCAAGTTAAATCATTTTTTTTTATTGCAAGTGTCTAAAACAGTGGCGAAAAGAGTTTTTACTACCTTGTAGTAGTTGACAGTTATTCCAAGTGGCCAGAAATATTGAAATGTAAGAAGCCAACCTCGGAGGTGACAGTAAAATTTTTGCACGAGCTATTTTCCCGTTTCGGAGTGGTTGACTGTATTGTAATAGACAATGGCACACAGTTCACATCCTGTGAACTTAAGGATTTTTGTCAGTCATTCCTGATCGAACATATTACCACGGCGCCATATAACCCAAGAAGTAATGGACAGGCAGAGTGTTTTGTGGACACTTTTAAGAGAGCATTGAGGAAGGCGAGAGGTACTCCTACTGATACGGCTATACAGCAGTTTTTGCAGGTCTATCGGGTAACTCCTAATAGCAGTGCTCCATCTGCTAAGACACCAGCGGAGGTCATGTTTGCCAGGAAAATAAAATCGGTGTTTGACAAATTCCGTCCAAGTGAAACGAAAGCAGGAAATACGAATAAAGTGATTAAAAAGCGCTTTAAGATCGGTGAAAAGGTTTATTTTCGTGTATTTGGGAATAATAAATCTCACTGGGAAATAGGAACAATAGACAAACAAGTTGGTAACATGATTTACATGGTTCAGGGACCGAAGTTTATAAACAAACGTCATGTAAACCAAATTAGAAAACGGTATGAAAGTGTAGTCGACAGGGATCCATAGAAGATGACACAATGGACGTCGTCTTTGACACATTTGACATGTCGGAGTTACCTCCTCCTTCGCTCCTTAAACTAAGAGAACAGGTCATTTCGACCTTGACCTCTCAGTTGTGCTCCCTATACGCTGTAAACCTGTGGTAGAGACTAGCAAGTTCCCTTTTCAGTTTACTTATATTACAAACCTAGTTGTAATAAACTTCTAGACATTTTTAGGCCTTAGTTCCCTTTAGCTAATCTCGACTTATTTTTTTTATAGAGACTTTACTGTTAGCTTACCTAATTCTCTTGCTGGTCTCCCTTACCACAAGATAGTGACTTCTCGCTAAATTCACGGTTCGTTATTGGGTTCATCTCCCCACCTCTCATTTTTTCATCTTAGAATTTTGTACATATGTGTTAGGATCATTAAATTACTATGATACGGGGCGCGTTTTGTAGGTCTCCCTAGAGTGGATGTGGTATTATTGTGCATGGAGGATTGATTGGTGACGGACGAGTTATTATGGTGAATGAGTAAATTGTAATGTCTGAATGGGTCGTGAATCAAATTAGCTAGTTAGTGAAGACCAGCCTTTTACCCCCTCTCCCTTTTCGGCCTTGTGCCACAATTTTGTATTTTTACAAAATAAATCCCGGTCGTCGACTTCTGCTTTGGCGGATTTCGCCCAGTTTTGACAAATAAGGATCGTTTCTCGGCCTTTGGCTGAGATTCGATCACGGCTACGACTAATTTGGACTGGCTTCGGCCTGGACTAGCTAAGACAAGCCATGACCAGCGTTGACTAGGCCCTGACCAGCTTGGACATGCTAAGACTAGTTTTGGACCTTTTGGCCCTTTGAGTGGAAACACTCGGGTCTCCCACGTTAAACCGACCTTGTGTCACATCCTGACCCTGTGGGAGTCGGGTAAATACCTCGGCGACTGAAATGGTCGGATACGCAGGCTCCTGGCCGGAGGCCAGGAACGTCGATCACCGGGCTGCGTATTAGGTTACACTCCCATTTTTTTGTCTGCCAACTTGACGATAGTTGAAAACTTTCCTTTTGTCTCTCCTTCGCCTACTACTCCTGGCTCCTTGGCCCTGTTCGACTCTCGGCATTCCGTCCCTACTGGCTGCCTGCACGTCGTCCATTACCTTTCCCGTACACTATGTTAGTAATTATTACGGGAGGTTACTAATATCGGACTCGACCGGCAAACACGCAACGCCTGCACTGGACCTGTGACATGCCCGAACAATGCCAGCTCCTCTTTCCTTCCCAACACGTCAAGTTGGCATCCCGGCCACGACCAATATCAACTCCAACAACCAACAGCGATGATCCTGGCAACGACCAACATCAACGTCAACTCCAACAACTAACAGCGCTGATCCTAGCAACGACCAACACCAACCTCCGACTACAATGACCAGTAGCGATCATCCCTGCAACGACCAACATCAACTTCAACTACAGCGATCATCTCTGCAGCGACCACCTGCATGACCAACAGCGATCACCTGTAACGGCCAACCTCGACCATCAATGCCTGCACCGGAACTTCTGCACCTCTACCGTTCCGACCAAAAATTGACTTATATCCTATATATCCTCGTTCTGTCGTCTATATTGTTTCACCGTCAGATTTAACGTCCTCGAAAATGCTAGCGGGCCTCTTGTGACCTCTTCACCCTTTTGTGACACGGGGGAGCTCGGGGGTCCGCTACAGACGTTCCAGTACCGCAATCAGTGCCAGAGCTCAGAAGGCCCCAAAGAAAAAGAAAATTTACGGAACCTTTAAAAGTTAACTCGAAAAAGAAAAGATATTGAATATCTTTCTTTTCATACCATGTCAACAGAAAAAGGAAAAGAACGAGTAAACAAAAAACCCATCTTCTCACTTATGAACTTTGAATTACCAGAAAAGGCCAATACGCATTGGATTGTTGGAAATTATTATCATTAAAAAAATGTAAACGTAATTGCTGTATGTAGTTTTTTCAAAGTGGTTGTTTTTGATATTTTTCTAAAAAGAATTGAATAAAAAGTATTGTGTGGTAATTATAAAAAAAAGACTGAAAAGGGGGCGTGTGTTGTGGTGTCCTTCCTCTAAAGAGTCTGTTTTATAGTCATTTATGCTTTTCGATTTAGAAATATGAAAAGAAATTGTTTTCTGCACATTTATGCTTTCTATGCAGAAACATGAAAAAAATCTAAATTCTATAAACATCTATGCTTTTTTATTTAGAAATATGAAAACACGCTACATTTTGTAAACTTGTATGCTTTTTTGTTTAGAAATATGAAAATATGATACATTTTGTAGTCATTTATGCTTTTTTATTTAGAAATATGAAAATATGCTAAATTGTCTATATATTTAAGCCTTTTTAAGTAGACATGAAAATATACTCTATTTTTTAAACATTTATACTTTCTCATTTAGAAATATGAAAATAAGTTACATTTTATTACCGTTTATGCAATTTTATTTAGAAATTTGAAAATAGGTCATATTTTCTGTACATTTATGTTTTTTGTAAACATATGCTTTTTTATGTAGAAATATGAAAAGAAGCTATATTTTGTGAACATTTATACTTTTTTATTTAGAGAGATGACAGTACATTATATTTTGTAGTCAGATATGCTTTTTCATATAGAAATATTAAAATGATCTACATTTTCTGCATATTTATGATTTTTTAAGAATATAAATATAAGTTACATTTTGTAAACATTTATGCTTTTTTATTTAAAAATGTTAATGATCTACATTTTCTGTGCATTTATGCAATTTTATTTAGAAATATGAAAATAGAGCACATTTTCTGCAAATTTAAGATTTTTATTTAGAAATGTTAAAATAATCCTCATTTTCTGCACATTTCTTTTTGATTTAGAAATAAGTAAACATGCTAAATTTTCAACACATGCTTTTTTATTTAGAAACATGAAAATAATCTATATTTTATAAACATTTATGATTTGTTATTTAGAAATGTGAAAGTAGGCTGTATTTTGTAGCCATTTATGCATTTTTATTTAGAAACATGAAAATAATCTACATTTTCTGCACATTTATGCTTTTTTATTTAGAAGTATGAAAATAAGGAATATTTTCTTATCATTTATGCTTTTTTATTTAAAAATATGAAAATAATTCACATTTTCTACAGATGTCTGCTTTTTTATTTAGAGATATGTAAACATGATATATTTTCTACACATTTCTGCTTCTTTATTTAGAAATATACAAATATGCTATATTTTCTTCACATTTATGCTTTTTTATTACAACCAGGCTATCTTATTAAACAATCTGCATCTTACATGCAACCTGAAATTATCAGAGCTACATTAAGCCTATCTACTCCTAGCTCAGGTATCCCTTAGTTTCATAATTTGTCATCTGTTCAGAGTACATTTTCCTCAAATCCTTTCCTTCCTGCCACTCCCTGCATGATCTCATGCTCAAAAATCTCTTCTTCATACAGTTCAACAATCCTTCTTGAACTCTTTTGAACAACCTCTTATTGCGTCTTCTATAACACAGCTGGCTTAGCTTGAGCCTGTGTTGTTCCCACATTAGTCAGTAATGTCACTGGTCAACTGATGGTTATCTGCTTTCCGCTTCATTGCTTTATCTGCTTTTGTCCCATGTTGTGTTCCTTGATCACAGAGCAGTGAAGATCGAATTTCATCCATACTTGAGCACTGGATTGGGCGGTGGTGGAGCCATGTTACAAAACGACAAAGAATGCTTTTGCTGGTGATAATAAAAATAGCATAACAAAATAACAAAGAAGGTTTCTGGGTTAATTTTCAATTTGTTTATATAGATGTTGAAAAAAATTAACAAAAATTAACCTTTCCCATTAAACACTCTATCATGACACTTTGTCTTTTCCTTTTAAAATTTGAAGCAGGTTTAAAAACAATACAACACGGTAAGGGGGAGAACTCCCTCAGCAACAGGTCACATGGGGTTCAACAGCTCCTTCATCTACTGCTGTATCATTTTGTCTGCATCTCTTGCTCCAACTACTGGCTTGCTTAAGTGCTCTGTTTATATTTTACCCAACTTCCACCACACCTCAGGATTAATCAATATTCATATCAATTATTTTATCCCTCCAATTTTGGAGGATTGATACTGACCTTCAAACAAAATGGTCACTTAATCAAAACAATTCATTCTTTGACCACAAACTTTTTTTTATCATTCCTTTCAAAACAATAATTTTTCTAATAACAAACTTTGTGTTTATAAATTATTTTCTATGTCCCTGACGTCAAAGAATTTTCTTTGTTGTCAACTTTTCAATATGACTGATTAAAAACTTTGCCCACTTTGCCTGTTTACAAAACCATATTTCAGATTGTTTTCATTATTGGCTAGCGATTCATAACAATTCCATCTGCCTTTTGGCTGACAAGCAATCCACATTTCTTAAATTATATTTTGAACTTAGCATTCTATTCTATGGGGGTGCAAAACTAAATTACACTGCTTTGATTGGCCAACCAATAATAATGATTGACTAATGGTATTAGCTAGCCAATAATAATGCTTGACTAATGGTCTTGTGTTATACACCTTGAAAGGGATGATAGAAAGCCCCCGAGAACCCAGTATAATTAGTGGTTCAATCAAAATAATGGTCATGTGTTAGTATTAGAGGGGGAAATAAGAAGCTCCATCCCATCCCTTTTCTTACTGGTGGGTCAATCAAAATTGTGGCCTTGCATTGCTCATTTTCACCTTTTGTGGAACATTTTTCATATTCCGGAATCTTACCCTCATTTGATTATCACAGGTGTTGTTGTCACCTCTATCTGAAAGCATGTTATATCCCAGATCAAAACAAACCTGACTAAAGATATGCTTGGTAAAACTACACATAAAACAGAACTTTCAATAATATTAAAAACCTAATAATGTGGTGCCTATGCTGTGGTACCATACTAGATCATGATGTTCTCAACTAGTACTCCAGTGGTAAACTCCCTTTCATGAGCTCCAAATCAGTGTTAGATATCTGAGGCCTGACCACTATAGATGTACAATGCCTTTCCCACTTCTTCAATAATTTAACTACAGATTCTAAACTAGTAGCCATAAAATCTAGGAGATATTCTTCTGAAGACACAAGATTTATTCAATTGGAAATATTCAGAATGCTAACAGAAGGAATAATCAATGTAAGTAAATCCCTGTGGAGGGCACAAGTCTTGATAACATCCTCTGAAAATAACAATTATAGACTACTCACAAACTATAATGAATTTGCACAGATGCCTATCACCTACACTACATTGCTGAGATGATTGGTTAGATTGCCAAATACAAAACTTTTAGTACTCTGGATATGAAAAGTGCCTATCACCAGGTAGAAATAGACCAGAAAGACAAGCCTTAAAAAGCTGTTGAGGCATGCAGATGGCTGTATCAATTTTGATGAATTCCATTAGGGGTCACAAATGGTCATTGATAAAATAATAACTGATGAAAAACTGCAAGACATAGACTACATAACGGTATATGGCTATAACAAAACTAATCATGATTGCAATCTCAAGTTTTTTATGGCTGCTGTTGAAAAATAAAACCTTACACTAAACAATGATAAGTGTTCCTATGGGCTAAATTCCATTAATCTACAAGGATATGTCATAAGCAAAGGTACTATGGCACTGAATTCTGAATGGCTGAAGCCACTACAGGAATTACTGATCCCTAATAACATCTCCACCTTATGGCATGAAATGGGTATGTTTGCTCATTATTTGTCCTTGATGGCCTCATTCTCTGAGAAAATACACCTGTTAACACAAATTACCAGTTTCCCTCTAACTCCTCTGCCATCAAAACCTTTGAAGGTCTAAAAACAATATTGCCAATTCTGCTATAATGGCAGTAATCCCACTATTCCCCTAGTTGTAGAAACAGGCACTTTCAACTGTGCTATTGCTGCCTCACAGAGACAATCAAGTCATTCCATAGCATTCTTCTCCAGAATACTTTTATGTTTGGAATAATGACATTCAGATATAGAAAAAGAGGCTTATGCCATTGTGGAGGCCTTAAAGAAATAGCAACATTACTTTAAACTAGTCACCAACCAAAAGTTTGTAACATTCATGTACAACACTAAGAAAACTAACCAAATAAAAAAATAGACTGATAGAGAATTGAGCTTTTGGGTTTTTTTCTTTGATGTTGTCTATCATACTAGTGAGGAAAATGCAGTAGTTAATGCTCTCTCCAGAGTGTGTGGATCTATAAAGAGCACTGAAGATCTCTCCAGAGTATGTGGATCTATAAAGAGCACTGAAGATCTCTCCAGAGTATGTGGATCTATAAAGAGCACTGAAGATCTCCTGAAGCTACATAAAGAGCTATATTACCTAGGGATCGCTAGAATGTGTCATGTGGCCCATAGTCAAAATCTACCTTTCTCTGTCAAGGACATTAACAACTGTCAGATGTGCCCAGTGATTAAAGTCCAGTTCTGTAAACTCAAACCAAAAGCTCTCAGGAAAGCCACACTACTCTTTGAAAGGCTATACTTAGTTTTCAAGGGGACACTACCAAGTAAAATTGGAAATAGATATTTTCTAAATGTGGTGAACAAATACTCTAGTTTCACATTTGCTTTTCCCTACCCCCATTTTAAATTCTCAATTTTTAGGGTACCAGCCTACATCTGAACTGATTGGGATTTACCTTTATGTCAAGACAGCTAAAGCAATTCTTAATTGAGAAAAATTTGGTTGTGAGTCAAGCCACACCATATGATTCCCAAAGTAACATTATAATGGGATTATAAGGAAGACAATATAACTAGTGGCCACAAATGCCCTAATATACATTGGAAAGAGCTGCTGTCTGAGACCTTGTATGCTATTAGAACTCTATCTCTAGCACAAATGCGACACTGCATGAGAGATTCTTTAAATTTGAAAGACAAAGTTCTGCTGGTACCTATCTTCTGTTGTGGATCTCACAGCCAGTCAGCATTGTTAAAAAGACACGAGAGATGTGGAACTGCTGGAAGCCAACCACACTATGCTCTAATTTCATACACTGATGGGAGGCAATCAAATGTTTCACTCAGAGATCTGATACCTTCTAGAGAGGTATAGGACTCACTAAAAAAATCCCCCTTCTTTGAGCCTTTAAACTTCTCCACTAATAGCATCAATGATATGCTACCTGTGGATTCTTATAAGGAGTAAAGCCCAAAAAATTGGAATCAGCTACATAAAAGTGAGAGCATACAAACTCTGACAGTGGTGACTCACTTTCAGACACTGAATATCCTACTCTGAATAGGAGACAGAAAAGAGTGAGGTCAAGATACTTCCAGGTAACACTCCCTGCAGGGTCCAAATTCTCTGACCAAAAACTACTGCAATGTTCCAAACAGATTTCAAAAAGTCATTAAGATGACTAAATCACCTTCAACTGAATAATATTGAGTCAGGAAGAATGTAATGAAGGCAGCCCTAGTTGTCTCCCCCTCAAATTACTTGATTATAAGAGAAATGGTTGAACCTCACTTATTAGCTGTAATCAAATTGTATTGAATAAGGCTTCACTATGAACTTAAACGTTCATCTGTTTTTCTTTACAGTATGCATGTAAATCATGGTGGACAAATGAAATTTAATCAGCTTCTAACTTCAATAATGCGAAGCTGTTGCATAATCTTCTTCAATAAGTTCATAGTCCATCTTCCTCTCCAGTGTCATCATTGCACATGAACAAATGCTAAAGAGCTTGTGGTAGAGTTGACAGTTATTTATATCTGACTCCAAATAATTATCTTTCACCAACAAAAATAGAGATTTTTCAAAGTTGAGTTAAAGCAAGTTTGAGATTAAATTCAAATAATCTAAAAGAAATAAAAGATAAAATTCTGGTTTCAAATAAATTAGCAATAATTATTTTAACAAATAATACAAAATCATTTAAATTTGTCTTGTGAAATGAAATGAGTCATAGATGTTAAAGTGTTGGTAGGTAATATTATACATCTATTTTTATTTAGTTTATTATTATTGTTATAATTATTATTTTTTTTGTTGTAAGTTTTGTATGCCTTTTTCTCATTATTGTGAATGAAATAGTTTTTTTGAATGAACAGTCACAGTTGTTCCTTATAATATATTAGTGGAACTTGCTGAAATTAAAAAAAAAACAATGTATTTATGAACATAACAATTTATCCAATGCATTAATAATACACAGAAATAATTTCATCCACAATTTTGATCTAAAAATGTTGTACTTATTCAAAGAGAAAATAACTTAGTCAAAAAATTCTTGAAAGTGCAATTACTGATTCTTCCCAAAATGTTAACTTAACCCCAGATTTTTTTTCAAATATCACCTTTCTTAAAGGAAATGTTCCTTTCTCAAGCCAACATATATGACCAGAAACATTTTTTAAAAATGGTTAACTCAAGACCTTTAAATATTTAAAATAAATAAATTAATATATAAATAATTAAACAAAATAAAATACACAGAAATAAATAATTACATTACAAAATAAAATAAAAATTCAACATTTACTTACTTTTGTCTATCAGGCAATAAATTATATCACTTAGAGCCCTCTATAGTTTACCTTTCTTTAAACAGCAAACTTTAAGAATATTTTAGAGTATTCTCAAATTAAAAATTTGAAAACTTAATATTTTTCCTCCATGTTACTTTAGTGCATAAATAAAAGTTATAAAATAAAATTTCTGCATTTGATAAGGAACAAAATGTGTTGGTATCGAAAAGTTTTCCTTTTGTCTTTTCTTTTATAGATAGATAGATGATAATATTATTGGGTAATGGATAATTCCAAAGAGGATACAGATCCAGAGAGAGCTCAGTGTAAGAAAAGAAGAATATTATTTAATTGTATTTAAAATATTCAACAATATATTTCTTTCTTGCTTAATATTAGTTTTGCTACTTTACTCACTTTTTTTTCTTTTAATAGAAATATCTGCTTAAACAAAGTCAATGAAAGGACAATGTTTACTATCATGCATATTCATAGATGACTGAAAATATACAACAGCTTTGATTGCATGATATGGCCTAACATAGCTATCATTCTGTTCTATCAAGTTCTCAGACTGAGATAGATAATAAGACTCATAAATAGAAATGAGATAGGTTTACTTTGAGACAAATATCCTCCCACAATGTCTGTGTATGTGTGAGAGAGATAAAGGAAATAAAAAGTTTTCAGTTTTATGTTCAAGTTATATAACTATATTTACATCTAAGAATGTGGTTCTATGAAAAAAAAAAACTTGTAAAGCAGGATAGTCAGTGACAAACATTATACATTAAGGAATGAAAGTAAGGCTGTATATATTTTTTGATAATTTTTAACAGCTTTGCTTGACATACTTTAATTAAAAAATGCATATAATTATCTCTGAATCATTAATTAGTAAATAAAGAGCTGATAAAAAACAATGTTTATTGTAAGGAGTGATAACGTAAAGTTCTCAGATAATCAAGAATTAGATAGAGCCATGCAACAATTCCACATATTCAACATACTTGACATATCATTTTTCAAGTCACTTTAATTCTTTTGATGTTTGCTTATTAAAATATTTAGAGAAATAGGTGGGACAAGAAGAACTTCTCACTACCTCTCTTGTATCTTTACTAAATGGCTTGTGAGGTGGTTGAGATAGTTATACTTTGACTTTCCATATCTGTAGTCAGTTATACAATAGTTCAGAAGAAAAATTTAATTTTGGAACTTTCTCAACTATTCTTTATTAACCATTTATTTTGTCCAAAGTTGTATATATTTTTTATCTTTTGTTTTTTGTTATGTTTGCTACCCTTCTTATCTTCAGTGTATTAAACTTGGAATGGATTTCTGAAAAAAAAATGTAAATATGATCTGTACAATGTTTTGATATAAATGAGAAGGCAAAACATCAATTGAATAATAGCACAAGCATCCCAGAAGGTAACTAACATGTTTGGAGGAATAGGAATGGTTTCCTAAAAAAATTCACATAAATCGGAGATCAAACTGAAATGGTGCATTCAAAAGACAAATTATTAACTGTGTAAAAAAAAAAAAAAAAGAAAAAAAAAGAAAAAAATGGGCATGGAGGTTAATTTTGTTGTATGACTAGCACTTTAAATCCATTGATGATAAAGATTTTACTGGACTATATTCTTTCAACCTCTTTCATATGGATGGTTACTTCTACAAGAACATCTGCAATAATAATAATAGATAGAAGTTTTCAATAAATTCGGCATCGCTTTGAAATAAATCAGTTTACTTTAAAGAAGTGATGACAATATGAAATAAATATTGGATTAAAATCAAAAGAAAAATATTTTTATTAAATAAAGTATTTTGTTTTGTATAAATCTGCATTTATACAACAACATAACGAACCTAGTAGGGGAAAAACATTCACAATCATTCACCATATGTTGTTGTTACACAAACAGGCGTACATATGCTTTTTTTCTTCGACACAATTCTTTTTGTAACATTTTTTTACAGATCTCCATAAAAATGCTGAAAATAGCTTTTAATTCGCAAGCATTTTTCTCCTTGCAAACTATATCAAATACTATCAAACTTTGTGTTTTACTTTATGCAATATGGGATATTTGAGTTTAAAAAAATCTTTAATTTCACATACTTTCATTATAGCAACACATTCGTTTTTTCACAACCTTGAAATGAAGTCAATGTCAAAATTAGATCTTTTTCCCCTGGGAAGTGAATAAAAAAAGTCATAATTAAATTAATTAATTAACATTAGCTACCAAGTTCTTAAATAACATTTCAACAAAAACTGCAATGACGTGAGTAGTAGTAATTTTTAGTTACTTTATTTACGATCCACAAAATTTCTATTTCTCATCATATTTTTTCCACTTTTAAAATGAAATCCCTTAATTTTTCTGTGAGCATCAATAACGGGCGCATTTTGCAAAAGTTGATATCTCTAAGTTACCAATTAAAAAAATATGTCTTTATTACTCTTTAAAGTTTTGAAGAGGGTCAGGATAATCTCAAGTTCCTTGAGTTTACTTTAAATTTTTGTCACTTCATTCCATATTGATCATTCGGTATAATCTGGTAATCAACAAAATTCTCTAATCGATGCTTCTTTATTGGATTCACCAAGTTCGAAATAATACGTTAATAATACACAGACGATTTTTTAAATGTTTTACAATTACAATTTATCACAGGATACATTTTTGTTGTGCCTGTCAGTGGACATATTGATAAATTAATTAGCAAAATAAAGTATTAATTATCTCATTCGAATCACTTTCAAAAAAGTGGCAGAATTCGTACTCAGTAAATAAAAAAACAAAAATAAATAAATAAATTAGAGCAGCAGCAATTATTCAATATTTACAGAAAACGAGCAATTCGTAAATCGTAATCGCTACTTTTTTTTGATCTGTTCGTGTGCTTAATTGTTTGTTGAATTTTGATTTAATTTGCTTTATTATTCACAACCGCATCGGCCACGTGGTTGAGACTTATTTTAAATCGTAAAATGGGACGACTGAACTTTTTCGTAGTGACAAATAACTTATTGATTGGATGAAGCACAACTAAATAATTTATCTTCATCAAACAATAGCAGCAACATTAAACCAGGACTTTAAAATATTTTTAATTTTATTTTTAACTTATGAAAGAAAAAAAAAATCTGTCGTAAAAACAGGTTTCTATCATTGAAAACGACAACATAAATTTAGTACTCTTCTTAATTGAGCCACGTGCAGTGCAAAGGACTACCACGAAATAACAACTGGAACGTCTTCTTACTTAAATATTCAGTATTTTTTTGCGGGGAGTTCACTTTCAAATATTTGGTCATGGAGCAATTTATGGCTTATCGTAGTCCTCTAGTTTCTCGTTATGCCAGTCCAGAAATGTCTTATAACTTTAGTGAAATGAAAAAATTTAGCACTTGGCGTCGTCTTTGGCTATGGCTTGCAACTTCTCAAAAGGTGAGTTTTCTTTAAAAGAAAAGAAAAGAAAAAGACAATTGTTTAATTAAAAAAAAAAAAAAAATGATTGCCTCAGTATAAATAAAATTATTACCACGTTTTTCTAAGCAACATAAAAATAAAACGAATTACTATTTTAATGTGTTTCACTTTTAGCACTTTTTTATTTTTCTGAAATGTGGCAACGCAAATATAACTTAAAATTATCTTTGTGTTCTACGTCAAACTTTCTATGTGATACAAGAACTTAAATAAAAACAAGCAAGCAATCCTAATCTTCACCTTCATAGGTTTCAATTTCAAGGATCACAAGAAATTTTTCTAACAAACGTTTTTTAAGTAAAATTTTAAAACGTTTGTTTTTTTACTTGAGGACATTTAGATTTCGAAGGAAAAAATATCTATCATGCACTCTGCAAAAGAATAAAGATCTGAAGCGCTTTAAATGTAAAAATTAAAAACAAGAGAATATCTTTTAAGAGATTTATGGTTAAAGCACCAAAATAACCATCTGGCTAAAAAAATAAATAACTTTCGAAATGTTTATATTTCTTTTTGACTTTGTGTGTATGTATTGAGTGTTTTTTTTTTTTTGTTTTTTTTTTTTTTGAATTTAGCTCATTGTTCTATCTATAGCCTCGAAAAGAAGTTTATTGCTGTTGCTGGTGAAACATTCATAAATAAGAAAACACTTTTTTTTTTTTGTACTTAATTTATTTTTCTCTTGTTGACGTGGGAATTTAAATTCGTCCTCCTCCTCCTCCCAGCGTATTACCAGAACTTAAAGAGCATGAAAGTGAAAAATAATTTTCACATTTCTTATTAAAAGAAAAACTTTCCCCTATTTCAAAATATGACATTTTAATAATATTTTATCAAAATAATTTGACCAAATTAGCGCCTCTGTACAGCTACTACTTCACTGGTTTTGATTGAACTGATGGGACCTTCATCTCAAGCACTTGCTGACTTATCTACAATCGCAAAAAGGATTTTTTTAAAGTATTTAATGAAACAAATATAGACGAAATCATTATGCATAATTTTAACCAAAATATTTTTAAACAGCTGAAGTAGCCATATGATTGATAATCGCCTTGAAAGGAAATATTCAGATGCACATAATTCTAACAATAAAATTTTTAAAACATCGTTCTTTTCTTTTGGAAATGCTTTGTTAATGAAAATCTTTTTTGATTTAAAAGATATGCAAGGATTTTAATTTTTTTTTTTTTTTTTAACCAAAAACTGAAAGCGGAAAAATGTTTTGATTTCTGCCATTCATCCATTGAATTTAATTTTAGCTTACCATTTTTTTTATAAAAAAAAATCGGCAAGAAGAGAATCTTGTATCGGTAGTTGGAAAGCGTGTTGAACAGATATTTTTTTTTTATTTAACTTCAGCTTGGACTAAATTTTTCATCGATTCTTAGTTGCAACGATTTGTTACAAAACGTGTCCTAAAAAAACTTAACATTTTTAAAGTTGAAGCATTTTGTTGACACTTGGCTATATAGTTGTACACAACACTGTACAGTACACTGTTGCGTTACACAAAAAACACATGGTAATTTTTTTTTAGTGTTGTTACCCAACCGTCGTAATTTAGGAAAGAGGAGCAAAAAAAGAATATCCAATTTACTTTTACACCATATTGCAGACAATAACCTTGACTCGACTCTTTAAGTCAGTTCAATGTAGAGGTCCTGCCTAGGTGAGAGTGATAGATTTCCAGAAACGAGACAAAAGTAAAACTTCTAAAAATTATCCAGAATCAAGAATAATTAAAGATTTGGCAAAAACAAAAAAAAAAACCCCAAAAAAACGACCGTCGCAAACGTTGTAGCACTTTGACTTATTTATTCAATTTTTTTTTTACCGCCAAAACTGAATGTGTTAACTTAAAAATTTCATTCACATCAAAATATTGATGAGGAGAGGTATGAAACTGCTGAAGCGAAATGTTAGGTATCTTTATTTTTTTCGTTTTTAAATACATTAAAAATGTCAATCGACTTTAATAACGATTCGAATTTCGTGATTGGAAAAGTTTGGAGGGATACAACATCGTCTTTTTACTTTCTTTAGTTATTTTTTTTTAATAAAAGGCGATAAAGAAAAACTCTACAACAGTGGATAATTTTGGATCATCGAAGTAAAAATAAACTAAAACGCGTTTATGTTCACATGAAATTTATGGTCAAAACGTAAACATTATTTCGTCGGAATTCCTTATAATTCCACTCCAGTATTCTCAGACGGCCCTAAAGCTAGTGTAAAGTTTGATATTTTAGGTCACAACTACTGAAAAAAAAAAAAAAAAGTAAATTTATACATTTTAAACCGAAAAAAAAGTCTTCAAGTAGTTATTTGTTGCAAAATAAAGACGGTAGACTTTCTATTCTTTTTTTTTTTTTTCGTCGTCACGTAGTTTGATGAAGAAGCCTCGGTCTATTTGTAAAGAAAGATTAAAGAGCTCCAAACTCCCAAGAGAAATTCTGTGACGTCATATCCACACTGAAGGAAAAAGTGAAACTTGTTAATTTTTATAAAAATTAGTGCGACTTGATGAGTCCACTTATAAAAAAAAAAAAAAAAAATAGAAATATTTTTTTTTATAGATTTTTAGGTAAATTTGGTTTTTAAGCCCCGCGCTAAATATCTAAAAATAAAATCTTTCAAATCGTCATATTCCGTGTAAATGTACATGCTGAACTCGAAATAACAATTAAATTTTAATAAAAGCAACCGTTTTGGAGTTATCGACAATAAAGTTTCGGATTCAGTCGCGTTCAGCCGTCGGCCATTACATTCACTGCGGAACATTTTGCGCGCGGAATCTTAATTAACGGCCTTTTTACTGCTTTTAACTGATCATACTCGTCTAAAAATTACTGCGCACTTAAGTTGTGTCGGAAAGCGATGACAAGTTTTTTTTTTTTTTACACCTCCTTTTCCGTGTAAAAAAAAAAAGCAATGACAACTGTTGTAAAGCTTTTATTTTAAATTAAAAATAAAACAAACAAAAAAATAATGAGCAAACTTTGTAATATTTACAAAATAAAATTACAGAAAAAAAGAAATTCTAGAAAGGAAATAATAATTAATGACCAAAGTCCGCGCAAAGTGTGTGCATTAATTATTAATGTATATTAATTAATTATTATATTGATAATGTTTACAAAGTTTGCGCGTGCATGAACTTTGTAAACAGTAAAGAGCATGATTATCTACAAAATAAAAATTGCTAGAAACGAAAATGCGTAAACTTTGTAAAGAGCATGATTTTTCTTTTTACAAAATAATGCTAGGAAGGAGCATTTCTTTTTATTTTGTAAATAATCATGCTCTTAATGTTTGTGCAAACTTTGCACATTATTAATTATTATTTGTTTTATTTTTAATTTAAAAGACAAGCTTTTTATTTTATTATTTAATTTGTTTTTTTTTTTTTCATTTAAAAAGAAAGATTTACTATAAAAAAAAAAACAACAGTTGAAAAAAAAAAAACAACACTTGTCATCGCTTTCCGACATAACTTAAGTGCGCAGTAATTTAGATGAGTATGAGCAGTTTAAAAGCAGTAAAAAGGCTGTTAAGTTTCCATGTGCAAAATGTTCCGCAGTGAATGTAGTTAAACAAAACAAGGCCATTAATAGCTGACGGCTGAACGCGAATTTTTATTGTTGATAATTCCAAAATGGTAGATTTGTTATTTCGAGTTCAGCATGTACATTTACATTGAAATATGATGATTTGGGAAAATTTTAATAGATATTTAGCACAGGGCTCAAAAGCAAATTTACCATTAGACATTTGTCAGGAGCGAAAAATATATATTTATTTTTCTTTAAATTTGAATAATTTTCATCATAATATCAATGCAGTTGTCAGGTCGTCTGGACGTTTCCATCTTGGGAGTCAAATGACCAAAATCAGTTATTTATGCATAGGCTCCGAGTTGCACTTCCAGTAGCATTGAAAACATTCAAAATATAATATAAATTATTAATTGACCACTGGCAGCGTTTCCCTCACATTTTTGAGGGACATTTTTGTGATTCACTACCTGCTTAAGGAAAGCTATAAATTTCCATTTTCAGAGGTTTATTTAAACACATCTAAATGTGTGTATATAACTTTACCTTTCAAAGGGCTTTTGTTAAACACACCAAAATGTGTGTATTATCTTTTCCCTTTTTAAATGTGAATATGTGAACTTAACCTTCTTTTCAAGAGTCTTATTATATTCACCATTCAATGTATGAAATATCCAAATTGTTATTTCTTGATAAGCAAATCTTTATCTTTTTTATTTTAAATTCACTTGCCTTGCTTCATCATTGTGTTGTACATTGGGATAAGATTGCTTTAGTCTGGACAGCACCCAGAATAATTAGTAATCACTGCCACTATGTTATGAGTTAGCCACAAGAACCAAACACTTTCTGCACCCAATAAATCAACTAGTCCAGTAAATTCTCCTGAGAAAGTCAGCACCTGCAACACTGTAAAATCTATCACTGACCTTTTATTGATAAAAAGTTATGTCTGTTGCTTTAAACCTCCTTGAATAGAAAAAATAATTGTTGGTAGATTTTTATAAAAAAATTCTATTGTCATCAAATAACTGAAAGACAAAAGTGAATTCTCATGAAACTTGATGTTACTTGACAAGCAGTACTTGTGATAATCATAGTTTTATTTATTACTGGCTCAAAAGCCACCCTACTGGGTGGTATTTAATCTAGCTCTTGCGAAGAGCTCTTGATTGTGCCTTCAACTTGTTCAGGAGTTTGAGAGTTCTTAATACTTATTCTCTGCAGTAGAAGCTCTCCTGGCTGCCATTAGGTGATCTAGGTTTTCATTTACATGGGACTTTCTTTTCCTTGCTGCAGCCTTATCTCTCTTCATTGCAATCTGGTTCTCTGTTGATGGAAATTTGTTTTTGCAAGGCAGTATGCAACAATAAACTACTGAAGAACTTGAAATTGATCACTGCATTATTATATAGATAATGTTTACAAGTATTGCATTAATATTTAAGCCTACCTTTCAAAAGTTTAATGATGATAATTTTTCTGTTATCATTTTAATTTAAAGATAATTTGGTGTACATAGGTCCTTACTTTTGGTACAATTTTGCAATTAATTTTGGTTATTCCCAAATTTATTTTCAAGTTATAAAAAATTATCATACAAAAAATCTGTCACAAAAAATCATGTAACCAAAAAAAAAAAATAGCAGTGAAAACTTGGGAATCCCAAATTTCTGGATCCGGCCTGGAATGTTTTTAATTTGCACATAGTCAGTCTGATTCCAAAATAGTATAATATGTTCGACTACAGCCTCTCGGATCAAAAGGTTAAGTACTTTGTTTCAATATTTATTTTTTTTGTTTGATGTTTCATTTTAAAAAAAAAGTTTCAAGTTGTACAATTAATGTTTAAATAGAAACCAATTTATTTTTTTAAAGTAACTCTAAGATACATACTTTGTTGAGGTACATCAGCAAGTACTTGAGATGAAGGTCCCATCAGTTCAAAACTTTACAAGTAGTAGAGCTGCTACTGATGAAGTAGTAGCTGTACAGAGGTACCAATTTGGTAATCAATAGCGAGTTGATTTAAAAGATATATTTTATCAGGCAACTGCAAAATAAAAATTCAGACTTAGCAGATGCCATAGCAAAGCAGTGAATAGAAGCTCAAACCAGATAAAATATAAATGCTTAAGAGGTTAAGAGATGGAAGAAAATTCAATGGTCGAAAAGCAGATACAGGATCTCCGGAATCATCAGAATTCTTTGACAAACAGCTTTTTGTTCATTACAAATAAAGAATATAGAAATTTTACTTGATAGAATTTATAGAGAAAATGATATACAAATCGTTACCTTTGCTAAAACTTAAATCTAATTAAATTATTGTACTCTTAATATAATTTAGTTTAATTTCATTGTAGATTATGCTTACAGATAAATATGACTGATTAGATAATTTTTTTTCTGGTAATTGAAAAAAATGTACAATAAAATTCTCTCTCTGTTATGTAGACAAGAATCTTATAGTCCCCAAACCCCATCATGTCCAAACATTCAATACAAGCACAGATATTCACCAAAAATAAATCTGGGTGAAGATATATATTTTCAAAATTATGCATTTTGTTATTTAATGTCTTGTGTAAGAGTTTCATATTGTAAATATTTTTTTTAGTGTAATAAGAGGATATCTCTTTCTTCTATTAACTATATAAAAGAAAGAAAAAAATTCTAAAAAACTTCTCAGTCAGTTTCAATTACTATTTTTAGAAACACATTATCACAAAATGTTTAGTATTAAAAGCCACAAGAGAAATTGTCTCCAGTTAATCGATGATGACGTCTTACTGTACATTTATTAACTTCAACTTGATTTATACTGTAAGCGATCTGGGATTGCAAAGGAAATATTTGTCGCAGATTACTTCCACAATGCAGAGAATAAATCACTGTAAGTTCAGACTCGAACATCGAAGGCAGAAAGAAATGCTGAAAATTTGATTCGCAGGTACTATCTCACAAATCACAATGCATGCAACTAGTCAAAAAAATAACTCACTCTCTAACAAACGCAGTAGCCAAAATATACAAACTTTTTCCCTTGATTGGAATACATGCCCCCCCCTTTTTTTTTTGGTAAGTAATTTTCTTTTTTCCACATTTTACATCGTAGGATACATGCGATGCGCTGTCACTTGTTTTGACGAGGTAAGTCGCCATTTTCCTTCGCTATACTCTCCCCTCTGCTCTCATTATCACAAATTGAACAGCTTGGGGCAGTTCTCTTTATCCTGGTGCTTCGTCATAATGGAATTATCTCCCTTACATATGTCAGAGAGTCGTCTCCTGAGGAGTCATCAGGCGTATCTAGAGTTTACAGAAACTCTGCATCTGTGGAAGCATCGGATTTGCAGATCTCAATTATGCCATCACTGTCAGATGATGAACCATCATCAGATTCGCTTGGCAATGTATCAGAATCAATGAAAAGGTGAAGATCTTTTACATTTTCTGACCACTGCCTTGACGGCTGCTTTGGATGTCATAGGGTAAACTCGTATCACAAAATACAGTGTTCGCCTGATGCCAGGATGTCCACTCTGGCAGTGTATGGCACGTATCTGATCAGGAGAGGTTTCATTCACCATGGAAGCATCGGGCGTGTTGGTTCGATTTCCTTCTTGATCACATCATACCATAGTTGCGGTACTCTGATGAGCTTATTCGCTTGATTCTCACTCAATGTTACTAAACTTATCGTGATCAAGAAGTTATACTCTTGAATCAGCTTTTCAAGAGTACTCAATGCCTCCGGATCAGCATCTTACTCGCCACCTTAGTTTGTATTTTGGCTCTGCCAGTGAGCATGTTTGATACCCACTGGTGCACACACGTGGAGTCCGTGAAGAGGTGTAGCTCTGTTGCGCCCCACTGTAGTGCTAAATTGACACCCTTCAGAATAGCATTCAATTCTGATAAATTGATATGTTGGGCATCCTTCACAGACCGCAGCCAACATGCATCTTTTACAATGCTTCCGTCAACCTCCAATGAAACCCCTGTGGTGAGAAAACTTGCATCGACCCATGCCTCATAAGCATGTCTGCTTGTGTACCACTTACCGTGTGCAGGGTCATTCTGGCATATTCTTTCTGCTATGTCCTCAGTCATGTTCTTAAGGGGAGCATCTGTCACTTCATTGTCCCAGCCAGATGTGATTGATACTATCCTGCGTTTTACAAATGATGCAGCAACACAAAGCCACCCACACACAGGAACGTGACCCACCAGTTTTCTACACCACGAGAAGACATTACGTCGTGTGAGGACCTCAGGAACTGATAGAATGCCATTTTCACATTTCCACTTAAGCATGTTGTTATCTTGCTTGACATGCAAACCCAGCACACAAGTGCTGTCCCGTAGCCACTCCAGATCCTTGCATGTCAAACCAAACACAGCCAAGTGCTCCTTCATGCAAGCTGCTGAAATTATGCTCTCGTCAACATAAATATCATCAATATATGATGAGGTTGCCTGTTGAACTGACTCATCTTTTGACAACGTGGCGTCCACAATGGCCTTCATTATGGCTGGTGCAACATTCAACCCGAAACCCATTTGGGTCAAGCAATATCTTCACCCCTTGAAGATTACAGTTTGAAAGGGCCAAAGTGACTTATGGATATATACTTGTAGATAGGCCTGCTGTAAGTCAAGGATAGCAACATCCGGTCCTTTTTTTATGCCACTCCCTCAGTTTCTGTGCGCACACATCAGCATTGGCTGCGTGTGTGTTGAGACACTCATTCAGCTCTCGATAGTCTAATACTGGCCGCACTTTATTTTTGTTTTTCTGCACTACCGCCATCAACGGAATTAAACATTTTGGAGAACCAAGTTCCTTTTCAGGATAAGGCTGCAACCAACCATTATCAAGCCAGGTCTGCAGCTCACAATCATATTCCTCCTTGACTCTCATTGGTATTGGGTACTTGGGCATCCAATTTCGTAAACTCTCTGGTGATTGACCACCAGACCACTTCCATGATGCGACCCATATCTTCCAGTTTGGGTCAAATTCGGCACAGAAATCAGGTTCTTCTATTTTAATAGCAATGCAACAGACTATCCCACACTTGGAAACCGTACATCGTCACACTCTGCGTCGAACACAAGCTACAAGTCAAAACCCAATAGATCTCTATCCACTACCAAGACTTTGATTTTGAGGGGGTTTGCATTGTCTACGTTAAACTTAATACTTCCAACTCCGCAACATTTGAGAGTATTTCCGTTTACGGTGAGTACATTCACCCCTGTCATCCGCCAGGATTGACAGGCTGATTTACTCACGAGTGTCTGTGAGCAGCCAGTGTCCACCAGTGCCACTCTCTTAATTCCGTTCATGTAAATACCCAAGACGGGTAGCACTTCATTCATAACTTGCTAAGGGAAGAGACTGGTGCTGATGTCTTGTCCCCTTCCTCTTTTCCCTGGACACAATGAAGCAATGTGGCCTACTTCTTGACACCGGAAGCAGCACATTGTTGTGCATGACCTGCATGGCTGACAGGCATCATCTCGTCAAACTGGGCAGTCCCTGGAAAGATGATTTCAGCCAGAGCATTGATAGCATCACATACCCTCCTGATGTTTCACATTTGGATGTTTATCAGCCTTGCATGGTGAAATGGTAGCCGCAACCATTTCCTCAGTTGCAATTTTGATCTTTCATTATGGCCAAACAGTTGGTTTGTATTCATGTCTTCCATCCTGGAAGATGCACGCTGCAGTTACTTGACGTGCGCTGGTAACCCTGCTATGAACCCACATGCTAGTCCTTGCTCGGATATCCCACCAAATAGACCTGCTAGCTTCTTCAAGTCAGCTAGAAACATGCTGATGGATTCGTCTGGGCACAGTCAGTGTTCCGCGAACTACTTGTAAGTCAAGAAACGATCTGGTGCAAAGGCAATCTGCAGGGCTCATTTTATCTACTCAACATTTGATTTTTGCTTTGAGTTTAACTGTTGGTAAACAGCAAATGCTCTGCCTGTTAACCTCAGAGGAAGAACACATTCAACCTTGTTAATTCCACACAGGTCACAAACAAGTTCTGCCTTCTCAGTCCATTCAGTAACTGCTTGTCCGGTCACTGAACCATCAAACTTGGGTATCAATTGACTTCAAATATCTTGTCTGTCATAGTGCTGAAATAGCTTGTAAGCGATCTGGGATTGCAAAGGAAATATTTGTCACAGATTACTTCCACAATGCAGAGAATAAATCACTAAGTTCAGACTTGAACATTGGGGGCAGAAAGAAATGCCAAAAACTCGATTCGCAGGTACTATCTCACAAGTTGCAATACACACAATTAGTCAGAAAAATAACTCGCTCTCCAACAAACGCAGTAGCCAAAATACCCACTTTTTCCCTTGATACAAGAACAACAGCTGAGCATTTTTTCCATTCCTTGGCAGCTGGGAGAGGTCGCCCAATTTTTGCATATCAAAATACTTTTATAGCTACTTCTGCTTGTTTTTTTAATTTAAATATTCCATCTTCAGCATGTCATGCGGAATATGTGCTCTGTTTTTTTTGGTAAGTAATTTTCTTTGGCCACATTTTCAATCGTAGGATACACGCAATACGCAGTTGCTTGGTTTGATGAGGTAAGTCGCTGTTTTCTTCGCTATATATACTAAAACTAGTAAAAGGATAAAATTCTACATTTATTTTGGCTAATAGTATTATTAATCTTATTTGGTATTATTCAGACACTATCTACTGCATAATGAAATTATATATTACTCATATTCATTTTTCTTTTCTTTCTTGCTACCTATCCAACAGCAACTTGTATCATTAATCTTTCTATCAGTTGAAATTTGAAAGAACTGAATTATAGAATATTCATTCCTATGGTTATTTTATATTCTGGTTTGAGGGCCCTGTTCTTGTGATACAAACTATCAATATTGTACTTTTTTCTCAGTCCTGAAGCTTACAAGGTTTTGGGTTACAAACAAGAATAAACAAGAAAACTAAACTTATAGCCTAATAAAAATTGAAAACTGGTCTGGTTGAAAATTATGGTAAACTTAAATTTGAATAGAAATTGATTCTTGGTATATCTTCACATGGGTAACTTCCTTCTGCTTTATCTCTTAATCCTTTGTCTTCTTGCTTCACTTGTCTACTTTATAATTCTTTTCGCTGAAATAACTTATAGCATTTGTTCCAAATTATTATATTTTTTATGTTCTTATTTGGCATCTGTATTACTCTTTAGAAATAGGAAAAGTTACTTCTAGTTTTAATGTTCTGAAGATGATGTTAATAAATATCAAAATATTAACAAAATCATCCACAACTCTTGTTAGTTGAATATTGATTACATAAAACAAATATATTTTAAAGTGACTTTTTTTTTTTCTTTTTTTTTTTAATGTATATGTACTACAATTTTATTTTTTATTTTCTCTGTATTTTTTAGAAACTCAATTTGGACATTACTGATGACCAGCTAGAAGAAATGACTGCAAATCTTGAGAATATAGATTTTGAACATGCTACTCAAGAAGAGAAACGTGTACGTCATGATGTTATGGCACATATTCATACATTTGCCATTTGTTGCCCTAAAGCAGCTCCTATTATCCATTTGGGAGCCACATCTGCTTATGTTGGAGACAATACTGTGAGTACAACTCATTTCAGTTGATTTGTTTCTTCAGTATATACAGAATATTGAAATCTGCTTGGGAATTAAATTTATACAGTCCAATGATTTTCTAAATGTAAGACTCTAAAAGAAAAAGGAAAACTAATTTTTAAGATTTTTATCATGAGATTTTCTTAATGTTTTTAAATATTTTATGTAAGCAGTGTAAATATTTTTTATAAAATAGGGATAACCTTATAGTTAAGTAAAAAAAAATTAATTTATGCTGTGCAAATTTCTTAAATGATTAATTTTCATTATTATTTAAATTTCATGTTTGTTGTTTAGGATCTTGACTGTCAAATCATTGTGTTCTAAGCAGTGTGGAATGGACAGAATAGCCTGTAACAAAACTGAAACTCTCATCTCATATCCTGAGAGCCTGTCTATTTGTGTTCAAATCAATATTTAGTTAGTGGTTCCCAACTGGAGTGAATTCTCCTTTGCTTTGGATGGAATTTTAGAGTTTTAGGAATTTGAACTACAGATTTATAAATATCAATAATTTTAAAATATGCTGAAAAGGATATATGAACAAAAGACATTGAAAACTATTGGTATACAAGTTTAAATCTTACCAGATTACTTTTTGATCATGATCTTTATATTAAGGATTGTAAAATGCAGCAATAAATATGAAAGAAAAAAAGTAAAATTAATAAAGAAATGTACCTTATTGTTGTGTTAATGTATATTATGTGTCAATTTTTAATATGTATTTTTATAATTAGTAGAAAATGGTATAATTTTTTTCTTAATTACTGAAAACATTCAATAAAGCAATTTTTTTTTGTTTTTGTTGGTGATAAATATTTCTAATTAAAGATCGTTACTTAAAAAAACAAACTCAGCCATTCTTTACATTGAGCACCATTATTGCAAATATATACAAAACTGAAAACTTAATTGGATCTGATAAAATTTAAACCTTACAATTACATTTTGTTTTAGTTTATGCCATTTGTATGAAAGTATTTTGTAAGCTATAAAAATGTAAAAAGCATTTCAAAATACCTTGAACTGATGCAGTGAACAAATCCAAATTTTATTCAGTGCCTCTTAATTCTGTAGAAAAGCTTGGATATATTTTTAGTTTTTTTTTTTTTTTATCAATTCATAATTAATAGAAACTTATGATTTAAATAAAATGTTTAGTAAATTTATAAATAAAAGGATCATTCTTTCTAATCTAATTAATTGGCCTGTAATTGAAAAAATTGCTCCAGATTTGCTAATTCAAATTCATCCATTGTTTGATTTGTCAAAAAATTTGGTCCAAATAGATTGGGATAACTTGCTTTACTATTTGGTTATTGAAGACAGATACAAACTTTTTATATTTTAATATTAACTACCAGTATTAATTGTATCATAAACACTATTTGCAAAGCTAGGCAAGTTGTATAAGTTACTAAGATTATATTAGTTACTGAAGTTCAGTTCTGGTTATTTAGATGAAAAATTGGTGCTAAACATTTTATGAATACGTTTCAATTTTTCATAATTTTTTTTTTTTTTTTTTTTTTTTTTTTCAGGATTTGATTGTTCTTAGAGATGGATTTGATATCATACTTCCCAAGGTAAGTTTTTTTTTTTTTTTTTTTTTTTACTTATTCTTTCATATTATAACCATCCAATTGTTAATTGAGATTGTCTACTATTCTGAATAAGGGTTGTTATCAACAACTGTAGGTCTGAAGTTTAAATTGCACTTTGTTAGCAAATATCAAATTAGGAAATATATAAAGATTAATGAAATCATAAAGAAATAGATTGACAATATGACCAGAATTGATTTGACAAGAGTAGAAAATGTGTTGTAGCCAATGTTTGACATCCAAATACTATGGGAATTAGTTTTATAATGGCTAAAATTAATAAAATTTTTTCTGCTGTTTATAATTTAATTTTACAACAGAAAATGTTAACCTTGAAAAGCAACTTTGAATTTAATAACTGAAAATACCTTTCCTATTTAGGAAATGTCATTGGTAATTTTTTTTCTTTAATTTGAGATTTGACAAGAATTTATTTATCTGAAATGATCAAGTCAAAAGATGAGTATTTTTAAAAACCAGATGCGATAATATAAAAATTAATTGGAATAATTTTCATTTAGTAAATGCATAATTATTAATTTCTTATTGTTTGTAAATAAGGTTACTTCTCGTCTTTACAAAATGTATAAATGGATTATGAGTAAGTTCTTTTATGTAATATCTGCAAAATTAATATTTTCTGATATCAGGCTTTAATATATAATTGACTCTAAAATACAAATCTATGAATTTAACATTTTTTTTAAATGTTTTCATTGAAGAGTTGTCTCTCTCCGAGAATCATTTTAGGTATCAAGTTTACATTTTACTTTCACTGGCTATTCATTTTGGGTGATGGCGGAAATAACTTGGTTTAAGTGATGCTTTCAATGCAAATTCGATTCTTCATAATCTTTATTTCTAAGGATTTTTATTAAAAATTCTAGCAATG
Organism: Acanthosepion pharaonis; assembly: GCA_903632075.3. Classification (NCBI taxonomy): domain Eukaryota; kingdom Metazoa; phylum Mollusca; class Cephalopoda; order Sepiida; family Sepiidae; genus Acanthosepion; species Acanthosepion pharaonis. The sequence continues at coordinate 499,280 of CAHIKZ030000862.1, read as the reverse complement.
AGATTATTAAAAAAAATTAAAATTATCTGTTGGAAATTGGTTTTTACTTAACATGTTAAATTTATTTTTTTGTAATGTATCTGATGATCAATATCGAATTATTTATTTATTAGCATTTTTTTTATTCTTGTTACTGTGCAATGCACAATGAAATTGGACATCACTCCCCAGGTGTGCACACCCACCCACACAGAAAAAAAAACATGCACAGCATTGAATGAAGAAAAGTAATGTTTACAAATAAATTTTATTTATTCACACATATAATTCTCATCACTACCTTTTTATTTTAATCAGCTTGCACGTTGCATTCATAGATTAGTGAAGTTTGCTGAGGAGCACAAAAGTCTCCCTTGTTTGGGCTACACACATTTACAGTAAGTACCAATGTTTCTAAATTCTTTAGTATTGGTATACATTTTGTTTTAGAGTATAAACATATTTTTCCTTGTTTTAAGATAAAAATATATATGTTAATTTTTAGTTACTTAATCAATTTGCTATAATACATTTTTAACATTCCCATGACAAAGAAGCCAAAAAGTGGTTGAAGGAAATAGTTTAACTACCATTTTTTAAAACTTGAATATAACCAAGAAAAATGTTTCATATCATAGAAGTTACTTTCAAGATTTTCGTCTTTTTAGTAACCAGAAAAAAAAATGATTTTTTTTTTTTTTTTTAAAAAAACATTTTAGTTATAAAGATGTTTGACTTTCAAAGAATTAGTTTACTGCTACAATGTGGTAAACCATTTTGTGCATTTTTTTCTTACCTGTGTGAAATACCAAAACTTTCATAGTACTTTTGCTTTTTTTTACTTCTGATTAAATAAAGGTGCATTTTAGTTTTATATTGTTCATGAGTTGGATTCAGCTTAAATAATCCTAAGTACAAAAACTGCTTATGGATAAATAAGAACAAAAAAGCTTTAGGATATAGACTCTATGATAATCTTTCAAAGATAACCTACAAAATAGTGAATTTCCTGCTTCTACAAAATCGTCCTAGTTCTTGTGTAAGATCTTATCAATTCATCTTCACTTAACAAAGGTTTGTGTAGAAAGCTTCTTGGCAATTTTATCTTTTACCATTTAAAATTGATTTTAAATCTTGCTATTTTCTAGACCAGCACAGCTGACGACAGTGGGTAAACGAGCATGTCTGTGGATCCAAGACTTGCTGATGGATCTTCGTAACCTAGAAAGATCCAGAAATGATCTTAGATTCCGTGGGGTTAAAGGAACCACAGGAACGCAGGCCAGCTTCTTGGAACTGTTCAATGGTGATGAAGAGAAGGTGAACAATTATGATTTTCATATTAAGTATCATTATATTAAAAAATATTGTAGCTGAGATAATGTATGGAAAAATCCTCTACCCCACTTTTTTTTATTATGAATTTATAAGAAATAGCAAAAGAACACAATGCTGCAAATTTTCTTACTTCTCTTCTAACATATAGACAATTTTTTACTTTTTTGTTAATTCACAAGTTATTATTTTAATAATACATGGCAATTTATTGCCATGTACTTTTGCTCAAAGTTATTAAATTAATATCAGTTTGTTTCTATACAACTATTTAATAAAAAGTATGTTTGTCTAGGATGAAATTGACAAAAGAATCTCCTGTAAAGTTGATGTTACTTATTATGACTGTTTCTTTTAGGCATTTTATTGTGCATATACTAATAATTGAATTATTTTACTTTTTCCTCTCCCTTCAATAGCTTTTTTTCTGGAAGGTTTTCATAATTCACTTATAAATCTTTGTTATAATGAAAACATGGATAATTTGTTAAAAACTTGGTTTCCAGAAGTTAGCTCTTATTTAAGTGAATACACTATAACAGCTTTCTAAAAACTATTTAGAATAAGAATAGATTTTTTTATTCCTTTTTTTTTCTGAAACAAGGCTTAACACAAAATATCTATATATTAATATGCTTGGTGTTATATCTCTACCCACTCAAAACCCCACCCCCCCACACTTTACACTTAGCAAACCATCTTTCTTTCCATCTCTCTAATAATATAATACATTTACTCCTCCCTCTCGCTTTTAGTTTGTCATAGTAGTGACTGACTACAAGAACAATTAGATCAGACAGGCTAACGACCTAGTAACACCTCCAGGCAAGAGCTAAAAACAGATTCTTACATTTGCACAGAATCATGTGATCAAGTACAAAATATTAAGTGGGAAAATATAGACAGCAATCAGTTATAATCTGAGTCTTATGCAAGTAACACCTCTTTTTATTTGTTATTGTCAAGCAAAAAAATCGCACAACGACAAGTTCCAATTCAACTCAATACACTATGCTGCTTATATCAAATGCATCAGTGAATTACTAAGACAGGCATGTGTAACTCACTCAATTGGATGTAGGCTACAACTTATACAGCACTGAATCTTCCTACTTGAACAACAAATTTTACATTGCTGAATATGTGAAGAAGAGTCAACAACTAGCTCATAACATTGAAGAAAGAACAATATATCAAAAGATGTAGCTGCTCTAGCAAAAAGAACTGAACTGAAAGTAAAAAGAACAAAGAGAAATATAAAACAAGAAAGAGAGAGAAAAGGGAAAAGATAAAACCCTATTTTATTTCAGGAAAAAGACTGAAGCTAAGGGATTGTTTTGACTTACCATCTCAGACATATAACGCATACATCTTTCCTCGCAGAAAAGTATAGTACACACCTTTCCCTGCATTCCCTTGGATTAATATTTTCAGGTGTCATCTCGTTATAATTAAATCTCATTAATTTGTATATTGGTGTTTGTTGTTCGTTACTGTTGGTCTTTCATGTATTTGACTCTGTGAAGAATCTATCCACTATGGAGTGGGAAACCTGGTCATATCCTTATCATATCAGTTGTTTTTTTTTTTTTTTAAATCTTTCCTTTTTAAATTTTGTGCTTTGGCTACAAACATAACTCTTGGTCAAGAGGCAAATGATAAGAGAGAGGGATGTAGAGGCAGAGAGGGATTGGAGAAGGGGGTCATCTTAGATAAAAGCAGTTATTTGTAGTGAGAGGTTAAATCATGTTTCATGACCTAACAATCTGTGGGGCCATTTCGTTATTTTTAGGAGAAACTGTCACTTTTCTTATAACTATCTGGGAATGTTCATGGGTTGAAAAGTACAGAGGGCAACATTAAAGAAATTATTAGTAAATCTCTGTAATTTAAAGGGGTCCTGCTTCTTACAATGATTAAGACTACATGACTGAATTTAGAAAAAAAGCATTTTGTAACTGTTTGATGTTGACCTTTCAGTTAATACTGAATAAAATAAATTGTGAATGTTTGTCATTATAAAGAAATGAAAACTAATAATAATAATAAAACATGAACACACACAAACACTTACACACACACATATATATATATATATATATATATATATATATATATAATAAATCAGTGGTGACTCTGGGGGTTGGGCTTGTCAGGCTGAGTGAGTCAATATTCAAAGCAACAAAAATTTTTCGTAGAACATAATTTTTAATCTTGGCTTCAGCTGTATTCAAAATGATTTGTTTTAACTTTGTGCCTCAAAATATTGACTGAAATACATTTTGTTGATATTGTTCATAATAAAGAAGAAAGTTAAAAAAGAATGAAATAAAATTGATGTGGCTAGTCAGGTTGCATTCGCAATGTACTTTTTGCTTTAATTTTATAAATCTTTTAAAAATATCTAATGAATTGAATACCCTGTTTTTCAAAGAAAACATTTTTATTTCAACTTATTGTTTTCAAAAGTCAATTTATTCTATACGGTATAAGGATTTTTAGCACAATGTATCAATTGAAAAAGGGCAAATTAAATTTAGCCTGACTTGAATGCGGGGAAAATCAAAGAAAGTAGCAGTTTTAACTCTTCGACTGGAGGGTTGGGATAGTGTTGAGGAAATATGATATCGGTCAACTATTCTTATATCTACCATAAGAACCGGGCTATAAAACAATAAAAAATGGAAAGGGGACAATAAACAGACAAACATATCAGACTTTGTCCTAACTCTTTTTTTTCTTACATGCCCGCTAATTTTTTTAAATAAATGTTTGTTATAGAATTATTACAATTAATATTAAAATACCAAAATGTGTTTTTTTTTTTTTTTTTTTTTTTAATTTCATGTACAGAGATTTTTAAAAATGACATATTTTAGTTAGATGATAAAATGTTTCATTTACTCTAAGTTATACCAATAGTAGATTTTGTTAAAGATTGTAGTGAGTCCAATAAATATTGATGACCTAGAGTCACCACTGATATTATATATATAATGTATGTGTCTGTTATTGTACACACTTCGTAATGTTTGAAGCAATATTGGATTAAAAATTGGAGATATATATAAAGAATAATTTAATAAAAGTAACTATTTGTCTATTAACTATTTATACATTAAAAGAATCTTTGATTTTTTTCTACAAGGTTGAAAAACTGGATGAAATGGTAACTGAATTGGCTGGCTTCAAAAAGTAAGTTAAATCTAAAATTTTCCTTTAGCCTATAATTTTGAACACACCAATATGTAGTAGTCATATAATACTGAAGTTGGTTTAATTTATTAAATGTATAGTATGAATAGCATTCCTGTTCTTAATTTATTCTTACCTTTCAAAACAATATCTGTAATTAATCTCTTGATATTTGCTTTTGTCTGTCTCCTATATTTTTACTACTAATTTGTTTGATTACTGCTGTCTGAAGGTCTCTCTCGAAGGAAGTGATCCATTTTTTTTTTTTTTTTTTTTTTATGGGTAAATCTATGGTTCACTAAAATTTGAGATCAGTTCACACTTTTATTTTTGGATTCATTTTTAACATAGAAAAAATATACTTATGATACTGATTTTTGCTTATCCATCAATTTTTTTTATTTTCATAAAATAACTTCAATAAGTATAACTGAAAAAGATATGAAATTTATTTGATAATTAAAAGTTATTGAATTATTGACATAAAAATGTATCCTTTTTTATTTGACAAATGCAGAGAAAGAGTAATATTACATTATTTTTTCCCCAAGAACTGTCATGGCAATTCACTGTTTAAAGATATTAAAGAAAAGTGAATTGTTTATAATTTTATGAAATCTTTAAATCAGCCATGCTGTTGTTTCCAAAAGCTTTGATATAAAATTTCATAAAGGGGACATGTTTAATTCATTTTTTTATTTTTTTTTTTTAAATGTTACTTTCTCTGTTATAGTAGTTTCTTTTACTTCCTGTATGTGTCAAGAGAAATTCTAGAGCTTCCAATTACTTCAGTTTGCACCAAGGGGTCAAAGACTTGTTTAATGGGTTTATACTATTGTTCATCTATAGAACACCTCCGAGCACTTTGATTGCATAAAAACCCGGAAGTTACCCACCGTACAAGTATTTGTAAATGGAGTAGACGCTGGTGAGCAAGGCTGTGTGTCGCTGCTGGAGGCAGGAAGAGGTGAGAGTGTTGACTGCCGACGGGAGGACCCTGAAGTGCCGTGGATACGGCAAAATTAAGTTAGGTGTCGAGCAGATTCAGCCCGTGACTGTTGAGGTTCTGGTCGTGGAAGGACAGTTGCTAGGGTTTGATCTTCTTCTCGGGATCGATGCAATCAAAGTGCTCGGAGGTGTTCACCTGACTGAATCAGACGAAGTGCGTTTTGGAAACCTGAACACGTGCCGCCATTCTTATCAACAAGCCTGACTTTAGAGTGACGTTTAACCCGAGCACGAAAACGTGGACTGCATTGTGGAAGTGGGCGAGTGGTCATTCACCTAGCAAGTTGGTCAATAAAGTACAGGAGTACACAGTACCTGACCACATTCGGGATGCATACGATAAAGAACTAGCACAGTGGCAGCGAGACGGATGGCTACTGCCATATCCCGAGAAAGAGCTTGGCCTACCCAAGGGGTTAATTCCCTTAATGGCGATCGTACAAGAACACAAACAGAAGGTCTGGCTGGTATTTGACTATCGGGAGTTGAATGACTTTGTAGACGCATTCACAGCTGACGCAGAGGTGTGTGCGCAGAAATTATGAGAATGGCGACAAGGGGCTGACGTAACACTGTTGGATTTGAGAAATGCATACCTGCAGATCCACATTGACAAATCGCTATGGCCTTTTCAAACAGTGGTCATTAAGGGTAAGCGGTTTTGGATTACGCGTTTGGATTTTGGCCTGAATGTGGCACCACTTGTCATGAAGTCTGTGATCAACACGATAACGTCCCAGGATCAGGACATTAAGAGTGCCAAGTCGGCATACGTCGACGATATGTTCATAAATGAAGGCCTAGTTTCTGCAGCATGTATAAGACAGCACTTTGCAGATTACGGGCTAGTCTGTAAAGATCCGGAGCGATTGAGAGATGGAACTAAGGTCCTGGGTCTGCAAGTCTGGGAAGAAAGCAACCCCCTTCGATGGAAGCGGGGAGGTCAGGTTCCAGAAATTGCTCAAATGGTGACCCACCGAAGCGTATTTTCCTTGTGTGGGAAACTCATGGGTCATTTCCCTGTGTGCGGTTGGCTTAGGGTGGCAACTGCATTTATTAAGCATCATGCAAGTATACTAACCAAAGGATGGGATGACGAGATAAAGGATGCCTCTCTTGGACGTATGCTGGAGGAAACAGTGGCCAGATTGTGGGAATCAGATCCTGTCGGTGGAGACTGGTGTGTGAACGGCAATGAAATGACAGTTTGGGTGGATGCAAGCTCTGTGGCTACGGGAGTAGCACTAGAGGTGAATGGGAGTGTCGTGGAAGATGCTTGCTGGTTACGTCCAACTAATGATGCCAGACACATTAATTTTGCTGAACTTGATGCGGTGATCAAGGGCGTGAATCTTGCCCTGCAGTGGCAGGCACCAGTTATGCATGTGGTCACCGATTCAGCATGTGTGCATCGGTGGGTGTCTGACACCCTGACAGGAAAGACGCACGTGAACATGAAGGCGGCGGGTGAAATGCTGATGAGGCGGTGCTTAGAGACACTGCAAGCTTTGGTGGAGGAGTACGCACTGACTGTGACGTTGGTAAAATCTTGTCAGAACCGCGCTGACAGCCTCACCAGAGTGCCGCAATGCTGGTTAGACATGCACAAGAAAGGAGGAGAACCGGTGCAAGTGAGTTGTGCCACTGCAACGAGCCAGTTGAACAAACGTCAGGTGACCCACATTCACCAGCAGAGTGGGCACCCGGGTGTTAAAAGAACAATATACTTTGCTAGGACTTTAGATCCAACGGTGTCTAAGCAACTGATAAAATCTGTTGTTAGAACCTGCGAAGCCTGCCAATCAATCGATCCAGCACCAGTGTATTGGAAAAAAGGAAATTTGAGTGTGAGAAGAAACTGGAGCAGGTTAGCAATGGATGTGACCCATTACAATGGTAGCCATTTTCTTACACTCATTGATTGTGGTCCCTCCCATTTTGCAGTATGGCGGCCACTGAGACAGCAAGACTCTGCTGGTGTCATTCGTCAGCTGGAGACAGTCTTCTATGAATGAGGCCCGCCGACTGAAATACTGACAATGACACCACGTTCACTTGCAGACAATTTAAGGAATTTGTAAGCAGCTGGGGCGTGCATTTAAGGTTCCGGTGCGCTTACGTGCCGTCTGGAAATGGCATTGTGGAACGCAACCATAGAAGCGTCAAAACCATAGCGGCCAGGAAAAATTGTTCAGTCTTGGAAGCGGTCTACTGGCATAACGTCATACCCAAGGACAACCTTTCACCTTCCATGGCACCAGCTGATATACTGCACACATACCATGTCTGGGTGAGAGGCATTGATGCGACGCCCCCGCCTGAATCACAAATAACCGAAGGGGAATACAAGAAAGGGGACATTGTTTGGGTTAAGACTCCACGTGGTAAATGCATGACCAAATTTGGAACCGGACGTGTGACCGAGGTGGTGAGTCAGCAGTCAGTGCGGGTCGATGGAACACCTCATCATGTTAGACCTGCGCCCTTTTTTTTTTTTTTTTTTTTTTTGGCTCAAATCCCACAACTGACGAAGAAGACATGGAGGATAGTGAACAGCCAATATACATAGTTGGATTCAGCAACCAATCACTCTGATATCAGTCGTTTGCCAATAGATCGGGACGTGTCTAATGAGAGCTCCTCCGATGAAGAAGCTCAACCAATCCCCCTTCGGAGGAGCACCCGAAACAAAAGACCGTATCCGCACTGTCATCTGTGAGATCAGGAGGGAGTGTGGCAGACATGAGACAGAACATGGGACAAGCACAACTGGTTGCGACTTGCCTTGTCCCCGCCAAAAAAGAGCCCGTATTTGCTTAGCATGTCAAGCTACTGCAGTTGAGGGAGAAAAAAGCACTTACCGCTCTGCCATAATCCGTCCTCGGCCAGATAGCGTAAAAAAATGAGGGGGGACTTTCATTGCATTTTTATGCAATAAAGATGCAATGCATTATGGGACAGGGACGCAATGAATTATGGGATCACATGAAGACGCAAGGGATCATGGGTATATGGACAAATATAAAAGCAACTACTTTTTCCCAGTGGGCAGAGTTCTTCGAGTGACGTTCACGGTTGGCAGCTAGAAAAGTCTGTTATTGCGATTTTGAGACAGAACTCAAGAAGGAACGACTCGAGGTTGGAATACCAGTTGGGAGAGCTTGAATTTACTCGCTGGTTGCTGTTTTCTTTATTCGCCACAAGAACATGGCTTGTTGTCGATCTCTTGTCAGCAACAAATCTTATGTCAATTACTCTTTATATACAGAAAGACTGAAAATTGTTCATATTAGAATAAACTTTTTCTGACATTGGAAATCTACCAGATAATGAATTGTACTTTTAGATCTATCTTCATTCATAGAAATACTGTTGCAAAATCAATTTTTTATTTTCTCATTTAATAAAATAGATCTGTAACAATGTAAACAATGAAAATAAACATGCACAAAATACAGGTTTATCATTTATAAACCACAAAATTAACAGTTCAATTTTTATATACAATAAATTACATTTTTTATTTGCAAGAAGATACAAAGCCAGTCCTCTCTGTCAGACACAAATGGCTTTGTATATTTAAGCAGCCTAAAATGTTGGATTACGTTTTTTTCTATAAGTTATAGATAGCATAGTGACTTTCAAGTTTATTTTGATGGAGAAAAAAATCAAACATCAATTCTCGGAAATATATGAAATATGGTTTTTATTCCATCTGCTTGTTACTTTTTTTCCTCCCTTCACTTACAGAAACTACTTAGTGTGTGGTCAGACATACAGTCGAAAGGTTGATGTGGACTCCTTAACAAGTCTTGCAAGTTTGGGAGCTACAGTTCATAAAGTAAGTTTAAAACCTTTTGTTTGAATGATTGCACATGTATTAAGAAAAGATAAAATATTGTACATTCTTATTCTGTTCTGATGATATTACAGATTAAACCTTTTTTTGGTTTTTATATTTTCTTTTTTCTAGATTTGTTCTGATATCCGTATTTTAGCTAACTTCAAGGAAATTGAAGAACCTTTTGAAAAAGATCAAATTGGTAAATTTTTATATGCTTTTTTCTTTATATTATTTAGTTATTACTGGATTTAACATCTTCCCTGGGACTGGGTACTATTTATTAACATGCAGAAAACATTTTAACTGTTTAATAGTTATTTGTTATCCTTGATAGCAATTTTTGATTTGTAACTCTGATCTTTTAGTCATTGTGTCTGTTTAAAAATTACTCCTAGAAAATTACAGAAATAATTGATAATGATAATTGATAGTGATGTGTCAATTTAAACTGAAGAATTTTTTCAACTTCAAAGGAATAACTTTTTCTCCTACTTTTTAAAAAATTTTTGTTTTTATTAGTAAAGAGTTAAAAAAATCTATCATACTGCATTGCCACATGTCTCAGTTGACTATTTTTATTTGAACCTTAGGGATATGAAATGACCTAAAAAATTAATTTCTATATGACCCATATAGAAATTAATTTTTTATTAAATGTTTTTCATTTTCCCTTCAAAATACTTATTTTTATTATATTTTTCAAGTTTTCTAAATCAACAATTTCTGTTACTTGAAAAATTGAATCTTCTGTTCAGATCACCTGAAGTTTATTTTGTCTTGATGTAGTTTTCAAAGTAATGCAAATATATTAAACATCACAGTACATAGTAGGATTTTAAAGTTATTTCCTACAAATTATTCTTTAAAAAATATTGTATATTGGTATTCTAGGTTCAAGTGCCATGCCATATAAACGTAATCCAATGCGAAGTGAGCGTTGTTGTGCTCTTGCTAGACATTTGATGGCATTATTGCCAGATGCTTTGATGACTGCTTCTGTTCAGTGGATGGAAAGAACACTGGATGATAGTGCAAACAGGTAACTTATTTTATTTTTGAGTGTCAACAAATGTATTTTAATAACCTTCATATTGAAATTATTTTTCTTGCCTTGTCTATATCTGTAAAATGACTGACATGAATAATGTAGATTTTGAATCGTTGAAGCTTCTTTTAAAAGTTCTTTCTAAATTTTGCTGCTGTTGACTTGAAAAGCATTCATTCATAAAATGAAATGATCTCAAACAGTTTTTTTTATTGAGATTTTCGTTATGTGAGACTTTGAGAGAATAGTTTGTAATTGTCATATGAGTAAGAGTGCAAAATGTTGATTGCATTATAGGGAAGTGTTGTGCAGTAAAATCTTAAAAATAGATAATGCCATGGATATTGCTATAAACACAGTGAACTTCATGGTTTGAACCACAGATAGTTCAACTACTTATTGGAGGCAAGTCAACATGGGCTGTCATTGATGCTTTCTAGTTAACTGGGGGAATTTTACTGAAGGAGCTTTATGAATTAAAATGTGAAATACTAATATAACAGGAAGGTCTTTCATGGCAAATATTACAGAAAATTTAAATTTACTTGAATATAAAAGCACCATGCTGTAATTAATTGATGACTGATAAGTTACTATTCTTGTTTGAGACAAAAGTTAACCTTTTTGAGTGTAGTCTATCAGATGATGATACTACACACTTTCCCTCTCTGCAAGACCTACAGGCATTTCATTAAAAGCACTGCATCAAGATTTTTAAGTTAATGAGTTCCAAGAAAGATTTTTCTTAAATTATTTGGGATCCATTTTTTTGTTAGTGCTAATCTGGTACCAGAATATTTCCAATTTGAATTATACTGGAGTTAATTCAATGTTGAGGAACAAGTTTTCGAATGTTGATGATGAAACATTTTGTCGATACCATGATTCAAATTATCTCCAGATTAAATCTTTGGTCTCAAAGAGTGTCAATGTTTGAAAGCACACCTGCTTGTAAACGAAAGAAGCAGATGGGGTGGGAGGAGAAAGGTACTTAATTAGCAAGTTTGTGTAAATGACTGTCAGAATGTATACAAAAAGAGATGGTAGAAGGTCAATAGTTATCGAGAGCAACAAGTTATGGAGATCCATGTTTGAGCACATTCTAAAAGGATATACATAAATGAAGCAACCTGCACAACACACTATCTTACAAATGTTATTAAGATATATTTCACTCATTTAATATCTAATGGAGTCTGTTATTGGCCAATCATGTTCCTATTTCTATATCACTCATACATTGTGATAATTTTGGGTCTAGGCTTTACTTACAATTTTTATTATTTTATTTCATTGAGGCTAATTCGCTCTTAATTTTATGCACTAAAGAAATGTATGAATTTTTTTTATTATAAAATAGTTAAAAGGAATAACAAGAAAAAAAAGAGCTGAATTAGAAAATTTTTTGGTAGATTTGGCAAAGATCTTTCATATTTAGTTGTCATTTCATTTATAGCTTCTTAGAATATATTTATATGATGTTAGATAAGCTATAAGTTGAATGATCTGTAAGTGATTTATCATACATTTCTATATTTTTGTTGCATAGGTAAAATGTAAATTTAATCTTCCAAGATTTCTATTGGGTACTTATGATGCAAATTTTAAAGGATGTTTATTAATTTTTACATATCATTGGAGACGAAGAGTTACATGCTAATAAGGCTGAAAACTGCGAAAAAATTAAGTAGAACATAAAAGTGTAAAATTTGGTACCAACTGATTTTTTTCTTTTCAAGTTTGGTTTTAAAGCTGACATCATCTTCCTTATATACAGGCGGCTGAGTCTTCCAGAGTCTTTTCTGACTGCAGATATCCTGTTGACTACCTTGCAGAATGTTTTCGAAGGACTTGTGGTTTACCCTGAGGTAAGTAGATCTGCTACTTTGTCAAAATGGTTTTACAAAAGTAAAAGAATATTCATCAAATTATTTTTAATTTGAAGGATAGATTTTTATTAAATATATAGAATAAAATGTATTTTTCATTTGTATAATTTTTGTGGAAAACTGACACAAATTTTACATATACCGCATAAAATTAGTTTTATGAGAAAACATCCATAATGTATTCCATTTCCAAAAAATAGAAAGAACTGTCATATGAAAAAAGTCCATATCATTGTATTTATTTAATAGTTTAAATGATTCTTATTCTTATATCACTCATTCAGTTTTCCATCTTCTGCTCTGAATAACTATCAGTCTTCTTTCTCTTAAATCCTTCAGATTATTGTATTTATCTGTCCTCAAAGATCCAATGATCATTCCTTTATAAAGAGATGTTCATTGAATCTTTTCTTGTATCTTAATGAGATGACATCAAAAGGGCTGTACATGAATGTATATTTATGAAGCTATCATTAATCTTAACTTTCTTTCAGCTCATCCAGCGAAGAATTCACCAAGAACTTCCTTTTATGGCCACAGAAAACATAATCATGGCTATGGTTAAAAGTGGTGCTAATCGTCAGGTGGGTTTTTTTTTCATCACATAGTCATAAATTAGTATACATACAACTTTGCATACTTGATGTTTAGGGTAAGTAATTCTTTAAAAAAATTGTTCTGATAAAAAGAAGAAAAATGCATTGTAGTTGGCTAGGTCTATTTGTTAAATTAAATTTTTAGTGGAAAAGTAAATTAAATGTTTTAAATCTGGGCAGATCCACCAAGTTTTTTTTTCTCTCATTGATAATGTGACATATATGACATATATAACAATAAATATTTATCATTTATAGACATGGTATTAAGATTGGACTTAAGAATAAATAAAAATTTTATCCATTGCATTATTTTATAAAAATAAGGTTGGCTATAATTTTAAAGACTTTTAAAAAATTGTATTCATATTTATTTTGTATTTCTTTCATTACTGTTGAAAAATCATTGATATCTATCTGTCTATCTATCCACACACAGATTAGTGGGGGGTGCTGAAAATTCTTGGCATGATTAGGAAACGATTTCCTCTCAATCTCTGAGGTTTGGTCAACATATGATAGAAATAGAAAATGTTTTTTATTTCATCATTTTCAGAAATACAACCTGGAATCTTTGCACTTTTTTCAAGCAGTACCAGTATAAAGGCAAAAAAGATAAACACTATATTTTCATGTTCCCATTACTTTTTTACCAATATTCATAAAATTTTAGCTGAATCTAGTCTTCTTTTTCTGTTATGTATTGTAAAACCTGCCTCTTCACTATTTTTATTTTAAGAGGTTTTTATGAGAGGGTACTGAAATGATTCTATCTTGACTCACTTCTTAAAAATCTGACTAAACATCAATTTTTTTTTTTTTTCATCCTTTCTTAATCAGACTACAAAAACATTTCACCATCATCCTTATGTATGTTAAAAATTACTGTGAATCATTTTTATTTATAATAAAATTTTACTGTCTTTTCAAAAATCTTGTATAAAAAAGCAAATTTTGTCTGAGATATGATTTCTGGTGTGCAAATGGCATAGCTATTGGTGTAGATGAAAATTAGCAAGCCAAGTTCAAATTCTACTAATGCCCTTGAAAAAGATATGACACTATTTTCTCTCTTTCTACTTATGGATAAAATAGTAAATTAAACTGGGTCCTTTAAACTTGATAAGGAAGTCAGTCTAGTAGAATAACAATAAATTACAAACAGCAGAGAAGACAACAAGAAAACAACTTTATTATTTTTCCCAAGAAGTTATAACAATTCATAGATATTAAATAGAAAGTTGTGGAAAGCCATGACTGCTGGCATCTTGAATGGATATGGTATTTAAAGAAAGAATGTTTTCTGATAATATAAAATTATATTATATAATCTAAAACCATTGTCTCAACTTTAGTAGTTAAAAGTCTCTTTTATGCCCCCACTTCTGAACTGATCAAACTTTTAGAACGTATTTGTAGAGTGCTTGAGTGACAGTTGCAATCTATCCATTTTCCCAAGCTTTGTATGAACCTTGTTTAAATTTGTTCACATGCATGCCATGTCTTGCTCATGGCCAGGTTAGTCCTTTTCATGAATGGGTTACCGGTGTTGTTTTTACGGACATTTCTCCATATGATATGGCTGACTGTCCTTTCTACGTGCCCATGTCATGGGACCACAAGGCATTTGGGTTGTGGTCCATTGCAGGGACGTCTTTGAGTACTTGTGCGGCATACCCTGTGTCTGTAAAGGTAGAGTTCAATGTGGTTGTGATGTTCTTGTACTATGACATGGGACCTGGTTTGGTGGTGGTTGATTTGTTGAGTGTTGGCTTTCATCAACCTTCATCATTGTGGGGATTCCCATCCTCTTTGAGCCATTTGTGTACTCTACTTTCATTTCCTCTGGTGCTGCAATACCTGGGGGTTTGGGCTAGTAGCATGTAGGTTGCCGTTCTGCACCAACAGGTGTGGTCCATTCGTTGGGTTGTTGATGTTAGGGTCCAGACCCTGTTGGGTCATTTGATGTATCCAGTATCTGGGGACAAGCTGTTGGGTAGTACTAGGTGTCCACAACTGGGCTTATCTTCCGGAGGAAGCAGTGGTCGCACTGGGTTACCCGGTTGCTCTTATCAATGCATATGCGGTATTGCCTAGTGCCTTCACAACTCTGTTTTCGTCTATTGGTGTGAATATGGGATGGCTTCTTGGCTCTGTATCTGAATCGATCAGCCAATCTCTAACTTCAAAAGTGAGCAACTGTGTGCATTATAACACTTTTCATTCTTTATATGCTTTTGGCCATCTCCCTATACCAACTGATCTCGCTCCACCGTTCATGAATTCAGTATTTATCCTGGAGAGTTAAGAGATGGTCCTTTATCACACGGCTCTACAGCATCATCGCCAGAGACATGTCCAGGTCTTGGATGGGGGTATTATGAGGTGTTAATAGGGATCTGGCTGTGCAGTCATGGTATAGGTGGCCATAGCTGTTGGTGCTGTCCGTTAATATTTGCTTGGCTGTTTTGAAGGCTAGTTCTATCTGTCCATTACTCTGAGGAGAGTACACTGATGATGTGCACTTTTTTATTCCATTCAAGGAATATATTATATTCCTTGGAATTGAATGGTAGTTCTCCATTGGATGATATTTCTTCTGGGGCACTGTATGTGCAGTACCAATTCCATATAGTGTCGAAAAAATCTGTCACTGTCTTTTGGAATGAGAATTTGGTATTTGATGGTAGCATTTCATTAATGCCCTGATGTATGGAATGGAATGACTAAAGTACTTCTTCTCATAGTTTTTTGGGTATGAGTGTCTTGTCCGTTATTGTCACTCGTTCCAGGCAGTATAATGCTTATCTCTGGTAGTTCATACTGAGACTTGGGGAATCCCTTCCATATGTGTTCCACCAGGAACTGACATTCCTTGTCCGCAGCTGCAGCGGCCACAATCCTGTCCCGCATGATTGCACTTAACTTTGGGTCTTGTTCATAGAATGGAATTAAATGCCTTTATAGCACTGTTGATCATCTGTGCTGAATCTTTACTAGTTGTACCATCTTGTCTTGGGAGGTCTAGTGTGGCATTGAGTTTGCCAAGGAGGTGCTTTGTACGGAACTTGTACATTAATGACTGTTACTTGAGGCTGAATAGTCACTGGTTTTTATGTCCTCCAGAGCCTTGTTCAAGAAAATTTTTATTAGGGGCCTGTGGTCCATCACATAAACATTTAACATGACTCTAATTTGTATACTAGAGCCAGTGCCTTCCCCATCACCAGTGCATAGCATGACTCAGCATCACTGGTGAATCAGGATGTGCCTAGAATGAGCTTCCAGTGGCCTTTAATGCAAATCGGTCCTGCTACGATGACACAATTACAGTGCTTCTGGAACAGAAAGTAACCTACTCTTGTTCTGCTAAAGTTTGTTGACACATGTGTTAGCCTATCAACTTCGAATGGCTTCACACCATTCTCAATTTCTCATGCAATCCTTTGTTTTCATTCTTTGAATATTTGGTCGAGTGTATTGTCTCAGCAGAATTTCTAGTCCTTTGTTTGTAGCAATTCTGGAAAGGGGCCATTATCACAGCTTGGGAGAATGTATATGAGACTTGGTTCACAAGTCGGAACCAGGATCTGATGTTGGTGATGTTTCTGGGGTGTAGGGAACATCAGGATTGCTTCCGTCATTATCTTATCCAGTTTTATCTTGTCCTCCATTACACAGAACCTGGTGAAATCCACCTCCTTTTCTACAAAGTGAAATTTCTCCAGCTTGAAGACAATGCCATTGTTGCTGCTTCTATGGAGTTATCCCAGAGTATGCTATCATCAATACATTGGGTTTTTTGAACCATATCGATGGTTATAGCATTGAATTGACGAGTATATGCATCCACCAATGTGTGGAACCCCTGTGGGAGCCTGAAGGTATTGATATTTGCCCCATTCAGTGATGAACGTAGTTGCATCACATGCAGCTGGGGAAGAGGAAAAGACTATGGCACCCATTCCATACTTTCAGGACAGTTTTCCTCATGTCAGCGCACATATGTTGAATGTGCTGGATCCAAAATGCTCCAGCATCCATTACTCCAGTCAGGTCTATTGCTCTCTGCAGGGGTAATTGGGATGTTTGCCAGCTTAGGTGGGAGAGCCATTCTTTGATGGCATCCACACAAGGTCTTTCCATTGTTGCTGCTTGCCACCTTCTGCTGTAATGTTAGGGTTGGAAGGTTGGGAGGTAGTAGACCTAGATCCTTCAAGGCAAATTTGGATAAGTAAAACCCGGATGTATTCTCTGACATATGGTTTGGCATGTTTCTTGTGAACCAACTCTGATATATGGGAATATTATGCCTTTTATGTGTAGCTGGTCCTCTGTGATGCCCAGGATTCAGTGATTAGTTGGCACTAGACATTTGTCTGAGCATCTAAGAATTTTCTGGAGCTCCAGTGTCAGTTACTGTGCTGATTTGTTGGGTGCGAAGGCTAGTCAGTCCCCTAGAGGCATACCTGAATTCATCATGAGCTTTCAGAATCATGGTTACTTCTATTGTCAAAGATGGTGGTTGATCTGAAGCCCCCACTTGGAACTTGCTTCCATTCCAAATGATATGAGGCATGGCCTTTGGTTGTGCTAGGTTGACTTTACCCCTCTGTTTACTTTGTCTAAATTAGCAGGCCAGCCTGCTGGGATCCTCCGTGTGCTCTTTGGTGGTGAGAATATGAGATTCTGGTTTTGTCGTGCTCATCATCGCTCTGTTAGTGGACCTCTTTTTAGCTCTCTGGCACCCCTCTCCATTTCTCCTTATTAATCCGCAATTAAAACATGCCAACTTGGTTGCCAGCAGCCTTTCTGATTCATGTCGTATTGCCTTCATTTATCCATTAGGGATGTGAAGTCCTTCCCCACCCTCTGCAGGGCTTGGTGTATTGTTTGACTTTCTGGGACTGTCATGTGTATAGTGCTGTGGAGATAATGGGTCGATTTGTCCATCATTACCTGTTGAATTTATGCTCCAGAATGGTGAGGGTAGTGGACTCTGTGGTGGAAGAGAAAGTGAATTGTCTGTACATGTGCTTGTAGACATCATAGACCTGTGAAGCGAACTCCGGCAAATCAATATTAAAGTGACACAGCGCATGCGTTATCAGCAAGAACAAGGCTAACACAAGTGAGAGATCTTGGTTTCTTGTCCGAGACCAAGGAAGGATAAAAAGAGATGACTTTTTGCTTTGGAGCAGTTTTGTTCTTTATTTATATCCTTGTTCCAGAGAAAGTGATACTTCTCTTGTTTATGGTGTGCAGGAAACAGTCCCGAGCAAAACGTTATCCCATTTCCATGTTAGCAGTCAGTGCAAACAGAATCGAGTGGATATTTAGTTTTCCTACCATCCAATTTTCGTTTAAATTACACAGGCTCCAGCCACTATTTTGCTCTGGTGTTTGACATTAGCAAGTCCTGCCACCATTTGTCCTGCTACCATGTCACTAGATGAGTTCACTTGCCAACTGCAGTTTGTTGCGTTTTGGCAAGTAATTATAAACTTGCAAAATTTGGCCCAGGCTCATAATTGAGCTCAAAAATGTGTGCATGACTCCCCCTCTTTCTGCCTCATACAGTGAAAGTTCTGTCTGTGCACTTCCTTGTGCACTTCCCAACAGCAACAAGCTGTATTTGCTGTAACAGCTGTTCTTCTGTGACAGAGTTGAATGTCTCTGTCCCCATTAGGTTGAATAGCAGCCAGCACACCTCTGGGGTACACGCCATCCTCGGCTCGTTCGGGATAATTGTTGGATCCATTAGTTTGCACATTTCTTTATAATGGGTTTATATGTCAATAAACATGGCCCAGCCGCTGTCTGTTGTGTCCAGTCCTATCATAGGTTGTTCTGGTTTTCTGACATGAAATGTCTTTGTTTTGCCATGCAGTCTTTTCTTTTGTAGTTCAAGTTGTTGCATAAGCTGCAAATATTGTTGGTCCATTGCTGGTTTTGTCTCCATGTTTCAAAGTTGTCAATTTGAATGTTGGTATTTTCAGTGATACCACATTGAGTGCTTTGAGTGATGGTTGCAATCTGTCCACTTTCCCAGTCTTCCTGCTAGCCTTGTTATATTTGTGTTGTTCATACATGTGCCATGTCTTGCAAGTGGCCAGATTAGTCTATTTCATTAACAGGTTACCAGTGTTGTTCTTACGGGCGTCCCTTCATATGATATGGCCACCTGTCCTACTTTACAAAAAAAAATAAAAGATTTAACCAAATAAGTAAATTAGAAAAATATAAAAGAAACATAAATTATCATGGTAATTGTTAATGAAAATATGTAGCCATTTCACATTCCCACAAACAAATTTTTGTATTTTCTTTATTTTTTATATTTCTTTATTTTTTATATTTCTTTTTCTTTCCTAATTTAGTTATTTCAGGATTTACAAATTATTTTTATGGCTTTCTGCTTTCAGGAGTGTCATGAACAGATCCGTGTATTGTCCCATAAGGCTGGTCATTGTGTCAAAATGGAGGGTAAAGATAATGACCTTGTAGAAAGGATTAAAGCCAACAGTTATTTTACACCAATCAAAGATCAGTTGGAGGATCTTTTGCGACCAGACACTTTCATTGGACGAGCTCCCAGTCAGGTTAGCAACCAGCTTTTAAACATTCTCTGATTCTGAAATCAGTTGTTAATCCAAATAATATGTTTGTTGGGTTTGTAAAATTTGTCTGCTATATATAGAGATTGGTCACATGATGTTAGGCAGTCTCTCATTGGTTGATAAAACCACGTGGGTTCAGAAAATGCTGACCACCACCAGAGAAGAGAACAAACTTGCTCCAAAGCAACACACAAGAATTTCTCTCTGCTGTAAATGGTACCAGTTGCTGAGGGTTTTAAAGGTACAAGCTACCTATCCCTATTTTACTCACCAGATGGGTAAATCCATGGTACCAGTTGCCAAGGGTTTTAAAGGTTCAAGTTATCTAGCCCTATTTCATTCCACCAGACGGGTAAGTCTGCCTAACATATTCTCTGTATATAGGAAAAGATATTATGTTTTAAAACCATTGTATTCATATTTACGTGTAAATAAATATCTTTATTACATCTTGATAAAGTATTCTTATTCATCTCAGTCGCAAAGTAAAATGGGACTAGCACAATATGTTAATTAAGTTCTATTATATGAACAAAATCCAGAGTTGGAAATTTGGCTATAAAAGTTTTTAATGATGCTTTGGTGTATTAATAATAATTTAATAGATGTGGTGGTGTTAGTTGTTCCCTCTTTCTAACCTTAGTATGTTTGCATTTGTATTCACTATTGTTGAAGATTATAGACAATTCTTTTACTTTCCAAAGAAGGAATGATACACGCATGAATGGATATATTTGATGGAATATTTTTTTTTATTGTTGGCACTTTTAAAAAAGTACAATTCTATTAACTTCATAGCAAGAAATTTCTTGAAATGTTCTCTTAAGCACTATTTGAGTTGATATTACATAGATGAAAGAGTATCTTAGTTTTAGTAAAACATCTCAACATCTACAGGTGATTGACTGAAAACAAAATGATCAAGGTTTTTATATTACATACCACTTTTGTATATACTAGATTGAGATTGAACAATTTTAAGAAGTATAATTGATTTTTTTACTCCATGTATTTTTGCAGGTAACCAAATTTATCAAATTGGAAGTCAACCCAGCACTTGAACCTTATACCTGTTCAATGGAAGGAAGTGTCACTTTGAATATCTAAATGCTTCAATATATTTTTCAATTCATTTATGGCATAGATTTCTATTTTTTTGTGTTTTTGTGTACCGAATTAAATACCAGCAACTTATAGTTTGAATAAAACAGATGAATACTTGTTAGCAAAAATTTGTTTGTTTTTTTCCCCAAAAACAAGTAGAAAATTTGGGCTGTTTCATTGGGGGAGGGAAAAATGTGACATCATCACATTGAGTCTGACTTTCAAGAAGTGTGTTGTTTGTTTTGTGTATCAGATTTTTTATGGTGGTATTTTTAAATTATTTATAAATATTTTCTTTTAAATATTGAACTAATTTAAAAAAAACAACAACAATGCCATATAGATGTGTTGTACCAAATTGCAAAGGGAATTATAAAAACGGCCCTAAAGTACATGTATTTTCTTTCCCTAAAGATAAAGAATTATCTCATGTTTGGATTCATACAATAAGAGATCATTTTTCACCTACTAAATTCAGCAGAGTGAGTATTTTTTGTATTAAAAAATAAGTAAATTTTATTGAAACTTTAATAATAAAATTAATACCATGTCTGTAATTCATAACATAAAGTTAAGACATAAATCTAGTGAGAAAGTTTAGACATTCATTATCGTAAGTGTTGTTTTTAAAAACTAAAACCTCATTTTTTTTAAAAAAATAAACTTTAAAGAAATTTTTGATGTAAAGTTTTTCATGAATTCATAAAGGAATATTTTATATGCATAAAAAATAATTCTAATTTAATGATTTTTTAGAATTGTTTTATTCGTAACTAAATGAAACTTTAATTGAATTAATTTCATGTCTGTAATTCACAACACATTTTAAAAGAAAGTTTTGTTTTAAAAAGTTATTAAACTCAATTGAAACTTTGAGGATTAAAGTAATTTCATATCTTTATAATTCACAAAACACATTAAAAAGAAAGTTGCGAAAGTTTTTAAAAGCTGAAATCTAATTTTTAAAGAAATTTTTTATATAAATTTTCGATATAAATTCATAAAGAAATCTTTTTATAGACATAAAAAATAATTCTAATAATTTAACAATTTTTAGAATTGTTTTATTCATAAAAATGTTTTTTTTTATTTATCATTTTAAATTAAAAAATGAATAAGCTTGTTGAATTCTCTCTTCATTTTTCCTAAAATTGTTAGAAAAATGCTTCATATTGTAGATTTTTGCTGATTGATTTTCTTAGATTTTCACAAGAATTTAAAATAGGTTTAATTTTTAAACTCTTTTAGGTATGTGAACTACATTTTTGACTGGAGGACATAAGGAGAGGATCATCAGCTTTTGACGAAAAAACGGGTGACACAATTGCAGTTAAACTAAAAAAATATATCTTTGTGATGGTGCTATTCCTAAAATTTTCCCAAACTGTCCCTCATATTTATCTTCATTGACTACTTCTAGAGAGTTACCAGATTCCAGGAGAATTCGACTAGAGAATTCTGCTCTTAAGAGTGCTTTAAATCAAAGTATTACTAATGACTTAGCATATAAAATGCAGAAGAAATTCCATACTATTAATGGTCTAGAACAAGAGACACTTATTATATTCAGCATCATCAAATCCCCATATCCAAAAATCAATCTGTCTCTTGTAATTGAATCCAATTTTGCAGTGAGTACATGTGTTTTGTAGAGATGTGGAAATGCATTAAATAGGGGACTATAAGATTCCTAAATATGTAACTGATCAAAATACTCTTGAAATTCTGATAGAAAACATGAAGAAAATGGACACAGAACAACAGCAAACTGAACCTCAAAATATGATTTTTATATTAAAATTGGTAATGTCATTTCTACTATTGGTGCAAGAAGAATCAAACAACATTTTAATGCAATCAAATTTATATATGAACAGCTAAACTTAATGACACAGAATAAGTTTGATTATTCAACAGAAATGACATTTTCTTCATTGTTATATAACTGCTCCCCTAAAGATTAAGAGACAGCAAAAATATAATTTTACCTAGCTATTCAAACATTAAAAGACTAACCTTATCAACATATATGAATCCTTTGATTGAGCAACATTATAACAATTTTCTTATGTATATTAAAAATAAATTTAAGCTACGAGTGCAAAAGGACATCACAGTATCTTTGATGAAATTCATCTAAAACCTTATTTTGACTATAAGGGTGGTAATATTGTTGGCTTATCTGAAAACAGCAGTGAAGCTGCAACAAGTGCTTTTGCTTTCATGCTTAGTGTATTCTCACAATATAAAGATGTGCATGTTATGCCAACTAAACATCTTAAAGCTGAGAAGTTATTTGACATAGTTAAATGTATAATAATTAGTTTAGAAGTGATAGGCTTTCAAGTATCAATCATAACAGATAATAATGTTACAAATAAAAAAGCTATATCTTTCTTTTGCAGTCCTCCAAAGCTTTCCATTGTATATCCACACCCAGTTATAAAGTCTCAACCCCTTTTCTTCCTTTTTGACTGAGTCTATATATTAAAATGCATTAGAAAAAATTGACTTGGTCAAAAGGATGCAAATAAATGCATGCTGTTCTCCAAATTTTGTCATAATGGAAATCATGAATTAGATAATATCCAAAGTGCCCCATTTTCTACCTTACAGAAACTTCATGCCTTAGAATCTCAGTCAGTTTTGAAATATTGTTTGAAATTAACCTCAAAGGCACTTTTTCCTACTAATCTTGAAAGGCAAAATGTTAATTTAGTTCTGCAAATTTTTAATGAATACACTATTCGAGGATTATTTAGAACAGAAATATTTCTTATTTTGCAGAAGTTGCAAAATATATAAACATATTTTATATTTGGTGAACTATAATGAATGTAAAAACGCCATATAAAGGTGGATGCTGCAATCCACTTTGAATGAAGAAAATTTTAGATTTCTCTCTGTCTTCTGTGAATCTTGGAATAGCATTTCTGGAAGAAATGGCAAATTAACAAAGGAAACCTTTACTGCTTTGCATCATACAACCTAGGCATTTCTAGAACTGTCCAAGTATTGCATAGAACTGAAAATGCTATACATATTACCAGGAAAATATCAAACTGATCACCTTGAAGCAAGGTTTGGTCAATACTGGCAGCTTAGTGGGGATCAGAATAATATCTTAATATGGCAAGTGTTTGAGTGTGAAAAAAAATTAGAATGCAATCAGTTTTAAAATTGAGCTTACCATTTAATCAACAATGAATTAAAATTGATTTAAAGAGTTTACAAGAACCAAACTGGGATGAAGTGACAAAGGAGGAAAAGTTAGCTATGTATAAATATAGAATTGATGTTAAAGAGGATGATGTTAATAATTGTAGAAAAGTTCTACCTGTAATACAGTACTTAGCAGGTTATTGCTGTAATGCAGTTTTTAAGAAAATTAAATGCAATAGTTGCAAAGATTTAATATCTGGAAGTGTAAGAGTAATGTGAAAGAAATACAGCTATTTTCAGGGGATTAATAGCAATTCTCTCTTATATCCTAATGATAAAACTATAAATTTTGTTCTGTATAATTATATAGTCATTGATAAGCTGATAAAAAAATCATTCTTTTCTTCATTCAGTAAATCAAAGGAAGTTAGCCATGCATATA
The DNA here is from genome assembly GCA_903632075.3 of Acanthosepion pharaonis. Taxonomy (NCBI): domain Eukaryota; kingdom Metazoa; phylum Mollusca; class Cephalopoda; order Sepiida; family Sepiidae; genus Acanthosepion; species Acanthosepion pharaonis. The sequence continues at coordinate 475,061 of CAHIKZ030000862.1, read as the reverse complement.
ATATTGAATGTTTTTACAGATTATGAGCTTCTTTGTGATGATGGTCACAATATAGAAAAAATATGAAAGTGTGTTTGTCTGGAGCTCTACAAATGCTCTTTTAAATAATTTTTGTTCGTAGGAAAATAATATTGCAAGTAACAAGTTAAGCAAAAAAAGAAAACTTCAAACATTCAGGTAAATTTTGTATCAGTAACCTATTTAACTGAAAGTATTATTTGAAATCTATTCATTATTTGTATCTAATTTATTTACTTGTTTGTATTTCATTTATTTGTTTCTTATTTATATTTAATTGTTTTATTTATTCATCATAATTATTTTATTTATTCATCATTTACTTATAATTTATTCATCATTTACTTATAATTTATTTATTTAATTATTGTTTGTTCCCTAATTCATAATTCAATTGTTACTGTATTTGAGTAATAATCTCTTATTGATTACAAAAATTGTAACTTTACAAAATAATTATTAAATTGAAATAAAAACATGCAAATTAAAACAATACTGATTATGATTAAAAAAATGTTTATAAATTTGAAACAAATACAATAATGAACAAATTTCACTCTTTAAAATTTAATGAAATGTTACATGATGTTTAATTTCTTCACTTTAAGAAAGCATTCAGCAACAACATTTTTTTTTTCTTATTGGTTATTTTAAAAAAAATTAATATGAAATAAAGTTCTGTATAAAATCCAATTCTCTTTCTTTTATAAATGTATTTTTAAAAAGTTTTCTAAAACCATGTTTTTTTTTTTTTTTTTTTTACAATTATGATTACTGCCTGTTTCACTGCATGGACTATTTTTGTGACGTCATGTCACTATCAAGCAGGCCTTCTCTTTTGGTGGCCGCGGCTCTACTGCCTACTAAAATTGCTTTAAGAAATGCTTTACATGGAAAATGATGAACAAAATCAAAATTTATTATTTCAAGACTTCTATATTTGTTTTCCACTTGTTGTAAAATGCAATATTTGTTCAGTATTTATCCCAATCTGATTAAAAAGATTTTTTGCATTCATGGTTTTGAGTGACAATATCTTTTCCATTTACAAGATGATAGAACATTTTTATAAGATTAGAATAAAAGCTACCTTGTTTAGTTCTTTGTGCGGAGCCAAATGGTGTAGAGATATGTTTTGGTATATTATTATAGCTTAACTTTTGAACAAATATTTGTGTGAATTTTCCCTGTTTATTATTTTCCATGTCAGTGAAGTTGATAAACTGCTGTTCTTTTCTGGAACTGACTTCCAATAGTTTCGTTGCCTGATTACTACAATCTTAACTTGTTCAAGTCTAGGGTTAACCATTATTTTCCTACATATCCGCATAAACTATGCCTCTTCCTCTGTAACCCTCTACCTGAAGTGACTCCTGGGCTTTGTACAGGGTGAACATCATTGTAAAAGAGAGAAGCAAGCTTTTTCAGCATTGAGTTTGGGTGTGGGTCTGGTAGCTGGCGGAAGGCTCCAGTTTTGCATAACTGGCAAAACTTTTTCTGTGATTTGATTTATCAAAGTTTTTCTGTTTGCCATTGACAATTGTTGAATTCACTGGAGATAAGAATCCTTTACAAGTAGTTTTTGTGTCTCTTAGTAGAGCCTCAGTTCTCCAAATAAGTATCTGGATGACAATTGTTCTCTATTCTTATCAAATGGGCAGCCTACTGAAGGAGTCTTTTGTACTATAGCTTTAATGCATGTCTTGGCTGACTCTATAACTTTGGTATCAATGATGAAATTGTTCTAATACTTGTAAAGTGGTGTGCATCAATAACAAAAATATTTGCTGAAAATCATTTACATAAGTGTTCCTTCATCTCCTCTTGTCTTGTCCCTCTTACATCCAAAATGTCTACTACTCTACCTTTGGTAACCACTCATCGTATCTCTCAGAACTCTACAGTTCTCATGCCAGTAACTCATATTGACAATATTTCTTAATAAACATAGATCCAGCCTTACTCTAATTTATTTTTTTTTTTTTCTCTCTACTCTCTCATTTAGCTTTTGTTTTTCTTTCATAGATATACTTTCTCCAGAGTTGCAATTAATCTTTTGTCAGTACAGCTGTCAATTATTTCAATCATGTATCCATGACTATATCACTTTCTCTCTGTCAAAAGTCATTTTTGCAAACAATTAATATTTCAATATATAGTTGAATGTTGCTAATGGATTTATTGGTTTTTGAACATCAGACTTATTTGTCTACCATCCAGTGGATGGGTAATATAAAATTTCTGTTATTAATTTTTGCAGTGATTTTTGCCATAAAAGATGTAACCAAATCTTCAACAAATGATAGGGTTTCTGCTGCTAATGTTGGTTTGATCACTCTTGATTTTAGCAGTTTTCCTTGTTAACAAGCAAGATGTCATTTTAAAATATTTTTGTTACTTGAATTTCTGTAGTAGTAGTGGTAGTAATAGTAGTATCGTTATTATATTTTCTCTATTCTTCAACATCACTGTCAGAATCACACGTCTTTCTTTCACTTCACTTTCAGTGTTTCACTCATTTGCCAATTTGCCTGAATATATACCATATTTAGAAATTATTTTTATATGAAATTTGTATTGAACATGTGTTCTTTTTAAAGTACTGTTTTTATCAGAAATACTTTTGCGTTTAGGTCTTTCTCTTCCTTGTAATGATTCAATTACAACTTTGGTTTTTGAGTGGAGAAAAGTGAAGAATATAGACATCACTAAATTGTCTGAAAACCATAACTACACATTTGCAAAAGGCAATTGTATTAGTAAACCAACTATCACCCATGCTAGAGCAGTTCTTTGATATTATTAGGATTTCAGCATGAAGTTCCAAATCATCACTGTTGGCATATTTTAGTAACTTAATTTTTCAGGAGGAGTAAATTGACAATGTAACTTAAGTGTTTTTATTTAACACTAAGTGTTTATTACAAGAGAGTCACTTTAACAAAAGGATCACTCTAAACCACTTCATGCTGTGATTTCATTAGTGGCAAATTATAATGCCTAAATTGTTCTACATGTAGGTTGAAGCTCTTTCCAAATATTTGAGCTGAATTATCTTCAATTCCATCCCAGCTTCATTTGTTGTTCAGATAAAAACAATGACATGTCACTTTTCACATAAAAAATGTCATGTATTTCCTGGCTCCAAATCTGAATACATTTTTGCATTGTTTATACATAACTTTATTTTTTTCTTCATTGTCTAAATAGTTAAAGTAGTCATTAAACCAAATTTTACTACACTGTTTCACTAGCATCACAATGTAAAACACCATAATTCATTGACTTAATTAGATGTGGCTCATAAAATTCAGATTGAAAAAGTATTATGTTTCTTGTGATTCTTCAAGTTCATGTTAAAATGTCTTCTGTTTAGTTTTCTTTTACTCTTGGGTTATTTGTTAACCCAATAGTTAAATACTGCCATCTCAATTTATTCCAATACTCATAGTGATTGTTAACTCTTCTGTTTAGGTCTTAAGTTAACACTATCATGATATAATCTCTTGTAGCCATGATCATCAGTAAATCTATTAGTATAATAATAACCACCTCTAAATTTGGGGTAGCTATAGCCTTATAAAATTTCTGACTTCCTAAAGTGAATGCCCTCTTCAACCTTCATGTTCATTGAGATTGAAAAGGTTATCAGATGCATGAATCTTTTTCAACTGTGCTTTCATGTTGTCCTAAGTCAGTGATTGATCATAGCCTTTGTTAATTATTCTTGATGGAAAGGTAAATTTATCTAATTTAATCCAAGAACATTTTCAGTTAATGATGTCCTGTATAACTTAGCCTTATTGTAATGTTTGTCAAATTCATTACTATTGTAATACTAATGTTACTGCAGGAGGTGACAACAAGGTTGGGTGTAATGTCAGACTACCTTTGGGACTTTGACTTCAGATTTTATCCTCAGATAAGCCGTTCCCATGAGTGAAAGCAGTGGAGGTTTGAAATCAGAGTTTTCCTTCTCTTAGATGGGCTACTCCCACCAACTGTTTTAATTGTATCTCAAGGACAAATATTGAATATTTAGATTTTTAAATTTGTTTCCATTTTTTTTGTCTATAATAGAGGTTCTGTAAGTGGCTGTGCCAATGTTTTAAAACTTTATCCACATATGCAAATTTATTTTTCTTTTTTTTAAGGACCAGCTTTCTTTGAAATAAAACCAAAATTTAACTTCAAGGAAAACATTTAAATTATTAAAATTTTTTTTTTTTGGTTTCTTTTAATTAGCCCGTGGTGGTACCAATATATACATATATAAATTGAGGTGAAATATGATAGTGTATATGAAAAATTTAAAAGAAATTACAATAAATCTGAATACCACAATGGGCCCCGTATTTGTTTTGTAAGTTTGGTAACCCTCTATTCAAGTAAAGGTTTTGATTAGTGCTGTGGTCCCTACTAGTTTAACTGAAAACAATAATGACCAAAATTTTCACATTGTAAATGATGGGTTATCATCACTTATAGGGGTAAAATGGAATGGAATGTAGAATGAATGCATGGGTCTCTATATGTGATAGCATAAAATTGAAAACTTTCAGAAAAATTGACATCAGCATTTTCAAAGGGATAAATTTCAACACAGATATTTTCATATGACTAATAAATGATTAAACAAAAGAGAAAAAATATATTAGTGTTCACATGTATTGTTGAAGAGTGAGAAAAAGTATTTATAGGGTTATCTTTAGTGTGTGTATGTGTTTTTTGACTGTGTGCATGTGGGAAATGTGGCTGTGACTTAAGTCACCCTACAAGGGAAAACTGAATAAGTTTTTTTTTTTTTTTTTTTTTTTTTTTTTAACTACCACATTTTAGAGTTAAAAGGGAAAGATTATGTCAGAACTTTTATAGTCCTGAAACAGTACCACCTAACGGACATTTTGGTAGACCATGTAAGGTTAATCCTTATTACTGGTTTATTAACCATTGAATGAATAAATCAATGCACAACAAAAAGTAGGAAGTTTCTGTTACTGTCATGCTAAGAAAAGACTTCATTATTAATTTTTTTTACCTTTAACAATCTGCATAGTCTTGCCTATCAAATAAATGGGAGTAAGCTTATTAAAATTTTGAAAATTAAGTGATCCTGTAGTTGCACTTTATTTGAATCTAAAAAATAAGAAATAAGATGAAAGAATGAGAGAGTGAGTTCCTGAAAAATAATTCTTTTCCTTAACAACAAAAGAATTATAACTTTTAGAGCAGCAGTTCATATTTTAATGGCTACCTTACTATTAACAAGAAAAAAGTGGAAGTGACAACAAATAGAAGTAAGAAATGGTTGGGATAAATGAAAGAGATCTTACTTCCCATGATCTACTAGATTTGATCATTTGCTTGTTCTTATATCAGTTGTGGGAGATGGAGTTTGTTCTGGGTATGAAACAAAGTAGTAGTTGAGACAGACACATGGAGAAAATCAACATGCATATGTAGTCAAATGAAATAGATTCATGGGTGAAAACACATATCCAGTCAAGAGTTAGTCTCTGCTACTAGTGGTTTCATTGCTGGTTGAATACATCGCTGTGTAGCCTCATGTGTTTGATTGCTAATGCCAGCCAGATCATATCTCCCTCTGTGTGTGAAATTGGTGTTGGTTTTATAGTGAGTTAGTGGTTCAAAAATGGCTACTACAAAAACCATATGCCTTTTTTTCTGATTAATCAGAAAGGTGTTTTATGAACCTGATATTTTTAGGTGATATTCTAGAAGTGGTCTGTTTTTGTCATATGAGCTGAGGATGTCAAAATGAGGACAAACATTAGAGTTAAAGAATTGTACTTTCAATAGGATACAACGATATAAATTAATTTCTTAGCAACAAAAGAATTTTACTTACTTCAAAAAGTTCACAAATTCAAAAGGTCGAAGTGGTGTTGCCTCAGATGAAGCTGTTTTTCTACATTCTTTTGACAAATAGTCAGATTTTTGGATCAGGCATCCTCAAATATGAGACAAACTCTCAAAGGTTTAGAAAAGACATTTTTGTAAAGAGAATTCTTGTAATTTTTTATGGATTGTTGTTCTCCTTCTTCAATAACAATAGTAATAGTAGTATCAGAAGTAATTTTTTATCATCCTTGGTTACAGCTTTTCTCACCCTGATGGTTGAATCTAATTACAGCAGCAGGTCTTATGTGTGCCTGTGACAGACATTTCTTGTCACAGATCACAGCTTTCTCACCTGGACATGGTCTAATCCTCTCATTTTAAAAATTTTCCCACTTAACAAGTGACTCCAAACGAATTAAAACTCAAGTTCTTAGGCGGATGAATAGTTTTTAGTGCCATTGATTAAAAACTCAAGAATCCCTATCCAATCAAAATGCGCAATTTAAATTTGGCTGGTTTGACAACATCAAAACTGAGTCTCTTGTCACAGAATATTTAAACCATCTGGTTTAATTTTGGTGGATTTTTATAAACTGTTTGGCTTCATGTTGGCAAGTTTTTATGACATCAGCCTCTTGGAGCCTATTCATTCAGTTTTCATTACTGTTTTTCTTTTTTTTTATAAACTATCCAGCTTCAATATCTATATATATTTCTGAGGTGAGGCATTATGTACACTATTTACATTGTTCAGACTATCATCCTCATCTTTTTAGCACAATATTTCAGCCTTCTTCAGATGGTTGGAATGTTGAACTGAACCTTTGGTAAAAACATGCAATGATAACAGCAAAAATTGCAATAAAAAAAAATGCTTGCTGAAGACATTAGGTTTAATACCCCAAAATTCATACAGAGATGTCCTCAAGGACACATGGCACAGTGGATAAAGGCATTAGATCCAGTGACAGGACCCAAAGAGTGTGAGTTCAACACCTGGTTAAGGGGGTGGAGAACTTGGAGGGGGGAATTAACAGGAGATAACTGACATCCATTAGACATGGCACGTGGAACTAGAACAGTCTACCCCAGCGAGCGAAATAAAGTTCAGTTCGACATTCCAACGACCTGAAGAAGGCCAAAATGTACAACGGCTGAAACGTTGTGATAAATATGGCAACAAAGATGACGATGATAGTAAATAGTAATGTAAAAATAGTATCCAGCTTCATTTTGATGGTTTCATTTTCAAAGAAACCATGTTAGTAACATAATTTTTTTAAATAGTTTTTCGGGCAATTCAATATTATGTTTTATAAAAATTATTTTTATATTTATTTTTATACAATTCCAACATTTTAATTACTTTTCAAACTTCGGGAAAAATCACTGCCAGCCTTCTTTCATTACCCGCGGTTAATTCGACAGACAAGATATTATATTATGAAAAAAGGTTGAGCGGATTGAAGGGAGGTAACTCCAACTGACTTTTGTTGAGAGTAACTCTTCTTCATTGGGAAACAAGAAGTTATAAACCTTCAAGTGGACCAAGAGACAAGAAATTGTTTACGTTTTCTTCAGAAAGGTTTGTTTTCCTTCCATACATGACTTGACGTGTTCAATTCTTGCGCTTTTTAAAAATACTATTGCAAGTAAATTATTTTTCAATTGTTAGGGACTAAGTTTATATTTTTTCTATCGCAAAATTCCTAAAAGTTGAAATATTTTGTGTTTGCATTGAAACTTTTAAAAATAAAAATTTGAGGTAGAAAAAAATAAGATTAAAAATCGTACATAAATATTAAACTTTGATTTGAGCGAAAAATCCCCCGTTTTTTTAAGAGTATTTTATTGTTAAAGTACTTTGATTACACTTCGGGAAATAAACATTTATACCTGGTAAAGAGTAGTGAGAGAGAAAAAAAGTCTCCCCGGTTAAGTCTGCAGTACGACAATATGCACATGTTAGTTTTACGTATTGTGATTGTTTTGGTATATAAATGTTGAAAAAGAAAACCGTAATTCAGTATATCTCTGCAAATTTATTTATCTATCTATCCATTCTAGAGTTTTCTGTTGGTTCATCAGAAATTTTTTTTCGAATGCCATATTGAATTATTACCTTATTTAGCTTGTGTTAAATGTTTTTGTCCTTAAGCACACATTTATTCCATAAAATTAAAAATGAAATAATTTATCTTCTTCTGTGGCCAGTGTGAATTTGTAAAAAAATGGAAATAAAAATTCCAGACATCTTTTTCGGTCATTTAAAAAATAAAATATTGCTTATCTGTCATAAAGAAGCGATCTCAAGTCCAGGTTAAAATTTAAGTATTTGTTAACCGAACGTGGAGTTTACTTGCTACATGATGCTCAAGAAGAAAGGGAGTCCTTTTTTGTAATATTTTATAACTTTAGTATTCAGTTATTTTCATGCTTGCTGCCTGGTAATATGCAAGCAAAGATGCTTTTAAATAGGAATCACTACTAATTCGCCGAAAAAAAATGCATAGCATGATGAAAAAAGGCCTGTTGCGGGGTCGATAAGGATGTCGCCCCCACAAGATTTACAAAGAAAGGTGTGAATAGCCAAGACATGAGGGGACAAAGGCAGAGGTTTATGAAACAATAAACGTCGAATTTATTTATCCAAAATGTACAAGAGTGTATTCTGGAGGAATATGTTTGTGTCGGGTCCGGTATGATTGGTTTCCTGCAGGGGAAGTTGATTCAGTAGTATTGGCGAAACAAGTGTAGTGTTGGTTGGCGGCGGTAAATGGTCGACTGCCAGATTAGAGAATTGGCAATAGCTGGTTGGTCAAAGACGCACGAAGATTCGTTTAGGATGAGTTCCTAAACAGGGGCCGAGTCAGAGTAGTGTTATGCCCTTCAGGGCGGATGGGCCGCGGAAACGGGATCGCGCTGAAGGGTAGTACTTGACGTAGGCGAAATCCCTAAAAAAGGGCCGAGTCAGAGTAATGTTACACCTTCCAGGGCGGATCAACCGCGGAAACGGGATCATGCCGGACTGAGAGTATTCTTTCGACGAAACACCGGAAGCTCACACTTTGATCCAGGCCGAGCAGCTTGGGCGTTTGGATGAAAAAAGGGGCTAACAATATGTGGAACGGTTTGTTTAAGTACTCCCTAACTGGAGGGAGTAGAAAGCCGTGGATAAAAAAATTACTTCACATGATATGATGTTCAATGTTTGAGAAACACTGCCCAATCCGATGGTCACAAGGTACGGTTTGGACTCAACCATATTGAGCCAGTCGTCCAGTTTCTCGCATGTTGCTTGACTTCTGTGTGATCAGGGGTTGTGAAGGGCAAGGTTGTTTTTCTAAGGAGCGGCTAATGGCGGCCGTGACAGGACCAAACTTAAAAGTGAAATTTTATTGTCAAAATGTTTGTTATTATTAAGAGGAAAAAAGTATTTTTTGATTATTTTATTAAAGTTTTTGCACATTGTAAATTTTGGTTTAAAATCAAATAAATGTCAGATTTTAATGAAACTTTCAGAACTTATTCACAAAGGAATTGTTTTTTTTTTTTTTTAGAAAATGTTAGTCATGTTAAATTTTTTTATATATTTGTTGCCCTCCCAAGTTAATTTATGAAAGAAAACTTGATAAATTTGACAACGTGACTTAGTGATTTAATTAAAAAAGCAGAAGTCTTTGAATATAAATTGATTTCTTTTTTTTTTTTGTAAAAAAATCGAAACACAATTACCTTAAAATTCTCTAAGAGATTTTTTTAAAAAAAATTACGAAAAAAAAAATAGTCCAAACAAATGTTCAATTTGAGGTAACGTTTTTAATTTATAAGACAATGAGACAGAGACGACATGAGCCGAGTTTAAAAAATGCTGACGATTTATTAACTTACAACAAATGAAAGACTTAGACAAATTTAAGTGCTTTGTGTGCCAAATGATGGCCAATAACGTGTATGTACAAATAAACACTGTAAAATCTGCTTAAAAGTCACTATTCTGCATAAGGTCCCCAGAAAAGGTAAACAACATAAAAATAAATGAAAAAAGGGGGAAAAAGTACTTCTCTGAATAAATTTCAAAGTAGAGGTACAATGTTCGAAGCAAAGTTTTGTGGTAAGAGCGAAGAACAGAACAATCACACCAGCTGAAGAATTTTTTTCCTTGATGTGGGAGCTTTACTTTGATGTTCCTTTCAAATTCTTGTCTGGTGGTCGTAAAAATTTCCTCTGTGTTTTTTCCTTGACCAGGTCGACCTGGGTTCCTGCAGCAGTTGTTATTAAGTGGATCTATTGTTACAGTTATGAACAGATTTCAGAACTGAGATAATATAAAAATCAATAATAAATAATACCATGAAATTTCATAAGTGCTATACATAAAAATTAGGTACCTTTCTCATATTTTATCTTGCTCTCAGTTATGAAATTTTAAATTTATTTTATTGTTAGTATTTTAAATTTTATTTTTTCCAGAAATCCTCTTCAAATGTTAAGCTAAAGTAACCCCCCACCAAAAAAAATCAATAAAATACTAGATTATTAAAAGTATTTAATTTTTAAAAATTACTGTGTAGTTAAATAAATTGGTTCACTTAAAATTCAAAAAAATTGTCACTTCTATCCTTCCATCTGATAAATTCCCCTGACATAAGCTGTCTAATTGATGTAACTATCAATTCATACCTCGAAACAAATCACCATGGTTAAAGTTAAGATATGTTTTTTATTTTCAACTAATGTTTGTTTCCATTTACATTAAGTAAACTTTAAATTTTCTAATTTTCCTTTGATAACTTTTGAAAAAGGTATAATTGATTTTTACAAGATTTTTAAATGGAGAATTTAACTTTTGTTTACAAATTTCTCAAAAATGGCAGACATCGATTTCAAGGCATTTTTGCTGACTCAAAAAAAGCAAGAATTTTAACTAAAATTTTTGACTTTCTAGGAAGGATTAAAAAATGTAAACAAAATAATCAAAAAATACTTTGGTATTTCCTCTTTTATAATAAACATTTAGACGATGATTGTTTTCATCAAGTTTGGAGCCTTTTTTCATCACAGTATACCCTTTTTTAGCAAATTAGTGGTGATTCCTACTTTTAAAACAGTTTGATAAAACTGTTTATGGACAGAAAAATGACTCAACAATATTCAGTATTATTAACTGTTATTTGTAATAGGATATTGAATCTGATTTCAATCAGTTAAAACTTAGGCTATACATCTACTTCAGTAGTGACATACTGACAATTTTTCTATGAACTCTTGTTAACAATTAGTCAGCAGGTACTTTTTATTGTTGATATATATATAGTAAAATCAATACTTAAGGGCATGTTAGATCCTCAAGCTAAATTTAATAATTTTTATTTATAAAAAGTGAACTTAATATTTTCACTTCTAATATGAAAGTTATCTACTAAAAAATAAATCTTCTCAAATTTCAAATCTGTCTGAAAAGTTTCAAATGATCTGTGGTCCATACAATATCAGGATGTTATTCAAAATCAACTCAAGCCTTTGGATATGTTTTTCTCATTTGGAGGAAAATGTGTACAAGATCTGTGTGTATTCAATCCGATGCAGTTTTGGCAAGGAATATAAAGGATGTTGTGAATATAACAAGCAAGCTGGTCCAAATTACAAAAAATATAATAAAAAGAAAAATGAAATTTATTTTTTAAAAACTTGTAAATAGTTAATTTTTGTTGATTAAAGTATATTGTAATTGAGCAATAAAAATATGAATCTTATAATTTTCAACAGACATTAAGATATTTCATATTTTAATTTACACAGAAAAGTAGAAAAATAATTTATGCAGTAACTGTTTTGCATGTAGAGAGTTTAGTATCTTGATAACTAAAAATGCTATAAATAATGTCATTTTTGTCATTAGTTTTGTAGAGAATTGAATTGCCTCAATTCAATCTCTACTATTTTTACTTTCAACATGCTGAAATGAGTAAAGATTTGTGATTGAAATCTTGATGATGTTATTTTAATTGTGTGTGTAAACTTTAGATGAAGTGACATAGGTTTGTGCAGCAAATAGTTTGAAGTTACAATGCTCACTGGCTTGAATGTGCTAGTGTATCATATTTATTTACTTGGTAATCACGTAATAAGCTCAAGAACCTGTTTTCAATATTTTTGGCAGTTCTCTAGTTGCATAGGCATAAATATGACCTTGGTATTTATTAACCAATCAGAAAAAGTCTATTGTACTTTTAGCTTGGAGCCTAAAAGTGTTTAGCTTGCACAAGATTTAGAACGTGCACGTGAAAAATACTATAAGATACTATTTTAATATTTGTTGTCCAATCAGGACATTGTTAAATAGCATCCTTATGGAAATTAGGTGTGATCCATGAAATGTAGAAGTCAGATTCTACAGTTTTTAACACAGTATATTTTTTAAACATGGAGTTGAATTTTTTGGTTGATGTTCATGTCCATATTTAAGTGAAAGTTTTATTAAATAAAAGTTGTTGAACATTAATAAGAATATTTGATAAATAGAAACTAAAAAGAATTAAAAAATCTTAATATTTATTTGGATACATTATCAGTATGTATATTATACACAATATTGTATGAAATTTAATTTTAAGAATTAATGAGTAAAGTTTAAAAGCAAAGAATTTAATTAGTTAATTAAATTTACTATTTGGTTGTTTACAGTGGTTTTGATGAAAAAGTATTATTGGTCACTCCCAGCCAACAGTTATATTTGGATATGATGGAGAAGTTTTATTTGTTGAAAATGAATGGAAAATAAGACTATGAAACATAGAGCTTTTACACACTCAAATTGTATTTTCTTTTTAACATAATACCCAAATTCAGTCATATTTTCAGATCCAGTTAAAAAGAGTATCCTTGTAAGTCATAGTAGGGTTCAGTATTGTTCAGTTTCATATTTTTTAATATTGGTCACTCAGTACCATTGAAAGCAGCTTTTTATAGTGCTGCTCATTTATTGGTTTTATTTTATTATTCACGTATGTACACTTTTTACTTCCAATTAATGTTCTTTGTAGCTATTTATCATTTGCCTTTAATTTTTAGATGTTGAAATCTGGATTCTGTGTTAGACATTTTTCTGTTTTCTAAGATTTTAGTGATATTTGTTCTGTTGAAGGACCTTATTAAACTGAACAAGTAATAAATAAAGGATTTTTAAGTATAGAAATCAACATTTTTGTTATTTAAAAAAAATGATTTGATCAATGTGAGTAATAAAAACAGAAAAATTGAAATCTTCATACCTTGTAGCCTAAATATTGTATAGATTGACACTGTTCATGAAGTTGTAAAAATAATGATTAAATTTTTTGTGACTTTGGTAAATTATTTGTAGTGGAATTTTTTTATTATTTAGGCAAAATAATCCTTTTCAAGAAAATAAATAAGCTTCTTGTTGTAAAATCCCTGAGAGAAATTGCTGAAATACAACTTTATTGAGTTACTTCCCGAAGAATAAATTTTGAGGGTAATTCCAATAGTGATTGCAATTTTTAGTAAAATTCTTTGTTATTTTGTTGTAGATGTGGCAGTAAAAGAATCTTTAAATTACAATGAGCGACAAAAGGTCCAATCGTAATGATTATTTCTATTCTTTTCTTACTGGTGATTTGATTGAGATTCCAGAAAAGGCAAGGGTAAGTATGAATTTATTAATTTGAAGGATTTGATTTTTTCTGAAATTAATGAAATTCATATTTCATAAGTTTCCTTATTTTAATTCTAGTTGATTTCCTTGTATCTCTTGATTTAACTTCAATGTAAATATGAAAAACAAAATTGATAGAAAGTTTACAAGCACATGCAAAAGTATATTACCAGTCAAGTAGTCAAGTGCTGAGCAAGAAAAACAAAAAAATAACAATACTTAAATAACATTCACTAGGAAGAAAGTTTTTTTTTTCTGGTTAGTATATTGTGAATGTATACTGAAATTGGTATCAAAGGAATTTCATAAAAGGTTAAGTGGTTCTGTGTGAAGTCACCAAGAGTGTCAAAGAAAAATAGTTCGGTTCAGCAATTTAAATGTGCCTCACTTAGCAAAAAACAAAACAAGATCTAGTCAAAAACAACTGAAAACTTACACAGATCACTTACCTTCTGTGGAGGCACTAATTTAAAAAAAATGTTTAAAATACCTTTTGTAATTTTGAGATGAGTCATTGTAATCCAGGAGTTGTTCAGAGTTAAACTAATTCTTTTTGTTGCTATTTTTTTTTTTGTCATTATATTTCAGACCTTCTTCAGGTATATAATCTTGATAGTGTAAATCATGCAGATTATATATTTGCGGAAGTGTTATAGTGGAACACACCTATTCTATAGTTAATAGACTTTCCCACCTATAATAAGTAGGAGTAGTAAGAGTAACGTGGGAGTCGGTCAGTGAGTCAGTCGATGTTGGATGACAGTTAGTCGAATACTAAAGTATCAGTGACCACAACTAGATTACTCTGCGTTATACCTATTATATGAAGTTCCTAACGTTTTGTACGTCGAACCTATTTTAGGACCGACTTAGTACAAATACAAGCCTCCACTATGAATTCACTCCACAACAATAATTTGGCGACAAGGAATTCGAGCTCATACGAAGGAGGAAAAGATTCGCTTGCCGCAACATAATTTGGCGATGAGAGATTCAGATTCATACGGTGGAAAAAAAAATTTGTTCGCCACAGTAAAATTTGGCGATGAAGATTCGAATTAATACGGTGGAAGAAAAAAAATTCGCTCGCCACAACATTATTTTGGTGACGATTTCATGAATTTTCATACTCGTATGGAGGAAAAAGAAAAAACTTGCTTGTCACAATAATTTTGGCGACAAAATCTCGGATTAACACTTAAAAAAAAAACAAAAAAACTTGGCAAAGTTTTTCGAAAGACAAGACGTCAACTTAGTGACGAAAAAAGCTGTCGTATTCTCAACTGAGAAAAGAATTTTTTTTCTCAATAATACAGTTTGCTCAAATAGGTCATGAATTGCAAATTAGTAGAACCCCCCCCCCTCTACAGTATTTAGGCACTGTGTAAATTTGTGCGAAGATGGAAGAATGCAAAAATATATTCCAGGAATTTTTAAGTTCCAGTCGGAACAACAGATGACAATATTAGAACAACAGAAGACATTCCAGATACAATTACAGGAGGAAATTTTTAATAGACAAATGCTATTTCAACAAAAAAATGGAACAGATGCATAAGGAGTTTCAAAACAAAATTCTGGAAATAACTGAGAAGAGGAAAGAGAAAAATCTACAAAATTATTCTTTCCCAGAGAATACAATATGGAATTCAATTGAAATATTCACATACAGTCCAGTTGAAGCGATAACTTTTGAGGAGTATTATAAAAAATATACGGACGTGTATAACGAGAACTGCCACTCGTGGTCTGAAGGAAAGAAGGTTAGGTTTCTTTTAAGCAACTTAGGAACTGCTGAGCATAACAAATTGGTAAACTACATTTTACGGAAAAAAACTAGCGAGTTGACATTTACCGAGGTGGTAAATATATTAAGTGAATTATTTAGTAAAAAGACATCTTTGTTTCACAAGAGGTGGAAATGTTTGAATCTGATGAAAGATGACGAACAAGACTATATAACATACACAGCCAATGTGAATAAGCATTGTGAAGAATTTAAGCTGGCAGAGTTAAGCGCTGACAATTTTAAGCGCTTGGTGTTTGTTCAAGGGCTGGTATCGGAAAGAAACACAGAGTTGAGAAAATTAGTGCTGGCAAAATTGGAAAACGAACCAAGGATTACGATACAGAAGTTGGCAGAAGACTGCACAAGATATGTTAGTGTAAAGAAAGATTCAAAAAACATAGAATAGTCTGGCGTTTCGCATGTAAGGAAAATACGCTCCAAAAAAGAAAGTCAGTCTAACAAAAAGAATTCTAAAATCGCGGATTATCAAACAAAAAGTGAAATACCAGAGAAAAATAAACAAAAACTCCTGAAGCCATGTTTTGCTTGCAGTGAACTACACTGGTACAGATATTGCAATTTTAGGAATAAAAAATGTTTCAACTGCAAAAGAGTGGGTCATAAAAGCTTGCACTGCAGGTCAAAAAATAAAGACAATAAAATAAGAAAATTAAAGTCCAATGAGGTGAATGATGGAATAACCAGAAAATTTGTTACCGTCGAAATAAGTAATAAAAAAATAAAAATGCAACTCAACACTGGTTCCGACCTATCTATCATAATTTGCATATGTGGAAAAAGTTGGGGAAACCAACTGTAATGAAGACAAATAAAATCGCGAGGTCAGTGACGGGAGAAAAAATACAATTTATTGGCGAATTTGCTACAAACGTCACGTTAAATAAAAAAATGTGAAAAGCTAAACTATTTGTCATAGAAAATATACCACGAACTTACTTGGTACGAATTGGATAATAGAATTCCAATTATGGGATCTACCGATAAATTCTTTCTGTTAACAAAGTAGAAAGTTTAAACTCTGAAGCCCAAAAATTAGTAAAGAAACTTAAGGAAGCATTTCCTACTGTTTTTTCTCCAGGTTTGGGAATGTTTACCAAGATGGAGGCAAAATTCCAGCTAAAAGAAAACGCTCAGGCGGTATTCAAAAAGAAAAGGAATGTGCTGTTTGCTTCAATTGAACAGATAGATAAAGAATTGGACAGATTAGAGAAAGCCGGTGTATTTAAAAAAGTTGATGATATATGTGAAAAACAAGCTCCAGAAAGTAAAGATGAAGCCGACACCGAGAAAAACTGGGGAGCGAGTTACCCGCAGCCAAGGACATGCAGTATTATTAAATGATTTAAGTCAACTGAAGTCATCACAGAAAACGTTAAGAAGCACAATATCAACAAAGGGGAAGCTAGAGGCTGAACAAATAGAACATACAGAAACTGTGACACTGTTGGGGCCACCCACCTTCTCATCAGAATGGACTGATCTCTTTACTACTAATAGGACAGTTCTATAGAGTTCTGGGAAGATCAGGTGACCATCACACTTCTCTCTTCCGGAAGATACAGTTGGACGTTATACTCTTTCTGATTGTTACTGACTAACCTGCGTTCGTTTGACTACTAATCTCTCTGTTGTAAATAACTCTTCAGATATACCAGTATTTTTCCCTACATATGTGTTTGTCCTTATTTCAATACACGCACGTGGAAACACTCAACATTTCAACAGACACCATCCTTAAGCTCAAAGCGGAAGGTTGTTTCTGGTAACACTATGGAGGTACCAAAAAATAGAAAAGCGGATTGGCAATATGATGTACTTGGTGAAAGGTGAAAAATTCACATGCAGTAACCAGATCAGACGGTATTTTTCAGACGTGGTTGACAGCGGTCCCACAGAAGAAACACCGATGGAGGTGATTTTTCAATACGTTTGATCTAACAACGCCTGCAACAATTTTACTTGAGGTACGCCGATCCAGGAGAAAAAGAAAGGCAACTGATCATTTAAAAGTGGATCAAAAACATAGGAGATACGCTAGAATGTTGCTAAAAAAAATGAATTTTTTTTTGTTTTTTCTTTATATTTGCTGTAAAAATTGAAAAATAAATACAGAAAACTGTTTACTCCTACGGAGTAAATTTTTTTTGCGGGATGTTATAGTGGAACACACCTATTCTATAGTTAATAGACTCTCCCACCTAATATAAGTAGGAGTAGTAAGAGTAACGTGGGAGTCGGTCAGTGAGTTGGTCAGTCAGTTGATGTCAGACGACAGTTAGTCGAATACTAAAGTATCAGCGACCACAACTAGATTACTCTGCGTTATACCTATTATATGAAGTTCTTAACGTTTTGTACGTCAAACCTATTTTAGGACCGACTTAGTACAAATACAAGCCTCCACTGTGAATTCACTCCACAACAGGAAGGTAGGAGAATGGATCAGGTGAAGCATGTTAATGGCATATGAGGGTGGGCTGAAAATTTGTAGACTATGAAGGAGTGATGCTACAGCTGTGAAATGTTGCTTGCACTATTTTCAGCTCTTATTATTAATAACTGCACGGTTTCTTTCCAGATAAACTGAGATCTGACTGATCAAAAAATTTAAAAAATAACTAGTAGCAACTTCTATTCCAAATAGGCAAAATTTGGTATTGTGGTGTTATCAAGTACCTCCAGAAAAAGGGTTTAGCACCAAGGACATTCATGCTGACATAGTTGCTACATTAGATGATGACACTCCAGCTTTATCAGCAATGCAAAAGTGGGCAGCTGAATTTAGGAGGAGAGTCTTGAAGATGACCCAAGGTTTGGATATCCTCTACCTGCCACTACCGAGGAAAACATTGATTGTGTTTACCAGATTGGTGATGGGTAACAGGCATTTGAGTATAAATCTCATATCCAATGCTATTAGCATATCCTGTAGGAGAGTTGAGAACATTTTGCACAATGAATTTGGCATGATGAAGGTTTCTGCTCAGTTGGTGCCACATCTTCTGATACCTGATCAAAAGTGCACCAGGCTAATCATATTATGGGACAATTTGACGTTGCTTGAGGCAGATCCAGCTAGTTTCCTTGAACATTGCACAATGAATTTGGCAAGATGAAGGTTTCTGCTCAGTTGGTGCCACATCTTCTGATACCTGATCAAAAGTGCACCAGGCTAATCATATCATGGGACAATTTGACGTTGCTTGAGGCAGATCCAGCTAGTTTCCTTGAACATTTGATCATCCCAGGATGAGTGTTGGGTTCATCACTCTGAGCTATAGAGAAAATCCATGCAGTAGAAATACCTCTCCTCACCTGCTCCAAGATGGCCAAGGTCATTTTATCTGCAATGAAGGTGATGCAAGATGCAAAAGGCATTGTGTTTATTGACTATGTATAAAAGTGCCACACCATCAATGGAACTATGCCAACTTTTTAATGAGGCAGTTATGAAAGACTATCAAGACCAAATGTCCAGAAAAAATCATGAAAGGGGTCTTGTTTTATCAGAAAAATGCTCCAGCACACATCCTTTGTTTTAATGGCCACTCTGCTTGACTCTGGCTTTGAACTGGTTGATCATCCTCTCTATTCTCCTGATTTGAAAAAAACACTTGGCTTTGATGATGTCATATCTAATGTTAATAACTTTTTGCCCAACAGATGTTGACTGATTATCCCAAAATATACATAATGATGAGTTTGCATTTGGCACCAATCTTGTAAGAAGATCCACTTGACACTTGCATGGTATCTGCAAATGTGACATGAAAACCAGTGACATTAGATTAATTTAAATGAATCTGACAGATTGTTAGCTGGAGGCAGTTACAAACCAAAAACTGCAGTAAAATCAATTTACCTACACAGTCATGGGAAGCACGGTTTTTTATTGGTAAACTGCATTATCTGTTTAAGTTTTATGTTTATTGTAGATTGTAGGATGTTTATTGTGGTGTGATGCTTATCAAGTTCATCTTGCAAACCATTTACAAATAAAGTGAATTTAATTTTCACAAAGTGATTTCCTATTATAACCTAAGCTTAGTAACTATCTGTAAGATATTGTGATTAACAATATTTTGTACATAATTTATAAGTGCATTGTGAGAACGTCCTTGGATGATACACTATTTACATTATTTGGACTATTGTCCTCATCTTTGTTGCCATATTTATTACAACGTTTCGTCAGTTGTATGCTCCGGCCTTCTTCAGGTGGTTGGAATGTCGAACTGAACCCTTTATTTCACTCACTGGGGTAGACCTCAAGGACAACATGGCACAGTGGATAAAGGCATTAGTTAGATCCAGTGACAGGACCCAAAGAGTGTGAGTTCAATATCCAATTAAGGCAGTGGAGAACATGGAGAGGGGAATTAACAGGAGATAGCTGACAACTGACATCCATTAAACATGGCACGTGGAACTAGAACAGTCTACCCCAGTGAGCGAAATAACAGGTTCAGTTCGACATTCCAACCACCTGAAGAAGGCTGGAGTGTACAACGGCTGAAACGTTGTAATAAATATAAGGACAAAGATTAGGACGATAGTTTGAATAATGTAAATAGTGTACATAATACCTCATCTCAGAAATATAGACAGATAATGCTTGGATGATATATATTGATTCTTTTCAAAACATTTTTCCTTGTTCTTGTCCTAACTACATTTCTGGCCTTCCTCAGACATTTTGTAGTTTTTTTATGAATTTTCAATGAAACCCTATTTATGTTGTTCTCATTCTTATTTGGTGGTGTTGTAATGAAATTCTTTGTCAGAGAACCAGTTGAAATTTAACCAGTATTTTTATCTGCTATATCATATTCTGTAGAAGGCTCAGTTAATGATTCTGGAGCTTTTAATTTTCATGCTTGATCTTTTCTAATTAGTAGCTTCCATGTGGTACTCATCTTTAATGCTTGCCCTATGGATTCAATGATTTGAGCATAGCATATGCTTTGCTTCTTTTAAATATCTGATTTACCAATGTTTTGTTTTATATATCTTATTTTGTTTTTTCTTCATTGGTTGCATGTAACCTGTTTCCTTTCCATATAAACTGTGTAAAAAAAAAAAAAAAAAAAATTATGTATCAGCTCAACAGAGAAATAGATTGGTTGATGCTAAACTGATACATATTTTTTTATTAAAGAGGAATTGATGAATTCTGAATCCTTACCTGAGAATGACACCAGATATAATAGGTACTTGGATGAGAAGATTGGATGAAGTGTTTCAGTTAGGCTTCTCAGAAGGCTATCAATTGTCTGAGGAAAAGGATATGTTCTCTTTCTCATTGTTACACAAATGAGGAAACTGGTTTAAACAAATCAATAACAGTAACAATGCCATGTCTCAGAAATTCAGACAAAAATGCCTGTATGAGATTTGTGGATCTTTGTTAATGTTATTTTATGCTTGTAAGTCACTACTTGTCTATCCATGTTTACTGGAATTGTGATCTTCTTTATGTCAGATCTATATGTATTATGAGAGTAAAAAAATTATCAGTAATAATCTTTTAATTAAAAGAAGGATGAACATCAAGCTTATTCTTAAATGCTGAAGTCAACTTTCCAATAATTATGAATTTTGTAGCTTGGGAGATGTCGAAGTGTTACAGATTTTGAGAAGATGAATCGAGTTGGTGAAGGAACTTATGGAATTGTCTGTGAGTATTTTTTATTGTTCAATTTAAATACATGTCAGCCCTGTCAGTTGGGGCTTCAGAATACGCTGAGTGCACCTCTGCAGAGGAGTAAGACCCCCAAATGAAGCGTTCTGGGTAAGACGATAAACTACATCCTTATCCTGGGTAAGATGATAAACTACATCTGACAACAAGGCCTCTATTTGAAGGTTTGAGGAGTGTGGAACTACCTCTTAATTGCTGGTGTTCCCAGGTCCATCCTGACCTGGGGTGGTAGCAACTGTTAGGGTCCCAGCTATGTTGACCCCCCCCCCCCAAACAGGGGTCAAAAACACTATGGAGGTGTAAAAATAGGTATTAATACAAGCAACACATTTTTGAGGGAAAAATTATTACCAGAAATACATTTTCAAGAAAAAAATTTTTTTTACCAGCATTACTTTTATGAAGGGAAAATTATTAGCAGCAATGTATTTTTGAAGAAAATGTTATTACCAGCAATGTATTTTTGAAGAAAATGTTATTACCAGCAATACATTTTTGAAGAAAATGTTATTACCAGCAATATAGTTTTGAGGGAAAAATTATTATTGGAGATACAATTTTGAAGAAAAAATTATTACTAGCAATACATTTGTGTAGGAAAAATTATTACTAGCAATGATTTTGTGAAGGAAAAATTATTGCCAGCAATACATTTTTAAAGGAAAATTATTACAAACAAAATATTACCAGCAATACATCTTTGGAAAAAATATTACCTGCAATAGATTTTTGAAGAAAAATATTGCCAGAAATAGATTTTTGAAGGACAAAAATATTACCAGCAATAAAAATTTATTTATTAAATAACTCATTGAGGTTGATATGCCATAAAACAAACCAAACCAAACCAAAACTAAATACATGCCTAAAAGGAAGTAGAATTTTGAATGTAATGAAACATTTCTTCTCTATCAGTTAAATGATAGATTTCATATAAAATCTAATGAAGCATTGTATATAAATAACTTTGTTTGAAGTTTTGAAAGTCTTCTTCATTCAGTGATTTATTTTTGCTATTATCTTTATTGCTTTTTTTTCATAAGGTTTACAAAGGCCAATTATCTAGTTTTGTTATCCAGTGAATTGTCATAGTCTTTATCATTCAAGAGACAAGAAGCACAAAGATAAATCTTCAGAAATAGCTTTTTTAATATTACATTATTTGATAATCTTTTTGTTTGCTTATATTTCCTGATTTTCCTCTTTTAAGTGTGATGTCTTCATCTCGTATTGCCATTATTTTCTTTGACCTGTTATTTTATTTATATCATTCACATATAGAAAAATGCATTTGTCTTTTATACAAACAATATAGCTTTCATTTCTCTAGGTCAACTACCAATGTGTTAATGGTTAATACTGCAAGTGTATGCCAAACTTTAGATAAGAATGGTAAAGCTTGGGCTGTGGCTTTATATATCTTGAAAGCATTTGATAGGCCTTCTTCACATGCTGAGGAGCTATGGTGTCTCCAGTTGAATTTTTGACTTAATTCAATCCTTTTTAACAAATTGCATAATAAAATCTTGTTGCAGTGGCCACACTTCTAAATTTTTCCACATTAATGTGGTTTTCCCCGCAGGTCTCTATCCTTTAACCTACTTTGTTTCTTAGCTTCATCAATGACTTTCTTGATGTCATCACTTCCCAAATCTGTATTTATGCTGATGACATGACTATTTAGTCCTGTCTTAATAGTAAGTCTGATAGGTTTGACAAAGTAAAACTGGCAGCTGATTTCCAAAATGACCTTCAGTTCATTGTTAGCTGAGGCAAGAAATTGCTTATAAACTTTAATGCCTCCAAAATGAACGTACTGTCTTTTAGTCAGATGAGAGAACCATTTTTACTTACCATCAGTTTGGCTGATGCTAATCTCCAGGTGAGCAACTCCTGGTGTTTTCTCGGTCTTATGTTTTCCACTGACATGAAGGCGAATGATCCTATTTAATCAATTGTTAGGTCTGCTGCTGTGAAAGTTGGTTTACTATGCTGTGCTAGACAATCTTTGTCACCAGAATCCATTTTGCACATTTCTAAATCTACCATTCATCCGTGCACTGAATATTGCAAACACAGTCAGCACATTGTTGCTTTGCTCATAGTTATGTTATTAAGTGTTGGCTTTTTTTTTTATTATTCCAAATAATAAAAGCAATTATAATAAAAAAAAAAAAGCCGACACTCAATAACATCAACTATAAATACAGCCACAATGTGCTAACTGTGTTTGGAAAATAAAAAAACATTCTCATCACTATAGATACACATATATAAAAATCTACATTTTCTGTTAAAATAACAAAAACACATCCTTGATAATGGCTAATAGAATAGTTGAAAGTGCTTGGATATATATTACATATGGACAGTTTTTATACACTATGTCCAGAAAAGAAAATACTTGCATGAATGCAAGAAAAATTGAAAAAAAAGTTAATAGCAGTACTTTGTCAGTTGTTTTTAATGAAATTTGTATAAAAGAGGGATTGCTGTCCAAATACCAAATTTTTTTTTATATAAATATATATATATATATATATATAAAAGGCATTAAAAACTAGAAATTTTGTATTGTAGGCCATGATAAGTTTAAAATAAAACACACACCAGTCGACCGGTTTCATCCCCTCTCATCAGAACTGTTAATGGGGAATTAAGATTATGAGGAAAAGAAAAAAGTCTGTCATGGATGACATGAATGAATGGACAGGGAAGGAAAAAAAATTTTATACCAACCAAGCTGCTAGAAGTGCAGAACAGCAAGTCCAAGCAAACAATCTCTTTGTTTGCAAAGAGCAGGCTGCCTGGACCTGATGTAAAGCGACTCCAACACCTTAAGATGGAAAAGTGAGTGCGAACTGGCCAAAACGGAAAACCAGTTCACACTAAAATCCATCGCACAAGTTGGATTCTTTATAAAATGATCCGCAATTGAAGACCCATACCATTATCATTAACGCCCTATGTGTCAGGGTCCTAATCAAATTAATCTTTTGTTGTTTAGGACAAAAGGAGTCCCATCGAGTATATAGTCCTGTAAAAGTAATGATTTGTTCGGGTGACACCTTGAAAAATCAGTTGTTTAACTGAGATCTTTGTGAACAATGGTTATCCGTTGAACATTGTTCAATCGGTTATTCGAGATGAGACTGCCAGGTTCAACAAAATCAAACCTGCTTCAGTGGGTAAATGTCCGGTCTATCTTCGTTTACCGTGGTTGGGTAGGATTAGTGAATCCTTCGCCAAGCGTATTTCATGTAGTTCACGTGAGTGTTATTTTGCAGCGAACGTTTGTGTTGTCTTTCAAACTAAGTCTGTACTTTCATCTATGTGTAAAGATGTTCTAACCCCCCCCCCACCATATTAACTCTGTTATTTACTATTTCAAATGTAGTTGTGGATGCGACTACATAGGTAGAACAACACAGCGGTTGGACGTTAGAATTAAACAACATGTACCTGCTATACTGAATAAAAAATTCTCTTTGGGCGATACCATTCGTAACACGTATGGGTCTTCGATTGCGGATCATTTTATAAAGAATCCAACTTGTGCGATGGATTTCAGTGTGAACTGGTTTTCCGTTTTGGCCAGTTCGCACTCACTTTTCCATCTTAAGTTGTTGGAATCACTTTATCAGGTCCAGGCAGCCTGCTCTTTGCAAACAAAGAGATTGTTTGCTTGGACTTGCTGTTCTGCGCTTCTAGCAGCTTGATTGGTATAACATTTTTTTTCCTTCCCTGTCCATTCATTCATGTCATCCATGACAGACTTTTTTCTTTTCCTCATAATCTTAATTCCCCATTAACAGTTCTGATGAGAGGGGACGAAACCGGTCGACTGGTGTGTGTTTTATTTTAAACTTATCATGGCCTACAATACAAAATTTCTAGTTTTTAATGCTTTAATACGTTTTTGTACCGTTTCAAACATATTTAAATTATATATATATATATATATATATATATATATATATTGCAAATACCTAATATTTTTATGAGTAATAAGTAGAAACATTTAGAAAAAAGAAAAGAAACACTAAGAACTCAAGATAAAAAAGGATGAACAAACTGAATTAGATTTATTCACTTCTTCCATACAGTTTATCAAAAGCCATTAATATTTCTGAATACCAATGGAAAGTTGACTCCAAAATATAATTTTGTTAAATTGTTTTGCCAATAGTGTGCTCTAAATTTTGATATTTTGATCTAAGAGTTAAAAATATTGGCCTTTTGATACTTATTTTATTATGCATTGTTCTTTATCTTTTCTGTTTTGAAGACCGAGCACGTGATATCCGATCAAATAAGATTGTTGCTTTAAAGAAGATGCGAATGGAAAGAGAACGTGATGGTGAGTTTAACAAAATGAATAGGCTATGTACACTTTTATAGTACATGATTCCAATGTATTTTATAAATAATTTTACAATTTAGAATTTTTAAAGGCTTATTGTGAGAATATTTAGTATATACACTAAAATGAATGATTATTTACCCTATTTGAACTATTGTTCCCATCTTTGTTGTTGTTATCACAATGTTTTTGCCTTTGTGATAACAACAACAAAGATGAGGACAATAGGTAGAATATAAATAGTGTAAATAATGATGACTCCTAATTCCAGAAATTCAACCAGAAAAAAAGAATGGTGTTTTAATGAGATGCTAATTTCTGCTTACATTGTAGGAAATTCTGTCATCCTAGTTTTTTTTTATATTAACTATGTTTAGTATTCTAAACAATAAAATAAAGTAAACACGGTTATGCCTTTTAAATAAATAATTTGTATTTACAAACATATGTACATGTATTCAAAAGGGAGTAAAAATAATCTTTAGTTGGGTTTAAGTTTTCAGGTAGCTGGTTTCACAGTAAAAATGCAGTGGCTGAGAAAAGACTTACTGATAGTGAAGATTCACTGACTGTCTTTTTTGTTGTTGACGATTCATTTGAAGTTGCTGACATATGTTTATTTCAGCACATGTGAAGAAAGAAAAAAGTATGTCTTCTTTTGTGCCTAAGACAGCTGTATCTCTTCTTAAAAGTCGAAATCTGGGTTTTTTCCTGAAAGCAGGCTTGAGAAAAATAGGGTTTTAGTTTTCTCTGATTGGTCAAATATTCCACATAGTCATGTTAATTTTTAACCAATAAATACATTGATTTAAATCATGTGTGTTGAATCTTTTTGACATGTTGGTAATATTGTCTGCTATTGGGTAGAAAATAAAATTTGGTCATGTTATATATGTGGGTAAGTTATTATGTTGGAAATAGGGTTTATTTCCTATAACTTTATGTGGAGCTAAAATTTTTTTTAAAGTAAATTCTCATTGCCTAAGATTCTGAATGTTATTCTATGACTTTTTGACTTCTGAAATGATACCAAAAAAAAACCTTGAAAGTTAATTTTTTTTATAATTCATTCATTAATTTTGTATTAAGTTTTGAATAATGTGTTTTCTAAGAGATTGTAATTAAATTCCTTGAATTTTTGTTCATAGGAATTCCGATCAGTGGTCTAAGAGAGATCAATATTCTTCTCAACCTTCGTCATGAGAATATTGTTGAGCTGCAAGAAGTAGTGGTAGGCAAAAGCCTAGACAGGTGAATACTGTCATTTTATTCTTGCCAGGTTTTGCTTCTTTAAAACTATTTCTTTGTTAATCTATAAAAATCATTGAATGATAACAAGATCTGATCCTATTCTAATATTGATATTTTCCTCTCTATCATTTGACAGAGATAAAGATTATTAAGCTACAATAAATTAATCCATCTATTTAGCGGAATTTTCCTTTCTAAAACATAATTTGATTTTTTTTTTTTTCAAGAAATAATGAACTATCTCTTGACAACTTTCACTTTATTTAGTTAAAAGAAATATATCCTTTTTTCAATGGTAATAGTTCTTGATTGTCATCTGTGCAATTTCCTATCAGTCGGAAATATAGAATTTATTTCCATTTCACAAAACATCTGCATCAATGATGTTCAGTTTTAATGTCACACCTGATCAATTTACTTGATATGGCACTGTGGTTCTTATTTCTCTCTTTGATTTTTATTTCAGTATATTCCTAGTAATGGAATATTGTGAACAGGACTTGGCCTCTTTACTTGATAATATGATGGCACCTTTTTCAGAAGCTCAGGTGAGAAACTAATTTGCTATTTTTAATTCTACATTTATCTTTGTTTATACTTTTTCTTTTGCTTATAATATAAGTGAAAGGAAAAGAATTTAATGTCATTAAAAGGAAAATCTGTAGAATAACATGAATCACAGTCTACATGTGAAAATGGTTATGACATTTCAAGTACTATTTTGTACAATAATTATATAATATATATTGTCTCCTTATAACTGCTTAAAATGAACATAAATAGTTCAGGTAAGATTTGTTATTTTTGATCCCCTGATAATTTTTTTATGCATGTTTTTTGGTAACACATTGCTTTTGGTATTTTAAGCAGAAATTTTCAGAACAACTTGAGATGTTAATTTATGAACTTTAAAATAATCAATTGAATAAGATTGACATTTATGTTAAAAATTTAATGTTTTGACATTTTAATATTAAAAATATTTCTAATTTTAAGAATTATCTTAGTAAATATATGATTTAAATTTGGATTGATAATTTGGTGGAATGGTAAATATAAGACAATTTAGAAAAAATAAGTTTTCCAAATTGTCATTTTCTTAGTATTTGTTTAATATTTTTAATGATTATTGATAAGTTAACATTGATTTCCTTTGTTTGTATACACATAAATTGTGTGGGATGATTTTAAGATACATTTTGATCCTGATTCATTGGCCTAGGAATAAAGAAAATCATAACTCTAGTAGCACTGGCTGCCCAATCAATGAATGCTGATGCTTATAAGAAAATAGCTTATATTACCATTAGATAAAATAGTTTGCTCTCAGCATCAATTTTCAACTATGAGTCTGGAAGATGAATTATATGATGGCATTTACATTGTCTATGTTTTATAGTGAAAAGAGCTTCCTTTGGCTTTCAGGTGAAATGTATCATGATACAAGTATTCAAAGGATTGCAGTATTTACATGAAAACTTCATAATCCACAGGTAAATATATTTATCAATTTAAAGAGCTTTAGGAAAATTAGGAATTTTATCTTAAATTACACATCTAGAAGTGACAGTCTAGACTGTTACACATTAATATGGTCAGGTAAAGTGATATGCTTACACAACTGGTGTGTCATACAATAAAAATCACTTTGCATAACCCAGAATTGAATATTAGAAACAGGTGAGATAATAAGAATACTTCATCTGGAGAGAAAATGGGAACTTTTAGCCTTATTTTGAAGAAATTATGGGGATATTTATAAAAACTATTCTTGCAATTAAATGCATTTCTCTTTTTTAGGTTAATTCTTTGCAACCTCTAAATAAAACATAATACAAGATTTTTCCTTTTTGTTAGGTTGAGCAAGAAAGATATTACTTTAGTATTCCAGTTATATATTTTACAAAATAATTTTTTCTTCTTTTGTTTTTTTTTCTATTATAACCATATCTGAAGTTTCTGATATAAACCAGCTTGCATTTTTTAAAGCTAATATTGAAAGAAGTAAAAAAGTGATGACATTGTTTTTTATGACTGTTGAAGGCAGTCATTTACATACATTTGGTGAAGTGTTATACAAAAAAAAAAAAATCCTCCCATCATGTGTTGCTATGCATTTTATCTGTAACAAAGTTAAAATTTTCTAATATTTATTTATTTTTTTCAGAGATCTTAAAGTATCCAATTTATTAATGACAGATAAAGGTTGTGTTAAAATTGGTGAGTATTTATTTAAGTATTAAAATAACTTAAGAAAAAATGTGTAGATATTTATCCATGTTCTTCATCTAAGGATTGTTGCCCATGGCTCTGTTAAGATCTCCAATAATGTTTGGATTCTTGTTATGAACCACAAACTTCAGAAAATATTTTACTTTGAGTACTGTGTGGAGGCACTGTCTAGAAATGAATATCAAGCAAATTATCTTATGATTTTCATTTTTCTTTGAAAACTGATATCTAAAAAAAATTAATCAACATGAATAAATTCAAACTATGTATGTTTGGCAATAATAATTATAGGCTAATCTCTCCAATATATAGCAAGCTGACTTATAAAAATGGAAATTTCGCAAAGTAAATTTCATGAAATATATCTACAAACTGACCATTTATATTTTTCAATATTTCCTATACTTGTTCTCACTTTTTTTATTTAATTACCAAAAACCTAATATTGTTTATTGGGGACACATTTTAATAGTCATTCTTTTGAGGAGATATTAATTGGTTGAGCCAATCATTTCTTGTTTTGATAGGCATTCAAATGTAAGTTGTAATGTGATACTTTTAGATACATCATTATATAACACTATTATTGTACATGGTGTATTTAATGTAGTCATGGCCCAATAGGTATAATCATATGTTAGTATCCTTCTCTGCCTGTATCATTTTTTCAATCTTATTTATAATGCTTGTCTGGATCAACACACACCTGAAGAAAGTCAGATGACACTGTGGCGAATGAAGAAAATAGTAACCAGCGAGTAAATTCAAGCTCTCCCAACTGGTATTTCAAACTTGAGTCGTTCCTTCTTGAGTTGTCTCCAAATCACACTAACTGCCCGTTCTTGCCGTCAACCGTGAACGTCTCTCGAAGAACTCCCCGACTTGGAAAAAAGTAGTTCTTGTTATAATTGTTCATATACCCATAATCCCTTGCGTCCACGTCCCATAATGCATTGCATCGTTATTGCATAAAATGCGATGCCAGTCCCCCTCATTCTTTTAAGTTATCTGGCGAGGATGGATTATGGCAGAAGCGGTAAGTGCTTTTTTTCTCCCCTCATTTCAACTGCAATAGCTTTACATGCTAAGCAAATACGGGCTTTTTTTTGGCGGGGACAAGGCAAGTCGCGACCAGTTGTGCTGGTCCCAGGTTCTGTCTCATGTCCGCCACATTCCCCCCTGATCTCCTGATCACACAGATGACAGTGAGGATCCCGGTCTTTTGTTCCGGTACTCCTCCGAAGGGGATTGGTTGAACTTCTTCATCAGAGGAGCTCTCATTAGACACGTCCCGATCTATTGGCACACTACCGCTATCAGAGTGATTGGTTGTTGAATCCAACTCTATGTATATTGGCTGTTCACTATCCTCCGTGTCTTCTTCGTCAGTTGTGGGATTCGAGCCCAAAAAGGGCGCAGATCTCTAACATGACGAGGTGTTCCATCGACCCGCACTGACTGCTGACTCACCACCTCGGTCACACGTCCGGTTCCAAATTTGGTCGTGCATTTACCACGTGGAGTCTTAACCCAGACAATGTCCCCTTTCTTTTTATTCCCCTTCGTTACTTGTGATTCAGGCGGGGACATCGCGTCGATGCCTCTCACCCGGACGTGGTATGTGTGCAGTACATCAGCGGTGCCGTGGAAGGTGAAAAGTTGTCCTTAGGTGTGACGTTATGCCAGTAAACCGCTTCAAGACTGAACAATTTTTTTCCTGGCCGCTATGGTTTTGACACTTCTGTGGTTGCGTTCCACAATGCCATTTCCAGACGGCACGTAAAGCGCACCGGAACCTCAAATGCGCCCCAGCTGTTTACAAATTCCCTAAATTGTCTGCAAGTGAACGTGGTGTCATTGTCAGTCAGTATTTCAGTCGGCGGGCCTCGTTAAGAGAAGACTGTCTCCAACTGACGAATGACACCAGCAGAGTCTTGCCGTCTCAGTGGCCGCCATACCGCCAAAAACGTGAGGGACCACAGTCAATGAGCGTGAAAATGGCTACCATTGTAATGGGTTACGTCCATTGCTAACCTGCTCCAGTTTTTTCTCACACTCAAATTTCCTTTCCTCCAATGCACTGGTGCTGGATCGATCGATTGGCAGGCTTTTACAGGTTCTAACAACAGATTTTACCAGTTCCTTAGACACCGTTGGATCTACAGTCCTAGCAAAGTACATTGTTCTTTTAACACCTGGGTGCCCACTCTGCTGGTGGATGTGGGTCACCTGGCTCGTTGCAGTGGCACAACTCACTTGCACCGGTTCTCCTCCTTTCTTGTGCATCTCCAACCAGCGTTGCGGCACTCTGGTGAGGCTGTCAGCGCGGTTCTGACAAGATTTTACCAACGTCACAGTCATAGTCAGTGCGTACTCCTCCACCAGAGCTCGCAGTGTCTCTAAGCGCCGCCTCATCAGCATTTCACCCGCTGCCTTCGTGTTCACGCGTGTCTTTCCTGTCAGGGTGTCAGACACCCACCGATGCACACATGCTGAATCGGTGACCACATGCATAACTGGTGCCTGCCATTGCAGGGCAAGATTCACGCCCTTGATCACAGTGTCAAGCTCAGCAAGATTAATGTGTCTGGCATCATTGGTTGGACGCAACCAGCAAGCATCTTCCACGACGCTCCCATTCACCTCTAGTGCTACTCCCGTGGCCACAGAGCTTGCATCCACCCAAACTGTCATTTCATTGCCGTTCACACACCAGTCTCCGCCGACAGGATCCGATTCCCGCACTCTGGCCACTGTTTCCTCCAGCATACGTCCAAGAGTGGCATCCTTTATCTCGTCGTCCCATCCTTTGGTTAGTGTTCTTGCATAACGCTTAATAAATGCAGTTGCCACCCTAAACCAACCGCACACAGGGAAATGACCCACGAGTTTCCCGCACAAGGAAAATACGCTTCGGCGGGTCACCTTTTGAGCAATTTCTGAACTTGACCTCCCGCTTCCATCGAAGGGAGTTGCTTTCTTCCCAGACTTGCAGACCCAGGACCTTAGTTCCGTCCCTCAATCGCTCCGGATCTTTACAGACTAGCCCGTAATCTGCAAAGTGCTGTCTTCTGCGCTGCAGAAACTAGGCCTTCATTTATGAAGATATCGTCAATGTATGCCGACGTGGCACTCTTAATGTCCTGATCCTGGGACGTTATTATGTCGATCACCGACTTCATGACAAGTGGTGCCACATTCAGGCCAAAACCCAAACGTGTAAGGCAAAACCGCTTGCCCTTAATGACCACTGTTTGAAACGGCCATAGCGATTTGTCAATGTGAATCTGTAGGTACGCATTTCTCAAATCCAACAGCGACACGTCAGCTCCTTGTCGTCGCCATTCTCGTAATTTCTGTGCACACACCTCTGCGTCAGCCGTGAATGCGTCTACAAAGCCGTTCAACTCCCGATAGTCAAGTACCGGCCGGACCTTCTGTTTGTGTTCTTGTACGACCGCCATGAAAGGAATTAATCCCTTGGGTGGGCCAAGCTCTTTCTCGGGATATGGCAGTAGCCATCCGTCTCGCTGCCACCGTACTAGTTCTTCATCGTATGCATCCCGGACGTGGCCAGGTACTGTGTACTCCTGTACTTTATTGACCAACTTGCTAGGTGAATGACCACTCGCCCACTTCCACAATGCAGTCCACGTTTTCTTGCTCGGATTAAACGTCACTCTAAAGTCAGGTTTGTTGATAACAATGGCGGCACATGTGTTCAGGTTTCCGAAACGCGCTTCGCCTGATTCGGTTAAGTAAACACCTCCGAGCACTTTGATTGCATCAATCCTGAGAAGAAGATCGAATCCTAGCAACTGCCCTTCCACGACTAGAACCTCAACAGTCACGGGCTGAATCCGCTCGACGCCCAACTTAATTTTACCGTATCCACGGCACTTCAGGGTCTTCCCGTCGGCAGTCAACACTCCCACCTCTTCCTGTTTCCAGCAGTGACACACAGTCTTGCTCACCAGCGTCTGTGAGCATCCCGAATCCACTAGAGCTGTACACTCTACTCCATCTACAAGTACTTGTACGGTGGGTAACTTCTGGGTTTTTACTTGCTCGGGGAGAAGGCTGGCGCTAATGCCTTCTCCCCTTGGGCGTTTCCCTGGCATTCTGAGGAAATGTGTCCAATGCCATTGCATCGAAAACACCGCTTGTCGTGGCCAGACCTCTGCGTTCTGTTTGACCTCTCCTGACGTCCTTGTGTACAATTCTTCGCCATATGGTTGGGTCCAGAGCACTTGTAGCAGGTAATCGTTCTGCTAACAGATTTGGCAGGGGGAACCTCAGCTTCTGGTAGCGGTAGCTCTCACGGATCTGGCGGCCAATACCTGGCATCCTTCGTCATCCATCATAATAGCCCTTGCTCGGGTCAGAATCTGTTCTAGATTCATGTCGTCCATCCTGGAAGAAGCTTTGAGAAGCTGCCTAACATGATGTGGCAGTCCTGACACGAATACATGCCATCCACCGATCAGGTAGCGGTTCCCCATTAGCCGCGCCAAAGCGATGCATTTCAGCCAGGAATTCATCCACAGTTTCCCCTTAAGAAGACGCCGTCCCATAAATTGGTCGAACGCATTAAATCTGTCAGTTGCGTATGCAGTCATAAGGGCCCGTTTAATTTGCTCCGCATCTGCCCGCTGCTCTCCACTGAGTTGTCTATACACAGCAAGGGCACCACCTCGAAGTCGTAGAGGCAAAATGTGCTCGATCTTGTCCATGGCACAAAGTTCGCAGACCAATTCCACATTTTCTATCCATTCAACAATGGGCATATCCGTTGGGGCGCCGCTGAATTCTGGAATCAAACGGACGTCAAAGACCTTGCCTTCCATTTTGAAGAATCAATAAGCCAAAATAGCTTGTGGTGAATGAAGAAAATAGTAACCAGCGAGTAAATTCAAGCTCTCCCAACTGGTATTTCAAACTTGAGTCATTCCTTCTTGAGTTGTCTCCAAATCACACTAACTGCCCGTTCTTGCCGTCAACCGTGAACGTCTCTCGAAGAACTCCCCGACTTGGAAAAAAGTAGTTCTTGTTATAATTGTTCATATACCCATAATCCCTTGCGTCCACATCCCATAATGCATTGCATCGTTATTGCATAAAAATGCGATGCCAGTCCCCCCTCATTCTTTTAAGTTATCTGGCCGAGGATGGATTACGGCAGAGCGGTAAGTGCTTTTTTTTCTCTCCCTCATTTCAACTGCAGTAGCTTTACATGCTGAGCAAATACGGGCTCTTTTTTGGCGGGGACAAGGCAAGTTGCGACCAGTTGTGCTGGTCCCAGGTTCTGTCTCATGTCCGCCACAAGGGCAAAATGTTGTGATAATAACAACAAAAATGAGAACATTAGTCTGATTGTAAATAATAACTCCTCATCTCAGAAATTAAGACAGAAATCCTTCACTCTCAGCTTCATGTTGTTTTGAATCTGTAGTCTGAAATTGGATAGTGAATGGAGAACTTTAACTGAAGATGATTTATTCAGCAAATGTTCTCTCTATTCACTCAGGGGTCTAACACTACTTACCAGTTAAAGTATATCTTTTGAATAGGCAATAGATTCTAAAAATTTATTTTACTCTAACACATTCTCTTCACTTTAGAGTATGCAATGAAATTCTTCTTTTGATAAATTTTCTATAACATTGAGAAGAATCCTTAACATTCTAGATATTGTTCAAACAATTCAAGGTGTTCAATTGCCCAAACAAAACTTGTAGTGATTCTGTTGGCTTTCAGGATGAACTGTTTCTCTATACAATGTTGTCAACTCCTTTTTATGAGCAGTTATGAATATTACTAAACATTATGTCATTCATTACATCAGTCAATGAAAAATTATATCAAGTCACTTGCATAAATCTTTTCAATTTACTTGAATGCCCTCTCAAAATATATTTATTATATACACTTATTTTGTTACATTAATGTTTTAAGAAAATTTTGATTAATTATTTAAAAAAATTCTTTTTA
Organism: Acanthosepion pharaonis; assembly: GCA_903632075.3. Taxonomy (NCBI): domain Eukaryota; kingdom Metazoa; phylum Mollusca; class Cephalopoda; order Sepiida; family Sepiidae; genus Acanthosepion; species Acanthosepion pharaonis. The sequence goes on along the minus strand of CAHIKZ030000862.1, from coordinate 440,155 downwards.
GCTGACTTTGGTCTTACACGAAAGTACTCTATGCCAATGAAACCTATGACACCAAAAGTTGTGACATTATGGTAAGTAAAGTGTTAATAAATACTTGTAACAATATGGCTTTTGTTATAATTATTATGTATTAAATTTCACCAGTGCATATTTATAATAAAGTACAGTAAATTGTTAGTCCAAGAGAAATTAAACTTTCAGAACTTAAGCTGCTACTATAATGAAGAAAGAGCATTTTTACATTCAATGTAGAGAATTGCACTCAAAAGGTTTGAAGTGCACTCAAAAGGTTTGGGAGAATTTGATAAGAAGTTTATCTTAACATCTAGTTTCCAATGTCTCATTTGAAGTAGTTTTCTTAGACATGTATACAGTGTAGTGAAAAATAAATGATGATGAGGGGGGTCAAAAAGTGCAGTGCGACGCTCGCCGGCAGGCCAACTCTTTTCTTCTTTGGTTGCCTCAAGGAAATGGATTGCGTGGCTGTTACACTGGGCAGTTGTGAAACAGGCACCAACTCAGCCGTGCCTTCTTCAACTTCCTCTTTGTCTGTCTGTCTGTCAGTCAATCTGTACATCCAACTCTAACACATGTAGTCTGCTGAATCACTTTTTTTCACCGTGCTGCTGGCACCCCGCTTTTTATGCTATTCCAAGGTGGCCAAAATTTGCATGTGTGAAAATATCATCTTGTCTTGGATGAGATAGACGCTCATAAATTGTGTCTTCAATAGCGGCCATATTTCTTTTTTGTCATCACTTTTCAGGCAAGACACTTTGCGCTTGTTTCAAATACCAAGGTAAGTCATATCTTTTGTTACATACAGCAATCTCACAAAGAGCAGCAGTAAAAGACTACTATAGTTTGTTTCAAATTCCAAACTGGAAAGAGTGATAACAGTTACTGGACCTATAAAAGATAGACATATCTAGTTTGAGAAAACAACTGTTTTCAGAGTTTAGATTGTGACAGAACTTCAAAACAACCAATCTGAGCAGGAAGTTACAAACTTGAACAGTTTAGTTTGTTCCATGTCTTTTGTAATCAGTCAATCATGGTAAGAGCAGACTTCTAGGAGGAGATAGATATACTCACATATCTCCATTTACTTAAAAGAAATGCATACATAGGTCTATCTGCATAGGCTTGCCTGGTATTTTTGAAGAGATCATCCCAGTGTCAAATTTTCTTGCTTGGCTATTTGATTGTGACCAATATAGAAGTCAATGGATAGGTTCAGTTAATCTAAATGTAAACTAATCCATGCGATTCAAAAAACATGTTTTGTCACAATTTACACTCTGAAAACAGTTTCTCAGACTAGATAGGTCTATTTTTTAAAAGCAACGCACATCTTTGCAGTCTCATCTATCAAAAAAAAAACCCAGCTCAGAAGTGACGCATTTACATTCAATTTTTATTTATTTAACTAACAGTAAGAATATCTATAGTCATGTTATCAAAGATGTTACACTATATAAAGAAACATTTGGCATTCAATGATTGAGCAGCCAATGCTATCATTGGTTAAAATTTATAAAATTTTTCTCTTAAAACTATTTTTCAGGAAAATAGGTTCCTCAAGTCCAGTAACTGTTGTCACTCTTTCCAGTTTGGAATTTGAAATCAACTGTAGTAGTCTTTTACTGCTGCTCTTTGTGAGATTGCTGTATACATGTCTAAGAAAACTACTTCAATTGAGACAGTAGAAAGTAGATGTTAAGATAAACTTCTTATCAAATTCTCCCAAACTTTTTGAGTGCACTTAATACATAATTCTCTATATTGAATGTAAAAACATGCTGGCCAGTACATGAAATAAAATACTTTATATATACATGATTGCATTTATAATATGTTTTTGTTATAATTGTTAATAAAGTAATTTATTAAGTTCTACCCTGTGTTGAGCACTTTTTAAAAATGTTTGGGCATTGGAATTACACTCCATTGGAACCCACATTACACTCATGTGTGTGTGTGTGTGTGTATATATATATATATATATATATATATATATATATATATATATATATTGTGTGTGAGAGAAAGAGCGAGAGATATTTGCATATGAGTCCAGTCTTTCAATGCATATTTTCTTAGTAAATTCTTTTCTTTTTTAATCAGATTGGCATTTTTAAGTTGTAATTGTGCTCAGATGTGTTTAAAGTGTTGTTCTGCAATGCTCTTATAGTCTTTTTGGTGGGAGGGGATTTCTGGATGATTAATCAATCTATGTTATTGGACATTTTGTGCAATTTAATTTGTATATTCCTACTTCTGGTTTATTGTTTTTGCTATTCTGTTTTGTGCTGGCTGTTTTTTATTGTTTTAGAGGTGGCATAGTAAATTTTAGATCAAAGTTGAATAAGTTGTTTTCAATGGTAACTGTTATAAGTAGAATTATATGCCTACTTTTCTATTTTTCTTGTGGATTTTGTAGCTTTTGCATTTATCATTATGCAGGAAATAATTCAGGTACTACTCTCATCATAACAGCAATATAAAATCTATAATAATCATAAGCTTCTACTTAAGAGGTCTTAGAAGCTGTAGCCTTCAAATTCTACACAATAAGGAAAAAAATATTGAAAACACTTTCAAACTTCAGTACTACCCAAATTATTTCCTGTATAATATTAGATGTAAAGTTATAAAAGTAACAAATATGACAAAAGAAATAGAAAAATTAATAATAAATGTCCAATTTTTTATTATTATTATAAAATTTCAAATGCTATTAATACAGCAAAAAATATTAAGAAGTTTGTATACTTAATTTCATGTTGAATAATCAAGCTGTTTATGAATATAGAAGGAAAACTATCAAGATGGAGCATTCTTTCATTTTTATTTAATCTTTATCAGGTACCGTGCTCCAGAATTGCTGTTTGGCTCAAAGACTCAAACAACAGCAATTGACATGTGGTGAGTTATTCATTTGTTTTCCTCTTTCTTTATAAAGGTACTTTATGGTTTTGACTAATTGTATTTGAGATTTAATAATGTAACACAAAAATACTTGCAACAGTCTTTTCTATAAAGTTAAATTCAAATTTCTGAAAATATATACCAAGTATAAATAAAATGACTTTCACATTTGAAACCAAAATAGAAGATAAACAAAAGATGATATAAAGGAATGTTTTTATTAACCAAACAATAAGGAGAATGAGTATTTCTTGATAAATGAGCCACTATTTATGAAAACTTTGAATAGCGTTTTGACACATTTCAGGTTTTATTGAACCTGCCTCTTCAAAGAAATTCTTTAAATCCTGAAGTGTTTGGAATTTTCTTTTGTCAACTACACACTTAATATTGCTCTAAACTACAATAACAAAATATCTGGTAGTATGATACCAAGGCACTTTGCTGTCAAAATTAGAGGTTTTATGGAATTGGTAATTTTCTATCCAAAAACTCACTGCAAACATATGACTGATATGCTGGTACATTGTTGTGTTGAGAGATTTCTTGTTTTCAAAGCCCTTTTGGAGAGTTGTTGAAAAAAAAGCAATGATCCAACTTGTTCAACCTTTTTTTTAACCTGCAATGTTTCTATCAATGAAGAAAGTTCTATAAACTCTTTCTGATGTCAATCCACTTTAGACATTTACCAATTCTTTCTGTTATTGGTTTCCTGTCTCTCCACTACATCCTACTCAAAATTTTCTTTATTGTTTGATTTATTAATAAAAAACTCCTTACAATCATACAATCAATTTAAACTTATTTCTAGAAAGCATCTCCAGCTGGTTGGAAGCAAGACAAAAGTCATATTGATAAATTTAGCTATGATTTTCAGTCTTTGACTCATTTCATAGCCTGATGACAAATATTGAGAGATGACTAACTGTTCATAAAAATTTATTTTGCTCATATTTAAGGGTCTACAAATGTGGAAATTGTACAGTCGTTAGTTGAAAATATTGGAGATGGAAGAAGATTTAAGAATGTCAAGGCACTGTTTTCTCTGATTAGAGACCTAATTAAATTATTCTTTAACTGTCATATACCAATGAGTCCTTGCATATTGACAAGTGACTTATAGAGAAGTGTCTATTAAAATAATTGTCACATCTCTCTTCATGACATGGGCAATCATAGCTCTCCACAGCTTCCTCTTTTTTTTCATTTTGACAATTTTCCTTCCTTGTGATTCTTTGTCATTGTGGTAGTTGTTTCATAAAATGAGTAATTAAGTTAAAAAGGAATTTTTCAAACTTCTTGATTTAATCACATGGGCAGATTTCTTTACAAAATATGAATGCATATATTTGACTACACTATATAGATTTTATTTTTATTTTTTAGGTCAATAGGCTGCATTTTTGGAGAACTTTTAGCCCATCGACCATTGCTTCCTGGCAGAGGAGAGATCCATCAAATAGAACTGATCATAGAGATGTTTGGTACCCCGAATGATGCTATTTGGCCTGTAAGTTTTATTCTTACAGAATCCATTGGTCTTTTACATTTCAAAAGATCATGTGACCAAGAAGATTATGGTTTGAAAAGATTCTCTCAAATTTACTCATTCTGTTATGGAATATACTTTAGGAAATTGAATACCTTCATTTTGTGTAGTTTCAGGTAAACATTGCACAGGATTCAACTTACCTTTTGCATATTAGATAAAAGTTCAAGAATATTCTTATTTTTATAACACTACATTATGCATAAAAATTATATTGGATTCATGGATATGAGATTAAACATTTGTCACATTTAGAGGTCGGTCAATCATGGAATTTTATTCATAGTACATAAAAATCATATTTAACTCCCATGTGTTCTCCTTTTTTATTTGAAGTGCGTTTGTGTTAATTGATTGTTTAAACAATTGACTAATGAAAATGAAGTTGGTTTCAATAGCAATCAAGCACAATTTCAAATCTTATTTATTTTTATTTACCAGGGAATGTCCAAATTACCAGCTTTAGAGAATCTGACCTTAAAAAATCAACCGTAAGTAAAAAATTTATTTTATTGAGCTCAAAATACTGAATATATATTTGTTGTAAATTCAAATGTTACCAATTTATTTTATTTGGAACTTTCTGCAAAATAAAGTTGTTTGTGTAACTTTCCTACCTCACTTCTCTGGGAATGGATTATATCAATGAACTCACTTTCTGTTTCAGTCAGACATTTTTTTCCTTGGAATACATGATATAATATGCATAGGAACAGTCTAGGATTAATCCCTGGTGGTTGAGGCATCTTAGAAAGGGATTAGACAGACTGACCTTGTCAGTTGAGTTTAACAAACTTCTTATATATATAGTCTTAAGATGTGTTATATTTATGGAATAAAGTGCTCAATATCAGAGATAGAGCGTGTGTAAATATAAAAGTGAACATAGAAGTCAACACTTAGACTTCTATGTTCACTTATATATATATATATATAGAGAGAGAGAGAGAGAGTTGGGAGGCAAAACTTTCATAATTTTGGTATTGAAATAAAAATTGATTAATCAGTTAATTTAAAGAAATACAAATGGTTCCAACAAAATGAAAGAAACATTTTATTTGATATATCCTCCTTGTTTCTCAATTATTGCCTCCATATCCCTTTGAAACTTCTACAACTCTTCTCCAAAAAACCAGACGACATCTTGTCCCACTCTTCTCCAATGGTATCCATAAGAGAGTTAACATTTGGATGAGAGGTTCTATTAGTAGCATGTTCTAGAATGCTCCAAATAGCATAATCTAGAGGGTTGAGATCTGGGCTGGAAGAGGCCAGAAGTGTGATGGTCAAAAATCGGCAAAATTTGATTTGCAGAAATTCTGTACTTTTTTGACTGTATGTGTAGGAGAACCATCCTGAGTCCATACATAGTTTCTCTCTGGGTAGTTTGCTTTGAGCCATGGTAATAATACATTTTATCTCACTCTTGCATCAGCATTAACTTTTTCACCAGGTTTGTAAAATTTGATAGGCATTTTTTCCTATCAGAGGCCACAACACCAAAAACCATAACTTGAACTGGATGCTTTATTCTGAAAGTGCCCTTGACATAAGTTTTTGAGTCAATAACATTTTTTCATCTCGGATGCTACCTGAATTTTACCAAAAACAAAATAATTTCCATGCCTGAAGATGATTTAATGTACAGTTGAAATTACTTGCGTATTTATGAAAGACTTTATACAGCTTATAATTTTAAAAAACAAGGATCATAACATTCATTGAGTGATTGGTAGGTTAATGCATTTTTAAAATTTTGTTAGCGAAGAGATTTCACTATTTTATATCATTAACTAATTTACTTTTTGTATGAATGATTCATTGTAATATATATATATATATATAATGACTGAACACATTGAATGATATTTGCAGGTTACCTTTATATAAGATATTGCATTTATCACTTTCAGGAATGCCAGGTGAAAACAATAGATTCATATTTATCTTCAAAGCAGAATATAAAATTAGTTTATTGAAATATACCCTTTAAAAATATTTAAGTTTTATATGACTCTTGTCTGTGAGTTGATGTGCAATGAAACTTTTAGTTGGATTTTTAATCAGTTTTGACTGATTAGAAACAATGCCAGTGTATTGGTATAGTCCTTAGGTTGGCCAAAATATTAAAAAGATATATATTTATTTGTAATTGTACAACCCCTTCCCAGTCGTCAAGATTTGCAACACTGCAGCTGATCAATGAAGATTGCTTTGATCTCAGACATGCTGATAGCATTGATGATCTTTTTTAGAGTATAATGAGCTGGTGTTTAGTTTACGGAGTTCTGCCAATTCTGTCAGAGAAGGGATATCAAAGATGTGAGAGAGACACAGGTAACACAGTATAAAAACAGACTTTTCACCCAAATTTTTGCTAAGTGGGGAAATGAGCAAACATCAGCAGAGTTGGGAAGAAGTGATTCAGACTACTGTGTAGCAGAAACTGAGAAAAGAAAGATGCTAGGTTTTGTCACAACATCTAGCATCTTTTGTTAAAATATTCCACTTTTCATCATCATTATTTCAATTCTTTGAGTAATCTCAGGAATCTGAGAATTTTGGTTTTGTGTGACATGACTGGTGTGGGCTTGTAACATTTCTACCCTGAGCTTGGGACTTTTATCTAAACATAATATGAACAGAGGATTCTCCTGACCACTGACCATGGACTCTCCAAACCATATCACTACATTTACACCAGAAATGATAGAATAGAAGAAAACATTAAAGTAACAGAGATGCATGCATCAAATACTGTGACCACTGATTTTTGACTTTAAGACACAGAAAGACACACACACTTCTGTAATAGTGACTAGAACAATGAGCTTGTCCCTGTCATTATGTTACAAAATTGTAATCAGCTATTATAAAAGATATTTAAGTCTGCATTTTAAGTTTTCCTTGTTGTAGTCACTGTTTTTTTTTTCTTTTTCAGTTATAATAATTTAAGACACACTTTTCCGTGGCTGTCAGAAGCAGGGATTCGGCTACTAAATTTTCTTTTTATGTATGATCCAAACAAACGGTAAGTTCTGTTATCTGTAAGGAATTTTAATGATATAAAACAATTATTAAAATTTTGCATAAAATTTAATTTTATTTTTGTTCAATATTAAATGATAATTTTCTTCATAAAATTCAAAATGTCATCTCAACATGACAATTGTATTATAAATTTGTAGTTATAATTTAAATTGAATTATGAATTTGAAGATATAATTTAAATTTGCATGCCAATCCAAATTATACAACATAAATATGCATAAATATTCAGAAAGCTTATCTGGAGTGTACCTCCAATATTTATGTTGATTGTGGGCTATTATTGTAGGGTCAAACTCTATTTGAAGTCCTAATATTGCAATATATGAAAGGTTTGTTGTAGATATGTATAAAGAAAATGAAATGTAATACAGATTACTAAAAATAGTTTCACTTAATCAATATTCAATATTATTATTAATAATAATAAATGACATTATTTACATTATTCTGACTATTGTCCTCATCTTTGTTGCCATAATTATTACAACGTTTTGGCTGTTTTATGCCTAGTCCTTCTTCAGGTGGTTGGAATGTCGAACTGAACCCTTTATTTTGCTCACTGGGGTAGACTGTTCTAGTTCCATGTGCCATGTTTAATGGATGTTAGTTATCAGTTATCTCCTGTTAATTTCCCTCTTGAAAGTTCTTCCCTGCCTTAGCCAGGTATTGAACTCACACTCTTTGGGTCCCATCACTGGATCTAACAAATGCCTTTATCCTCTGTGTCATGTGTCATGGCTAAGGCAGTGGAGAACTTGGAGAGGTGAATTAACAGGAGATAACTGATAACTGACATCCATTAGACATGGCACATGGAACTAGAACAGTCTACCCCTTTCAGTGAAATAAAAGGTTCAGTTCGACATTCCAACCACCTGAAGAAGGCCGGAATGTACAACAGCTGAAACGTAATAAATATGGCAACAAAGATGAGGACAATAGTCCAAACAATGTACATAATACTTCATCTCAGAAATATAGACAGATAATAATAAATGAATCTAAACAAACTTAACACTAAACAAATATTTTTTTTGTAGTTTTCAAAGTTAATAGAAGTAGCTTATATGTTATGTATAAACATTAAAATTTTAACAGAATAAAATATGCTTCATGTTAATCAAAATATCTTCAAGTCTATTTTGGGGAGTTTCCTTTGTCCTATGTTTTAACAAAAAAGTTAAATTTTTTTTTTAACTGAACACAGTTAAAATTTGTTAACTGTCAATTTTTTTTTTTTTATCTTTTAATAGAAAATGCTTTTTACTATTTCACTTGTTTTCAGGGCCACTGCTGAAGATTGTCTCGATAGTTCTTATTTTAAAGAACAACCTTATCGTGAGTTTTCATTTTATTTTGACTTTTTGTGTGGCATGTTTTCTTAATATTATTCTGATCATAATGGAAAATTTATAACTTTGTAAGTAGTGAGGGTCATTAAAAATCATCCTCACTTTTTTTAAAATAACATTTATTTATTTATCATCAGTTATGAAAAACAGCTAAAATTTATTCAACATAATGTTTAAACAGGTTGAGATGTTCCCTCTCTGAATATACTCACCAAAGTTTGTTTACATTTCTTTTATTGCTCTTGGTCAATCAATGAGATATTTATTTATTCTTACTAATGAATTCACAAATTTTTGATTGTGAATTTTTCCATATTTTTTGGTTTGGAAATAAATAGAGAGCAACAAATGTGGTATAGAGTGACACTTGATAAAGAAAACAATCATAAATTCCAAGGAAATTCCAAATGTTACATTATGGGATGAGGGTTTTTTTTTTTTTTTTTAGAAGCAGTGTGATATTGCTAAAAATCAAAGATTAATGTGGAGAAAAATTCTATTGTAAATGAAATTTTTCTCAATCAAAATTCTTTAACTAAAATAAAGCTTGATATGACTTTGAAGTATCCTGAATTGTGAATGCCAATAATGCTTGTTAATTACAATATGTGATAATATCAAATTTGCATATTCACTTTGAAAATGCTTTTGCATTTTATGATTATTCTGCTGATTTCTTTTGCACAGCTTGTGATCCAGATATGATGCCGTCCTTTCCCCAGCATCGACTTAAGCGAAGACCTGTTCCTTCAGTCCGAAATAAAACAGAAGAAAAGTGAGTTAAGATTGATTTATTTTCATATTTTAATAATATTATTTGCTTCATCTATATTTTCAAAATGTGTCCCAAACTTTTGTTTTCTGTTTCATTTGTTCATTAATTTATGTTGGCAAACATTTTTTTTTTATTTTTACATGATTGTATATTCTAAGTATTTACTATATTCAGAGCAGGTTTTTACCTTGTCAGCTGGGGCTGTAGAATATCCCAACTGCACATCTGCTTATAGGTAAGACCACCCACAAATGAGGCTACCTGTTTGCCATGTCTGATCACCCATAATGCCTGAGGATGGAAACCTGGTGGCTGAGCAGTTCATGGCCCAGGTGACAGGCAACACACCTCTTTAGTCCTTATTTGATCTAGATGGATAGTTGGAGAGGCCCAATCTGATCAATCAGCTGGTCATGTCAAGCCCTAGTATCTATATATATATATATATATATATATGTATATAAATAAAAAGAAAGAACAGTAAGATATAAAATCCGGTGTTCTTATAGATATTTTATTTTTACAAAATAGTGCTCAATGTAAATTTACAGAGCATTAATATTATAAATTAATTGATTAATTAACCATATTTTAAATCAATTAATTTATAATATATATATATATATATATATAATCCCAACAATATCTCACAAACTGATCACATGATGATCTAACAACTATTCATTATTTTAAAAGTGCTAGAAGGTGGAGACTGAGGGTCAATCAAGTTGAGAAGTGAAACTTTGACCGCTGTTTCATATTAAGACATTAGTTTTTTGGGTACTGAAGCACAAAATTAACAAAGTTTTCTTATGATGCAAATATACTGATTGATGTATCCCTGTCTCAACAAAGGTTTCCTTGGTAAATTCCCAATAGAAATTGGAGTCTGCAGTGGGTGGTGGAGCACAAGACCAATAAAAAAACAAATCACATGAAAAACTCAAACGGAATCTGACACTTTTTCAGAAATAGTATAGGATTTTTATTTGGTAAAAAAAAATACTATGAAAAAATAGTTCAAACAAATGTGTGAGATAACAATGAATTTATTGTCTGTTTTTAAACTTGGCTTGTGTCATCTGTCTGTGTGCCCATATAAATTAAATGTTACCACAAGCATTTGTTTGAACTATTCTTTTTCATAGGGTTTTTTATCAAATAAAAAGTCTTATACTTTACACAGATTCTTGAATATATTACACCTTAGCACACTGGAGCTGTGGCTGTTTATTTGGGTAATTAAAATAGCTGCACCATTTTTCAAAAGGTACAATGACATGAGTCACAAACTATTTTGGCCACTAACTGTAGAGTAATGAGCATGTTTACTTTAAAAAAAAGAATGTTTAGTATAAGAAAAATGTGAATTTAGCTCCTTGACTCTTACATGGAGTCAAATTAAATTTAAAATTCAACCTATTTGGATGGCCTAAAGGTTGGACAAAATCCTGATTGGTTCTAAAGGCATAGCTAATGTGATTATGCTTGGTTTTTAATAACCTTATTGCAATCACTCAAACAATGTAGACCACTTTCAGGCCGAGGTACTGGATCCTTATTTAACCAAGAAAGACCAGAAGTTCAAAATTTAAAGTTTTGTCTAAACTTTTCAAGAAACAATTTCTGAGTAATTAAATCAGCAGGGTTTTCTGAGGGAGGCATGTATTTGAAATTTACTGATAACCCATGTTTAGAATCTAACTCTTCTAGGGCTACTTTAATGTCTTTTAACCTATTCTTGACACACTGGTTTCTGGTTTTTTGTTATTGGACAGTAACTAAGATAACACTATCAACTGCAATAATTATCTTAATACAAACATATGATAAAGGTTTCAAGATGTTGTTAATGCAGTAGCTACTTTGCATTTTTCTATCATGTCTTGGTTCGAGTCAGTGAGGCTTTTAATGTCCAAGAGGGACCCAAATTGTTTGAGTAACTGACTCAATCTTGTAAATTGATCTTTCAGTTCTGTATTCAACCTGTCCATTACTGCCTTCAAGGTAACATCCATTTCTTCTCTCACATCTAGAGGCTTATGTTTCGTCTCCTATCCAGTAATTGTTTTTTTATGACACATCCCTCTCTGTTGACCAATGTTAATACCCCATTCTAAGCATTTTTCTTCATATTTTGCAATTGAATTTTTACAGAGAGATTCCCATTTGCTTATAACAAATTGTCACAGACTTTGAATGTCAGTTTGAGTGTCATTGAAATTCATTCTAGGGCACTGAAGTCTTTTCTGTACTCAGTTGATGGAAGTCAGGATATTGTCCCAGAATGGCAGCATAGTTAGAAAGCTGAAAGTTTACATGTTGTGCAGCAAGCAGCGTCGCTTTTTCTGTTGACTGATACTGAGTGTCACTTACCATGTCCTCCAACAATTTAGCTAGCTATCTCATCCAACTTCGTTTTTACAACGTGAGCAGCATTGCGTTTAGCCTCTTGTATCCGGTCACAGCTTTACAGCTGTCTTTACTGTTTCCTTCAATTTCTCCCACTTCATTGTTGAACCGAAGAAAGAAATTGTACAATGAATGAAGAATTCCAAAAAATGATAGAGCAAACACAAGTTTGCTGCATGCAATCCTATGAGGTTCAAAAATGGTTGTCACAATTTACAAAAATTGCTTTTGGGTTTCTCTCTGATATGCATTTCTGGACACCAGATACCTCCCCAGCCATTGTTGTAGCATTTACTTGAGGCAATGATTTCTTGGTGTCCACAAAATACCAGATGCCACAAAACACATGAGCAGATCCTTCTACAATTGCTTCTGTTCCGCCATATGCTTCAGTAATACTCTGTTAATCATAGACCCTTCTGATATGTGTCTCTCAAAGTCTTTCGATGTCAGAAATGACGCACGGTGATGAGTCTCCTGTTCATGTTCTGGTATTCTTTTGTTTCATTTTTTCCATTTTCGAAATCCACAAGATTTTTCAAATACCATGATTTGGTTGACTGGGGCTATTGAAAACAATAAACAGCATCATTTTCAATAGAATACAACAACCAATTACGCGGAAACATAGACTTATCCTGTAGTTTTCTTTGAAGCCAGTAATTCGTGAAGCTGCAGTTGACACCTACATGTTTTGTGCTTGTTTTACTCATTGCTTCTTTGACACATCAGCTTTCAATAACTTCCTGATCTTTTATAACTTTGAAAGGGCCATTTTTGTTCTGAAAAGCTTTAGAACCCATCTTAACCATTTGTACGTGTAGATCATCAGAAATTTGTGGTTTATTGCAATTTACATCAAACTTTAAACAACCTACATCTTTCTTGGTTAATACTGCATATTTACTTTCATCATATTATGCATGTTCATTAGATTAGCAATGAAATGAAGATGAAGGCTGATCAGAAGCATCCAATAAAACCATTTGCTTTGCCTTCAGTGGTAGAGGCAGTGGTGGTGGTGTTGTTTGTACTGGCAGCACTGGTGAAGTTGATGATTGCTCCACTGACCCTGGAGCTGTGTCTGTGTAGTCAGAGCCAGTGGCAAGAACAAGTGGGGGAATAATGTGATTGTCACCATCTCCTCTATCTGGATGTGGCTTTTTTAGGAACTTTATAACTTGACTGGATTTCTGTAGATCTTCGCATTCTCTTTTCCTTTTTCCTTCCACACCAGATTCTTTCTTTTGTTGCCTATGTTGCTTAATTCTTAAAATTTCTGCCTGAAATAAAAATAAAATAAAAGTATAGCTGTCCTTCTCAGTTATATAAAGATTGTTAGGCTAGTTTGTCACATACGGGTGTTTATTGTGAAGTGAATAATAGCACCATAGAACCTTAGTGTGATAACACCATGACACTGTTCCACCATAAATAAAACTGTAACAACACCACCATGAAGAGTGAAATAAACAAAAGGGGTCAATATCAGAATCTATCCTAACTTAACAGCCAAATACATATATACATTGCAATAAAGCATTTTCCCTATATGCTCAGCAGGCATGCATGGTTTTTTGTAATAAATTGAGTTTCTTGGCATAGTATAATCATATAATATTATTATTGCAGTGAAAGTGACAAAATCATCCTGCAAAGCTTTTGCCATTGTGCCATAAAACTTGCATCAAAACCCCAGAAATGGAATATATGGCACATTATATCCAACAGAGAGTGACAATATAAAACCATTATATCTAATTCTGTAATATATTCCTTGAAATGCTATGATCTACCAATTGAGTTGAGGAGAAAAATTGCCATTATTATCATTTTAAAAAGAAACACTGGGTTCACCATCCCAGGAATACATCTTAAAACATTAATATGGATTAGTTTTCAATCTGGTCTCAACTGAAGAAAACAGAATTAAACAAAACTTTTTGTTGTTTCTTTAACACATTTTGACTGGCATGTACTTCCATCCGCACTGCGCATGATCAAAGAATTATTGAACACCATTGCCAAAAGAATTCCTGATGCACTGTTAATGAAATAAGTATCTGCAGACAGTTGCAAAAAGGATATTAAGGTAAATAAAAGTATATTAAAGTTAATAAAAATTTTTTAATTAATTTTCCAACATTTTCACTGATAAATATATTAAAACTTGAACTACCATAACCTAACCTAACATGGTCCTAATTTTTCACCACATCTAAATAAGTTTGGTTAGATTGGGTCTAGTTAGGTGAGATTTTTTACAGATATTTTTTCTGAAAATATTGGAAGTGGAACATTTCGTTTGCAATTCACTCCTAATGCTTGCTAATCACCTGGTGATTTTGCACCCTATGATGGTGCACCCTGGAGCGGCTGCCCCTCTCTGCCCTCCCTATGTTCCACCACCGACTACAATTTTTTTTATCATCTTGACATGTCTTTAATTCCTTGCAATTTGAGTTACATGGACACAATTCAAAACTTCCATCTATTGTTTTTTTCATGGATTCTTTATATAAGTATAACAATTCTGTAGGAGAATCACTTAATCAAATTATCAACATAAAAATTATCTCTTAACATAAATAATTATGTTTTTTGTTAACATGGTGTTGGATAACAAAATATAAAGGGACTTGCTATAAACCTAAAGATCAAAGTTGTATATCTATAGCAAAATAAATTTTCACCTTCCTTGAAGGAAAAAAACTTCATTTTTTACCTTGATCATAAGGAAGGCCTTTCTAATATCAGCCAAGAATGTATATTTCTTACTTCAAAATGAAATTATCAAATCTAACATGTTGTTCATCAATTTGACACCATGGTAATTGGCTTCATTTAACGATGGTGCATCACCAGTTTTCAGTGAACAATTAAATACTGGTCTAATTTTAGTGGTGGTCTGTTCATCACTTTTAATTACAGGCCTATGAGGTATCCAAATATATTTCCCTATAATCTTTAGGGGAAACATATATACATTCCACGGTTCCCTCTTTCTGTTCATAAAAACTGAAATAATCGTGAAGTAGGTCTTTCTTTTCTAAACTTTTGACTACCTCCATCTAAAACCTTCAAAACATAATTAGAAGGAACTAATTTTAATTTATCCTTATTCCACAGAAGCTCTATATAGTAAGTATCATTTTTAAAAATAATAGGGTTTTTGAATTGTTCTATTTGTTTTTTATCAAAATCATATAAGGTATCTTTGTCTTCTAATCACAAAGACTCTAGACTAAACATTTTATCCAGATTTTTTCCACCATACTGTCTTCAAACCTGTCACAAATAGTCCATTTTTGGGGACAAAACATAATGCATGTGAGTGATTGGCCAGAAAGAATACCGCAATATGATGGTATAATAATTATTATCACAGTCATTTGTTTTTATTTTTATCTGAAGGTTTTGCCCTGGAAGCAAAAAATAAGACATATTTCCCTTTATGCATTTTACTAACTGCATTGGCTTCATGAACTGAATGATATCTATCTCAAATAATCATTGGACAATAATATTATTGTCCATACTAGAATAGTTGCTAGCTAGTCTGTAGTTGAGACCCTTCAAATTGTTTATCACTTTTCCCAGATTATCAAAATTAAATTTTATATTAAATTCATTATCGATTAAAATTGGTAATGTTTCATAATAATTACTAAATTTTACATTAAGGTTAATTTACTGAAACTGAGAAATGTCTTTACATCATTTTATAAGTGGAAGTATTTGTTTCATAATTTAATTTTTTGATAACTAAGTCTGAAAAATATGATTTCTGACTTCCAGTGTCAAGCAGACAAAAGAAAACACTCTGTCTTCCTTGGCAACAGATACCTTTACAATAGGGAGCAGAATAGTCTCTTTTCCTGTGCCAGGCTCCATGCATACATTAGTATTTAATTGGGCTTTCCCACCTTTGAGACACAAAGTGTGTTCATTTGATTTAGAAGAACAAATTTTACAAGAATATTGTAAACTATTTTTACTAGTTGCACATTGAAGAAGATTATGATTAGGGCTAGTCTACAAATTGCATAAATTTAATTCTTTATTAAACCTCTCTAACCTAGCACTTAAAGAAGGGTAATTTTTACAATAACTGGCATAGTGCTCATCTCTTCTGCAAAAATTACACTTGTGATGACATTTTTAGTACTAAAATTTTCTAGCATAGATCAGTTAAATCTTTTTTGGATATTAAACCCTTTTGCTTTCTCTCTATTATTATTACTGCTGCTAAATTTTTCTTTTGTTAACTGTAATGTTTTTATTGTCTCACTAGATTTATCAAAATATCCTATAGTGAAGGATAATTTGTTCCTGTTACATGAATGATTTCTTTTTTTTAAATTACCTAGCAATTTAACAAATATAAAACTTAAATGTCTGTTGCCAGGTGAATCTTCCTCTAAAAAATGAAGGTTAAAGGCATTTTTAATTCATATACCTCTGTCTTGACTTTGGAGATGTAATGTTTACAAGATAATAAATCAGCATCATACATGGGTTCAGTCAGTGATCTGCTTAAATATTTCATTAATAATGAATTGTCTCTCTAAAAATTCATCAATTAACAAATCAATATCTGCATCATAATTGTAAGATGCTGAATTATTTGTGTGTCGTGGCCTGTTAAATATGCTTTTAAGAGTTGTAATTTTATTTGATTCAAGTCTATATTACATAGTTCTTGAATTGGGACACAAAATTTTAAAATGTGAGTTTCTCTTTTTTGCAGTTCTTTTCACTAAAAAAGAGACATTTGAGTTTGGGGCCTAATGTACTAGGAAAGTCTATAGAACTGACTTTTTTCTCAGTATCAACTTTATCACTTTCCTTTTTAACTCAAAGTTCAATCTGAGTGAGGTCCATGAATACACCCCCTTTCAAATTCTGCTTGTCAGAAAATCTTCCCTATATAGACTTTCATCTATTTTTATTATTATACAGGATTTCTATTTGATTGTTTTCAATGTTGTCAAAACATTTAAAAATATTTTATGAAAAAAATAATCCTTACTCGGACTGCTTACTCTTTAAGCTGCTCAAATTGGTTTGAATTTTAAATTTGACTTTAAGCTAAATTCACACATTTTTTTTTATAAAATGTTTTTTAAAAAATTAAAAAAGGCTTATTATTCTACAGTTACTGGCCAAAATAGTTTTGGACTTGTATTGTGACTTTTTGAAAAATGGTGTAGCCATTTTAATTACCCAAATAAATAGCCACAGCTCCAATTTTCAAATAATTGAATTGTGTTAAACTGTAACACATTCAACAGTTTAATTTGTGTAAAGTATAGGATTTTTTATTTGATAAAAAAAACCCTATGAAAAAAAAATAGTTCAAACAAATGTTTGAGATAACATTTGATTTATATGGGCACACAACAAAGACAGATGACACAAGCTAAGTTTAAAAGTAGATGATAAACTTATTGTTAATGCACAAAAATGAATGAATTACACAAATTAAGTGCATTGTGTGCCAATTGATGGCCAATAATATGCATGTAAATTATCAATGAAAAGGAAATATGCCTTTTTACAGTAAAAATTACAATGTTGCATAATAAGGTACTCAGAAAAAAACTACATAATTTGAAGAAAAGGAGAAAATACTGATAGTTTTCAAAGAATTGGAGTTTTCAAAGAAGCAAAGATCATTGTAACAGTGAAGAATAGAACAATCATATCAGCTGAAAACTTTTCCTTGATGCGGGAGCAACTTTGATGTTCCTTTCAATCCTTGTCTGGTAGTTGTCAAATTTCTTTTGCATTGTTTTTCTTTCTGGACTGGGGTGACCGGGGTTCTGGCAACAACCATTTGTTGACTTCAAAAATTAAATCCAAGCCCCCTACCCGCATTAAATAAATTATAGGTAGGCTCCAAATACACTTCTCAGAATTTGAAGGGAAACCCTTTTATTGGTTTTGAATGAAAAACAAAGATGGTTGTTTTCCCACAAATTGAAATATACCAAAATGTAGCTCTGTTATAAAACACTGAGCACTATTCCAATATTACCAGCCCTTTATGTGCAATTCATATATTTACAATTCATATATTTACGTATATAATTATATTTACATTTTGCTCCTTTTAGTTGAGCACTATCATTGATGTTGTAAAGCATTTATACTTTATAGCCTGAGCAACATTTGAATATAGAACCAACCAACTTGGATTACTTCACTAAAAATATTATGGTTCCTGATATAAGATCTTACAAACTGACCCTGTTACACAAGATAGCATAATAAAAAGGATGAGGTGGAAGCTATTCTTTTTCAAACACAAGAATGAAGCTAACAACACTAAAGATGCTGAGCTCTATGGATTCAAGTCCCAAAAAATGCAACCATGTGATGAATAATTATCGGATTTTGAAAAAATTCATGTTTATTAAAATAATTAAATTTACTAAAAATTCCAATAATCTACAGCGAAAAATGAGAAAGGATGTTACTATGATTAACATATCAATAAAAATAAATATCAAGGCAGATAAAACGGGTAACCACTACAGGATTGATTCTAATATATACCACAATGCTATTAACAGGGAAGTCAACAAATTTCATAAAAAGGCACCCATAAACTGGGAAAACAACATCAATAAGGAAGCCAAAGAAATAGCCACTAAACTGAAAATCGATGTTAGAATCTATAAGTTGAATAAACAACAAACATTCTTTACGGTTAAAAACCATAAGGCTAACTTTCCAAATAACCCTCAATACCAATTACTCAACTCTATAAGATCAATATTGGTAAAATCAGCAAAATCATTTTAGAAAGAGCATGCAATTACACCAAGAATGTGCTAGGAATCGATCAGTGGCAAAAACAGCTGATGCCATAGAATGGTTTAATAGCATAAAAAAAAAAGAAGAAATATTAATGTACATTCATACAATTCAATATTTGTGACTTCTACCTTGTCTGTTACTGAGAAACTATTAATGGCAGGTATAAAGCTTGTTAAAAATTACTGCCCTATTAGTGATCAGGATATAAATATCATAAAGCAGGCACAAACACCAGTACTTTTCCACAATGATTGGCTGTAGACTAAGAGAAACAACTCATAGTTTAATATTGCTGCTATGGGTGTGTATGATTCTGCAGAAGCATGTAATATTGTTGGAATTCTGTCCATGTGCTGTTTCAGATTTTTGTTCAACATTAAGGGAACTGGGATATATAGAGATAACAGTGTAATTCTCCTCTGATAGACTGATTGAGAAAAGAAGTTATAAAATTTTTAAGGACCATGATCTAAACATTACTGCTACCACCAATGTCAAAGTGATTAACTGTACAGATGTAACATTAGATGTAACAGGTATTACCGCCCTGGGTGAAAGTAGACCTGGGAACAACAGCAATTAAGGTGTGGTTCCACGCTCCTCGAAACCTCCTGATCAGAGGTCTTGCTGCCAGATGTAGTTTATTGTCTTACCCAGGACCAATATATATATATATATATATATATATATATATAGTGAAGACCATCTTAATAAGCTGAGCAACTAAGGTACTACTTCTACCTTCTACCACTGCCCCCTACATGCATAAAACATATATATATATATATTTTACATATATATATATTTTAGGGTCCCAGCTATAGGCAAATAGTTAATCCCCAAACTGGGGTCCTGGTGGTCCTGAGTATGACAATAAACTACATCCGGCATCTGATAGGTGGAGCTTGAAAGCCTGGGAAGGTAGTTCACCTAGGGGAGGAAAACACTTATTTCAAACCTCTGCTTGCCTTGCAGCTATATCCAGTTATAGAAAAGGCTTCAGGAGTAAACCTTGAGGAAAAATCTGGAGATAGAGTCCCTAAGGAAGTTTGCCGTTGTACCCAACCCATTCGGGCAGCTCCTGTGATGGCACCAGTCCCAAACTGTAGTGATCTTGTCATTCCTTTGGCTTCATCGGTGACATGGAGACAGGGGACGTGCAACATGGGCAATAGCCTGTCCTCCATATCACATCACCCAGGCTTGCATCCAACCCCACCACACTGCACCAAAACACCCTGCACTACACCTGGAGAGGACACTCCAGCTTCACCTTTGGCCTTGACACAACATGGGGAACAGCAGTTTCCAGTTATAAGCTACCAATCGATTGGCGTAGAGCACAGCGTCAGGGGTCGTTCTTGTTGGTGGGAGAGATTTTTGGATCTCATTGAATAGCTACCGCCTACCTCAAGCTGGGCAGCCCCCAGCCAGTAAGATGTTGTCTCGCCACGGTCTGCCTTCTTCACTGGGTGCATAGAAATTAGGAGACATCTGACAAGCAGACTGCAGCCTTCGCACCATGCAATAACAAGAATTTACAAAAGAAATCAGCTTTAAAACTGGGCTGTTGGAACATCCAGACTATGCTGACCAGCTTCTCTGAAGACCCCAGGACATCAGCATCTCAAGGAAAACTGCTGTCATCAATGGCGAGCTCAAAAGGCTTCATGTGGACATTGCCCCTCTACAAGAAACACGTCTAGCTAACTCTGGATCACTGAAAGAGAAGGACTATACATTCTTCTGGCAGGGGAAGAGCTCCGATGAACCACACCAACACAGAGGTGAGGTACAGCCTGCTGAATATAGTACAACCAGACAGCTACAGTTCTGAGAGACTCCTTACTCTCTGCCTCAGAAAGGAACAACTTGTTATCTTAGGCGACTTCAACACCAGAGTGCATGCTGATCATGACTCTTGGCCTTCATGCTGGAGTGCCAACAGTACTGGACAAAGCTTAGCGAAACCATCCAGACAGCAGCAATTACAGGGAACATAAGAGGGATGTACGATGGCATCAAGATGACAATGGGACCAATGCAGAACAAGACAGCACCTCTCAAATCCACTGTTGGGGAAGTCATTGTAGACAAGAGGCAACTGATGGGGAGATGGGTGGAACACTATTCCAACCTCTACTCCAGGCAGAATGTTGTGACAACCGCAGCCCTTGATGCCATTGTGTGCCTGCCAGTCATGGATGACCTCGATACCAAACCGACCATAGAGGAGCTTAGCAAGGCCATTGACAGCTTGGCCTCAGGGAAGGCCCCTGACCTGATAGGGCACTGCAAGATTGCCCTACTGCTCCCATTGCATGAGGTCCTCCACCAGTGCTGGAGAGAAGGGGCCGTAGCTCAGTACATGAGAGATGCCAAGATCGTCACCCTCTACAACAACTACAGAAGCATCTCGCTACTCAGCGTTGTGGGCAAAGTCTTCGCTCAGGTCATCTTAGTCTGCCTGCAGAAACTTGCCAAACGTATCTACCCAGAGTTGCAGTGTCATTTCTGAGCTGAAAGATCAATGGTAGACATGGTCTTCTTCCTCTGCCAGCTCCAGGAGAAGTGCAGAGAATAGCAGATGCTCCCGTACATTGCTTTTATCGATCTCGCCAGGAGAGAAGGCCTCTTCAGAATCCTGTCCAAGTTTGGCTGCCCATCCAAGCTGCAGAGCTTGATTGAGTCATTCCACAGTGACATGTGGGGAACTGTGCAGTTTAATGGCAACACCTCTGAGCTTCTGAAGCATTCATTCGGCACATCTAGAGAAGGGATTTAACTGCGTATGAGATCAGATGACAGGTTGTTTAATCTCACTTGCCTCAGATCCAGGACCAAAGTATGCAAAGCCCTTGTCAGAGACATGCAGCGGTAGCAACTCAAATGCAGTGTAAACTTCAGTCAGTGATGAACTGTGTTTCTCCCAGGCCTGCAGAGACTTTGGGCTGACCATCAGCCTGAAAAAGACAAGCATACTGGGACAAGGTACCGAAACACCACCGGCCATCACCATTGATGACTATGAGCTTGGTGTGATCCATCAGTTCATGTACCTTGGCTCCACCATCACTGACAACCTCTCCTTAGATGCAGAGATTGACAAGAGAATCGGGAAGGCAACCACAACAATAGTGCACCTCACAAAACGTGTGTGGAACAATCCCAAGCTGTTGGTGAATACCAAAATGGCAGTGTACAATGCCTGCATTATCAGAACACTGCAATATGGCACTGAGGCTTGGACCATGTACACCAGGCAAGAAAGGTGTTTGAACACCTTTCACATGAGAAACATCCGCCGCATCCTGGGAATAGTGTGGCAAGATAAGTTGCCCAATACTGAGGTCCTGTCTTGAGCAGGTTTATCTAGCATGTTCACTCTGCTCAGACAGCGCAGACTCCATTGGTTGGGCCACATCCATCACATCCCCAAAGACCCTCTTGTATGGAGAGCTGGCTGCTGGAAGGAGACCCACCAGGAAAGTACAGCTGTGGTACTGTGATGTAGTGAGACACAAGGTAAACTTAGAGTACTGGGGAGAAAAAAAAATAAAGATGATACAACAAAACGAAAATGCCATAAATGCAACATATGATTTAAGAACCCACCTTTTAACCGTAATGCCCAAACTAATGTTGGAAAAATTTTCCTGAACTTAATACATAAACATTTTAGCCATTTGCCAGCATTAAAAAAATATTTTTAACAAAAATAATGTCAAAATCAGTTAGAGCTGTACTGGTAACATTGATAGATTGATATCTCCACACAACACTATATTAAATAAACATCTTTCCAACAATAACAACATAAATTTTTCCAAAAATAAATGCATCTGTTGAAAAGATACAATCTGTCCATTAAATGGTCAATGACTGATGGTGTTATATATTGAGCATGCATTCATTCTGGTAGCAATGTTAAATTTTATTTTGGTTCCACTGAAAATCCTTGGAAACTTTGTTTCTATCACCATCGTATGACTTTGATTAACATCAAATACGGAAATAGCATTTCTCATTGTAATTATTTCAGACAATTGAAAGATTTTGGTAACTCCCTTTCAATTAAATGGAATATAATGGCAAGGGAAATTAATGTAACTTATGTTTAGTTGAAAAAGTAATCATCTTGCAACATTTAAATAACCTGGGCTTACTGAATAAAAGAACTGAAGTGATGGTCACATGTAGATATAAAAGCAATTATCTACTTAAACACATAGACCTGGCCTAGGTGAGTCTTGTATCAGGAATTAGTGGAGGGGGCTGTAAATGATTCACTCTGTGGCCAGTTTGGTTTGTTGGCAACTGAGTTGTGCACTTTCTGGTCTTGGATGCCAGTGGTGGATTATATCAGCAACCCTGAATTTTCCTGGTGATTAGTTTGGAAAGCTATCTCTCAGTGATGTAGCAATCAAATGGGGCTTGTCTTCTACCATTGTCCTCAGGTGCTTCCCTTTGGGACTATGTCAGTGAGTTAATGGCTTGTATTGCTCCTGAAAAGCTTGTACTCATTGATCGCACATATGTGTGTGATAATGTCTCACTCCCATATTCTGGGGTGAAACGGATGGTGTTTCTGATACCATGGCTTGAATGGTGATTTGGACAACGTGAATGGAGGAAATCTTGTGATGCAATTGCTATTCTCATCAGGGCCTGATCAGATTCTTTCAGCATCAGCTCAGGATGAAGATTAGAACTGATAGAAAGTGGTTGGTATTGACAGATTTCAATGAAAAGTGGGTAAATGTTGCGAGCCTGGTTTGCCTAAATGGGGCTAGCCTTGATTTTAAGTCCCCTCTAAGTCACAATGTGAGGTTTCCTGAGGCGCCCTCCTCTGGTTAAGGTAGATGGGTCCTACTGACATCATTCCTTTTTCGGGGTCATCATCCCTCCCATCATTTCATTGATAAAATATATTTTATACACAATTGTACATATTGGAATTTTTAACTCATGGAATGTTTTTTTTCTAGTAGGTGCCCAGTGTTTGTGAGGTATTTTGGTGTATGAAAGCACGAATGGTGACAGATAAATTCTTAAGGTGAATGAGTAAATTGTAACGAATAAATGAGTCATGAATCCAATTAACCAGGTATAAGATAATTGGTGATGACCAACCTTGACCAGTCTCCCCCTGACATTTTTTTGGCCTTGTGCTACAATTACTGTATCTTAGACTCAGACTAATCGGTCTATGCTATCAGGGTTTTTGCTTAATATATATTTTTCTATTTATTAATTTGCTTATTAACTTATTTATTTACTATTTTATGTATTATGGGTTATTACCTATTGTTTTTCTAATATAAATTTTTATTTTAGATATATTCTGTTACGCCCGGGGGTTTCGTTGGGATTACAATAGCCGAGACGCAATGAGAAAATAAAAAAAATAAATAAATAAGAGATCCCAAGGTTTGATATAAAAATAAAGAAAAGAATGTTGGGAGGGGAATTCTCCAATTCTGGACGTGGATAAATGCAGAGAGAAAATGAACCATACACAGACAAAGAACAACAGAAGACGACACGAAAATATATAATACAAAGATTTTATTTATAGAATATACAAAGTGTGAAAGTAAGAAAAAGAAAAAAAAAACTAAATAATACAAGGGATGAGGAGATAAGTTACCAATTAAACAGATACTAATGTGGCGAAATACATATGAATACAGAGACAGCAGATTATAAGATATGGAAAAACATGCAGAAACTTACATAAGGTTGGAATCGACGTCGATTGACTATTATCGGGGTACAGTTTGATCAAAAGGATATTCATACACTTCTCTGAAAGTAAAGGATGGGATTTTCAATGTTCTAATATGAGTTTTTGACTGGCGACGTCAATTCTGTGTTGATGTCGAGGAGAACACACAGAAAAATCACAGGAGTGTAGCCGATTTGGGTTGAGGATGTTGTTCTAGATTCTCTTGTCGGTCCTTTGGTTTTTGGTGGCATCTAATTCTTCTAGCATCAAACAACGAAGTCTGGTTTTGGTGACAACTGCTTCTTCTAATGGCAAACAGCCAAGACTGGTTTTGGTGACGTCCAATTGCTCCAATAGCCAGCAACTATGTGAGATTGTTGTCACCTCAACACATGTAAAACGAAAACTGCTATATGTTGAGTCAAAAAAAGCATGCGCCATTCATGGACCCTGTTAATGTCATTCGCACTTATCTGTCAAACAGTGTCCGTTTGGCCTATGACTATGGACCTGGTTAATATCATTCGCACCTATCTGTCAAACAGCGTTTGTTTGGCCTACGCATCAGAGACCAGGTAGGAAATGGGGGGAGAGAAAGGAAGGTTCTTTTTTGAGAACTGGCCCTGACTCATCTGGGTATAAAAAAATATATCCCCCAATCTGCATATTCAAGAAATAAAGGAGTTATTAAGATTCATATGTTTTGTCGCAAATACAAAAGGTACTGAAAATATACTTATAATATCTGAGGTGAGGGTACAAATATGGGGTTAACATAACAATATATTTATTAATACTTTTTTTTATTTATTTTATTTTATTTTTTCTGTAGTATTAATACTTATTTTTCCTTTAGTATTTTTCCTTTAATATTGTTATTATTTTATATTAAATCATATTAAGTTAGCTCCCTTGCATTATATATATATATATGGATATACATCCGACAGTATGAAGAAAAATATACTGAAAAAACAAACAAACAAAATCCTAATATGCGATTATACTGTTTAAATGTCAATGTCGGACGTTTCAGTCTAATAGACCATCTTCAGGACATATTCATAAAACATAATTAACATAGACCATATACAATTCAACATGAAAAAGACGATGGACATAAAAGCAATATTAAATATAAATATTAAAGCAAACAGAGTTACTACATAAATTGGAAAAACATATTTCAAACCACATGTACAAAACTGCAAATTTCCTAAAGTAAACTACATTAAGTAAAAATTTCAAAGATCACCAATCTGTTCATCAACTCTCAGAATAGTTATCTATGTAACCCCCCTCCTGACCATTCAAAAAAACAAAAAAAACTTGCATTCAATTCAAATACAGAAACGTCTTCTAACAGAAAGTCATAAAAACCTATGGACTTGTGGTATGGATTATCTCCCCTAATACATGTTCTGTATTTAGTTACATCCAGTCAGACATACTCCATTCTAAGTTGAATAAAGCTTCAGATAAGTTATATTGTGTTCATTTTCTCACTACAATTTATTTAACTTAGAATTCCCAACATGGAACATTGCATGAGACCACAAAGGTTCAACATCGCACCTGACCATGCCACAGCTGCTGAGTAAATGGACTCATTGGATTTTAACGTTCAAATATTTTGTAGAAACCCCTATAGCGGAACACCCTCACCAACAAATAAACAAGATGAGACTGATAATGAGCTATCTATCCCCCTTTGTATACAGGATAATCTTGCTGCATACAATTGTTGTGCCTAAAAATGAGTTTTTTGCTTGACATATACTTGCCACTCGAAAACAGGAACATGGTGCCTCACTTGAGCGCTTCCTAACTGAAAGACTGCAATTTTAAATCAATGAATGCAGAAGAAGCTCAGCATGAATATATTATGGGATGTTTTTATAAACAGCCTTTGAAATGCTCAAGTGTGGCAGAGACTCTTTGAAAATAAACCCATGACATTAAGAACTGCCTGTGAGACAGCCTACAATTTAGATGTTGCCCAGAAACAGTCTGTTTTCTTCTCACCTACTGCCAGTATGTCTCAGGAGTCTCACAGTTCTCCAGACACTTCATTTTTGTCTTCATCATCTTCTCATGACCAAGGTTCTACCTTTGAGTAAAAAACTACTTCTTTTGTGGACTCTCTTTTCATCCAGAAATACCAAGTGTCACAAATGTGAGAAACTTGAACATTTTTCTAAATTACATCAATCTGTACCTGTGGATGCTCTTATTGACACAGGTAGTTCTGTGAGCTACATAGATTCAAGCCTGGTGAAAGGTAATAAGTGGTGGATCTTTCCTTGCTCCAACAAAATAACTATGGTGAACATTGTCTGCTCAAGTAATTGGGTCAGATTTTAGCTAAAAAATATTTCTTACATTCACACAAAATTATCAGTAATGAACCTTCTTTGTTGTAGTGTGATACTTCTTATGTTGACATTTTAATATAATCACTTTTCGAGGACCCAAATTAACCTTAAAAGTCTGCAGACTAGCAGCAATCAACGTTCAGTACCTGTCATTTTTTAACAACCTAATGCTGGACTGCAAATCCATAGCAGTAAAATCTAGACAGTACTCGCATGATAACAAACAATTTTTAAAACTGAGGTAATGAGAATGTTTGAAGAGGGAGTTACTGAATCAAGCAAGTCTGGCCTGGGTATGATGATAAACTACATCTGGCAGCAAGGTCTCTAAGTGGGAGATTTTGAGGAGCATGAAATGATCTCTTAATTGGTTCATCAAAGTGTGTGTATATTTACTGTATAGACCTGATCTGCCAAACTGAATGGACTTCCCCCTTGGTATTTCCCCTAGTAGAACTCTATGGTAGGGGAAGTACAGTCAAAGAAGCATAATTTCATTGTATGGAAACAGAAAGAAAAACCCAAGCTAAAAGACTCCACACGTAGTCAGATTCTGATGAAGAACAGTCTGAGGTACCCTTTCTCAGGTTTATTTGAATCTAGAGAGGAGGTTGCACTAACCAAATTATCAACATTTTTTATAAATATCTTCAATGGTTAATCTGTAAACAGTAAAAAACTCAAAAAATGAAACCATCTTGACAGAAATATCAAATAAAAAAAAAATTCAGGCATACTATTAAAGACTAAAAAATTCCATTACAGCTGTATAAAAGCATACCCACATAAAAGATTGAACTCCTCTGGAGGTGTGATTCATAGTGGAGATCTATCGCTTTGTATCATAGAAGAAGTAAAAGCAAAGTTTAAAGAAAAAAGAGGACTGATGTCAAATGGATAACAATTAAAAAACATAATCAAATAATACTAACACATATATTATCTTTCAATTCTCTGACACTGTCATCCAAAATTTGAATTGGATATTTAATAGCTAAAGTAGAAAAACATATTCCAAATCCAAGAAAATGCCATAAATGTCAAAAAATTGGGCATCTGAAGGAGTATTGTACAAGAGAACAGGCATGTGTAAGATATTGGGTAATAGAACCAAACCATGATGATACAACATGTAAAAATCACTCAAAATATATCAACTGCATTGGAGATCACAGAGTGCAAGACTCAGGGGAAAAAGCAAAAGAAATAATAAAAAAAAATCACTCAAAACATCACATTCCCAAGGGCTAGAAAACTTATTGAATCCACCTTTTCTTTTCAAAATTATCCCAAAATTACCAGATTAATGATTATTAAATGAATTGCAAAACCTCATTAAAGCCTTAAAAACCAGCATAACAAATATGAAAATGGCTCTTTCTACTAAATTAAACCATAACCAATAACTGAAGAAAAGAAAAATAATAAAATACAAATCAGTAAGAAAAAAGATCTATACTGATATAAAAAGTAAAATAAACAGATTCAACAGAAATTGCAAAAACGCTGAGCCAACAACACAAATAATAAACTTTTTACAATCAAACCATTCCTAGGTGAATGGAAGCAAATGTCTGGCAAAGGAAGAAAAGACAAAGTAATGGTAGCTTGACTACACATAGGCCACTCATATCTCACCCATTCATACATGCTGAAGAATGAAGATCAACCAATATGTACAA
Source organism: Acanthosepion pharaonis (assembly GCA_903632075.3). NCBI lineage: Eukaryota > Metazoa > Mollusca > Cephalopoda > Sepiida > Sepiidae > Acanthosepion > Acanthosepion pharaonis. The sequence goes on along the minus strand of CAHIKZ030000862.1, from coordinate 411,475 downwards.
CATGCCAAGCTGCACTCATGGTGAAACAAATTTTAACTGAATGTACTTGCTTAGCCCCTGTAAGATATAAATACCACAAAGAAAACAACCTGAGAAAATTATTTGAAAATACTGAAACTGTTAACATAATGTCCTACCTTATTAGAAATAGGTTTATACCAAAACATATAACACCTACAGTAGATCATCTACAAACTATATAATTATAAAACATACATTTACCCAGAAAGTATAAAATTATGTACAAAATATTTGGATTTTTGCATTAAATAACCCAAAGAGGTTGATATACTGCTAAACTAAAACAACCAAACCAATTAGAACAAGTTTTAGATCAATTGCAATAATAGAAATTATCATTTATTTAAAAAACACTATGTCCAATATAGTATATCAGTGTGTATATGTACTTTATATATAAGACTTTATGAAGAAATGTCAATGTTAAATAGATACTAAACTAATAGACAACATATTAGAAATAGTCTGAGATTGACTTGATGTAATAGCTCACTTGATTATAATTATTATTGTTTTCATACTTTATTATCATTGCAAAAAATTTCATAATTTTGTTATAATATTAAAAATAATGATTAAAAAAAACAATTGACTTTTTTGCTGTATTTATTTCTAAGATAAAATTGATTATTTGTATTTAATAAAAACAAATATTTTCTTCTCTTTCTTTGTATTTTTTAGAAGAAAAGCTGAATCTTCATTTTCTGAATTTGGTGCCAGTACCAGTTCGAGAATATTTGTAATTAGATTTTTCTTCTTATCTGAATAGGAACTAAAAATATGCTGACTTGATAAGAAACATCCTCTCAAATTTTCAATATTCTGTAAAGACCATAATAAATGGTTATCTGAAGGTATTCACTATATCAAGCTGTGTTACATTTTTTCATCTAATAAATGTCATATCATCATGATGGAATATTATGCCATTTTTCTCAAAAAATTCCAAATGCTTTTCATCAATAGCTGTTTTTCAGTATTTGGCTAACCTCTTGCATCATATAATGTGGATTATTTTTAAGTAGCATCTTCATTTGAATCCTCAACTGGTTTACCTGACTAGAACATAGTTTAGCAAGAAGGCTTCATTATTTTTTATACATTCATTCATTTGTTCACAGTATGTTCTTTGAACTTTATAAGTCAATTTATAATAATGGTTAACAAACACAGCTATTTCTTTAAATTTTTTAAGATGATAGCATAAGGAGGTTTTTCTTGTTTTACACTTCTAGTCAAATTTTCCACTGGTTTTATTTGAAATAATGAAATTTCTCTCTTCTTTCAGAACAAAAAACGGAAACTGTGACCCGTGACTGACCATCAAATACCAAGGAGTTTTATATTAGAAAACAGAAACGACATTATCTGAAAATTTTCTTCAGATCTGAAGATGACAGAAGCAGCCTTATTTTGTATGAAAAATGTCAGGATCTTAATTTAATTGTTTTTCCCCGTTTTAACAAAAGAACAAAAATTATGGATCAACTGAAAATGCAATATGAGAAAATTACAAAACATTCTTTAGAAGTCACATACTATGGTTATGTGATTAAAATAATTTATTTTTAAAATATCATATTTCAGCTTTTACCTTAAAATAAGATCTTTAATTATACCATTTGTTACTAATTAGATAATTGATTAAAAAATAAGTTTTTTAAAGCAGCAAATATTTTCCTTCAAATTTTAAAATTATTTGAGAAGGAAAAAATAAATGATCAGCAGTTTTTATAATTTAAATTTAATCAAGACTAATCAAATTAAAAAGCCTCTAGGAGCAAATTGTAAAATTTTTAACTGTATAATATTTCTCTTTTCTTGCAATATTTTGGGAAGTTTTGTAAATAAATCTAATATTAAAAAAAGAGAAGCTTTTGTTATTTATTTCAAAAAAAGTAAAATTATTACATTAAAAAGTATTTTATTAAAATCATGGAACTGAAACCTAAGTGTTCAGTTTTCTATAAATACCTAAGCTGCAGCCATTGATCTGAGAGAATTGCAGAATTCTATTCTTAAATCTGAGGAATATCTTTCATGCTTTTTTATTCAGAATTATTTCAACCAGTAGTGGGAATATGGAAATGTTTAATTGCTAATTAATATAATTTTCCTCTGACTATATTTTGGAGCAAATGACTATCCTGAGAACATAGATATTCATTGGTTATATATTAAAGTGTATCTCTTATATAGGATTTAACTCTGGGTTCTTTACTATCACAGCATTCAATGCATCTAAATGTGATAATGAATAAGTATTCTCACTTAGACTAGTCTTATTCTCAATTATTAAATTCTTAACATCATGAACCAACTGATATTTCACTGTTTTCAGTTCATTTATAAAATAGTAAATGTGTAGAAAATATAGCTTATTTTCATATTTCTAAATAAATGAGTAGAAACTAGATTATTTTCATATTTCTAAATAAAAAGTCGCTAATATTTCTGTGACACTGAGCTGTTGGCCCGTGGTCAACTCTCAGTTGCAACATGAAACTAATGTTTCTTCCACTGGCGTTTTGTAGTTGACTCTTAGTCGCTACCACCAGCCTGTGTCCCGGTCGATTGGTGGTTGTTGCTACCCGGTGGAGTCCTTTGGTCAGGGTACCAATATGTGACATAGGCTCGTCTCGGGTCGAATCCTAGTCGTCATTACCTGGTGGAATCCTTTGGTCAGGGTACCAAGTGGGATGGTCGGTCGATGATAACAGCCTTCACACCAGTGTAACCGGTTCAACACCAGCTCTGTCATTTCCAGCTCACTTCCAATGTCTGGTTAACGAAGTAACTGCTTTGATCTCAAGTCTAACCTACCCACGTTGTGATTTTGATCTTAGGTAGACGAGATCAATCAGGCGTCGGGCCATACTGTAAGATGAGTCCAGACTGGCGGTGATATTGCACATTCGTAAAGAAAAAAAAGATGCAAATAAAACCCCAAGAGGTTCAAGTATGTTAAAAACTAACAAATTAACTTTATCCATTTGTTATATACAGGAATGTGTTTTTCTCCAAGCCTGTTTTCTACGGAGTGTGACACTTCTACGTTTCTTAAGCAAGTTTTGATATCTTAAGTCTAGGTTTAGTTTTTAGGTGCTGGCTTGGCTTCATTCGTCAGTATAACTTGCTATTGGTAGGATAGGCGGAGGTGGTGGAATCTCTCGGTCAGCTTCTGCGAGGCAACACTCTACTCAAACTCTGACTGTCACTAACTGACTGACTCTTTGACTGACTCTTACTATATGTTGAACGGCCCGAGGACGTTCGTTTATATGGGTACCGACCAAAAACTTTGTTGTCAGGCCAGGAAAATTGATTACTTCCCATTTTTGGAAAATTAATCACTTTCCATTTTGGTGGAATCTCTTCGTCTGTGAGGAGAGATCGGAAGAGAGCTATCCTCCTAAACTCTTCCTCTCTCGCATTGATACCTCATACCAATCCCTTCAGTGGGCGTTAATAACTTCTCCTTCCTTCTCATCAAATTACCTCCGCCTATCACCATTGCTACCACTTGACCAATGGCATCCCAGCCGTGCGGGTGTGGCTAAGCTGGCCTCCTTAAAATTATAACCCAGAATTTTTGTTTACAAAATGCTTTTTTTTTTTCATCAGCCAAAATTTTTACGAATCCCACATTGCCACTTGAAAAACCTCTCAGATCTTTTTGGTCACTCCAAGTCTTAACCAGCACCCTTTTCAAATTCCATCAATCACTGCCATCTGGTCCCTTCATGAAGTTAGCTTTTACTGGAACCCTTGGCTTCTTGAGAAATTAAATTCCTTATCTCCCAAATCATGATTCTTCCACGCTATCTTTTCTCATGCCCAAAATTTTATAATCACCATGTTGCTACTTAACGTATCGGCGCCTGAAGGTGACACTTTGGTAAAGTAAATAATAACAATCCTCTCCACCCCGTATCGGGACAAATTTTTCTCATGCCAAAATTCCCACAAATACCAGATGGTTTTGCATTGCCAGCACTCAAGAAAAAAAATGATATCTTGGGAAGATAATATTGATTCTCTCTACCCCATATTGGCTGAAATTTTTATGACAGCCGTATGGTCTGCGTGATATTTCAATGCTTCGCCTTTTCTAAATCTTGTTTCTCTCGGCAAGGCATTTCTTTACAACAATGAATTTGTCAAAATCTTACTTATGGCTTTTTTACGGGTCTACTGTCTTTTGTGAAAAGTAACTTTTTCAGAAATAAAATCTTTTTAATATCGAACAGTATATCTTTTGGGGATATCTTCTTTCCGTTCTCAGTATTTCTTGTTTTAATTTCTATGGTTAATTAGTTAGCCCATTACCATAGCTAAATAGTGTCATATTTAGAAACAAGCTTCGCATTTTTAAATAAAAAAGGATAAATGTATAGAAATTGCAGCTAATTTGCATATTTCTAAATAAAACATTAATGTTTAGTAAACTAGTTTATTTTCATATTTCTAATTAAAAAAGCATTAATGTTTAGAAAATAGCTTATTTTCATATTTCAAAATAAAAGGCATAATATGTAGAAGCTGTAGCTTATTTTCATGTTTCTAAATAAAAAAAATAAATGTGTACGAACAAGCTTATTTTAATATAATGTAACTCCTTTTTCCCTAGGACATGTAGCCATACAATTTGGGCCCTATTTGGGCCTATAGACATCTTCACCTTGAGATGGCTGAGGGGTCAGGTTGGTTACATACAGTTTTAAACTGACCAAGAATTTGGTGCCAGTTAGGTCATCGATCATTTAGAGTTGCTGGTAAGTGTTGTGTTTCTTACTGACAAGAAAAGTGGGGTTGCCTTTCCTCTTGATTTAGTAAGTTGTATTTTCTTTGAAGTAAAGAATGGTATACTCTTGTCGGAGGAAGGAGAAAGCATGATCTTGGTTGAAAATGATAGTTTTAATAATAGTAAAGAAAGATAGAATATTTACAAAAGCAATATAGCTTAGCACCTCTGTAGAGGGTAGCGACTTGGAACCAAAATATGTATTCCCAAATGTTTCTCAGAGAAACAAACATCGAATTAATTTCAGTGGGGGTGTGAATTGCATGTGTGTTGATCAGCCAATCTGCGATGTCTCTCCTATCAATTCTCCAGGCATTATATACCACTGTTCACCAAAATGCTGTATATATGAGCACCTATCCACTCATGAATTTTCACACAATCCCTCGATCACAAGAGGTGTCAAAAAAGGTCATTTCCTTTGGTTTGTTTTTAACTTATCCAGACTTTAAATATTGCCAACCTTCAAGGCTATCTGCATTCAAAATAACAGCTTTACATATTTGTCTAATAAGCTTCTAGGCAAACATAGACAAAAAATGTTGCCACCTGTCAAAAAAAAAAAAAAACAAAAAAACATAGTCCTTTGAACAACTGTTTCAACTTGCCATCACCAGAAACTAGAAATATAAAATACACTTCCCTAACAAGTTACCCTGTTACAATATTTCTAAATAAAAAAGCATTAATATTTAGAAACTAGATTATTTTCATGTTTCTAAATAAAAAAAAACTATAACTGTTGAGTATATTCACATTTCTAAATAAAAAAGCGTTAATGTTTAGTGATTAGATTATTTCTATATTTTTAAATAAAAAAGTATAAATGTGTAGAAACTAGTATATTTTTGTAATTCTAAATAAAAACATTAATGTTTAGAAACTAGCAAATTTTCATGTTTCCAAAGAAAAAAGCATAAATGTGTAGAAAGTAAGTTATTTTCATAGTTTCTAAACATTAATGGTTTTTATTTAGAAATAACTTATTTTCATGTTTCTTAATAAAATCATAAATGACTAGAAAATGTAGGATACTTTCATAATCTAAAGAAGCTGCAGAAATATTTAAAGTATTCATTTTCATTTTTCAAAATAAAAAGGCATAAATATGTCATTCTCATGTTTCTCAAAAATAAAAAGCATAAATATTCACTGAATTACATTTATTTTCATAATTGTAAATGAAATGCATAAATCTGAAGACAATGAAACTTATTTTGATATTTCTACACAATTGTACAGAAAGTTGCATATTTTCATATTTTGAAAGGGAAATTTGTAAATATATAAAATATCTTACTTTCATATTTCTACATGAGAAATAATAAATGAATATGAAATGTGGCTGAACTTAATATTTCTGCTTGCATTATTTACATTATTTGGATTGTTATCTTCATCTTCATTGCCATATTCACAACATTTTGGCTGTTGTATACTCTGGGCTTCTTCAGGTGATTGGAATTTCAAACTGAACCATTGGAGTAGATTGTTCTAGTTCCACGATCCATGCCTATTACGAATGTCTCAGTTATTTCACTTTAACTCAGATTTCCAAGTTTTTTATTCATCACTGCTGTGGCCTGGTATTGAACTCACAACACTTTGAGTATAGTCATTGGCTCTAACCAACATCTGTATTCATTGGGCCATGTGACTTTATAAATGAGCAGTAAATATAGCCCAGTCTCACATTTCTAAATAAAAAGCATAAATGCGTAGTAAACGTAGCTTATTTTCACTTTTCAAAATAAAAAAAAATCATAAATGAGGAATAAATGTAGATCACTATAACATTTATAAAAAAGCATAAATGTGCAGTAAATATAGCACATTGTCTACTTTCTAAATAAAAAAGCATGAATGAGCAGTGAATATATCTTATTTTCACATTTCTAGAAAAAACATAAATGTCCAGTAAATATAACTTATTTTCATATTTCTAAATAAAAAAATATAAATGTGCAATAATTATTATGTAGCTCATTATAACATTTCTAAATAAAAAAAATACATGAATGCCCTGTAAATATAGTATCTTATCACATTTACAAAGAAAAAAACTGATTAAATATAGCTTATTTTCACATTTCTGAGTAAAATGTATAAATATGGATTAAATATAGCTCATTTTCACATTTCAAAATAAAAAATGTGAATGCCTACTAAATATATCTGGTTTTCACATTTTTAAAAGAAAAGCATAAATGTGTAAAAAATATAGCTTATTTTCATATGTCTAAATAAAAAAAGCATGAATGCACAGTAAATATAGCTTATTTTTTAATAAAAAAGTATAAATGCGCAGTAAGTATAGATTATTTTTACATTTCTGAATAAAAAAGTATAAATATGCATTAAATATAGCTTATTTCCACCTTTCTAAATGAAAACAAACCTTCAACCGGCAGTAAATATAGCTTGTGGTCATATTTCTAAATGAAAAATGCATAAAATCGCAGTAAATGTAGGTTATTTTCATATTTCTAAACAAAAAAAATCATAAATGCGCATTAAATAGAGCTTATTTTCACATTTCTAAATAAAAAAACATAAATGCTCAGTATATAAAACTTATTTTCACATATACAAAAAAAACCCCCAAAAAACATCAAAAAACCAGAAACGTGCAGCATTCAAAATAGGTTCTTTTCAGATTACTAAATAAAAAAGCATCCTTATGCACAGTAAATATAGGTCACTATCACATTTTTAAATAAAAGAAGCATGAATGCGCAGTAAATCTTGCTTATTTTCTCATGTTTAAATAAAAAATTATTAATGTGCATTAAATGTAGCTTATTTTCACATTTCTAAAAAAAAGATAAACATTTTTAAATAAAAAATAATAAATGTGAAGCAAATATAGCTCATTTTAAGATTTCTAAATAAGCATAAATGAGCTGTAAATCTTGTTACTTTATCATTTCAAATATAATAGATTAAATGCACAGTAAATAGAGTTTATTTATACATTTCTAAATAAAAAAGGATAAATGCACAGTAAATATACTATATCACATTTCTGAATGAACAAGTATAAACGCGCAGTAAATATAGCTTATTTTCATATTTCTAAATAAAAAAAGCATAAATCCGCAGTAAGTGTAGCTTATTACCAGATCTACAAAAAAAATTATGGAACGTGGAGTAAAGATATTTATTTTCACATTTATAATTAAAAAAGAATAAATGGGCAGTAAATATACCTTATTTTCACATTTCTAAGTAGAAAAGCATAAATGTGGAATAAATATAGCACATTTGAAAATTTCTAAAGAAAAATGCATGAAATAGGAGTAAATGTAGCTTATACTCATATTCCTAAAAAAAAACATAAATGTGCTTATCTTCACATTTCTGGATGAAAAAGCATAAATATGCAGTAAATACAACTTATTTTCAAATTGACAAAAAATCAGAAAAGTGCAATATTCAAAATAGCATATTTTAAAATTTCAATATAAAAAAGCATAAATGTGCAGTAAATACAACATTTTCAAATTTATAAAAAATCCAAAAGTGCAATATTCAAAATAAAATTTTTTAAAATTTTTATATAAAAAAGGCAGAAATGCACAGTAAATATATATTATTTTCAAATTCACCAAAAATCAGAAATTTGCAATATTCAAAATAGCAGTTTTTCAAATTTCTATACAAAAAAAATACAGAAATGTGCAGTAAATACATTTTATTTTCCAAGTTAAAAAAACCCCACAGAAAAGTGCAATATGCAAAAAAGCATATTTTCAAATTACTTTATAAAAAAAGCATAAATGGACAGTAAATACAGCTTATTTTCAAATTTACAAAAACTCAGAAAAGTGCAAATTTCAAAATAGCATCTTTTCAAATTTTTATTAAAAAAGGACAAATGTGCAGTAAATACATCTTATTTTCAAATTTATGAAAAAAAGAAATGTACAATATGCAATATTTCAAATTTCTTTATAAAAAAGCATACATGGGCAGTAAATACAGCTGCCTTTGAAATTTACCAAAATTAGAAAAGTACATCAATAAAAATAGCATATTTTTAAATTTATATAAAAAATGCAGAAATACGCAGTAAATACAAATTGTTTTCAAATTTACAAGAAAAAAAAATCAGAAAAGTGAAATATTCAAATTGCATATTTTCAAATTTCTATACAGAAAATGCAGAGATGCACAGTACATACAACTTATTTTCAAATTTACAAAAAATCAGAAAAGTGCAATATTCAAATTAGGATATTTTCAAATTTCTATAAAAAAATTTGGAAAAGTGCATGAAATACATCCTATATTCAACATTACAAAAAAAAAAGATTAGAAAAGTGCAATATTCAAAATAGCATATATTCAAATCTGTAAACAAAAAATGCAGTAAGTTACTGTAAGTACTTCTTATTTTCACCTTTAAAAAATCAGAAAATTATAATATTGAAAATAGCATATTTACAAACTTCTATAGAAAAATGGAGAAATTCACAATAAATACATATTATTTTCAAATATACAAAAATCGGAAATGTTCAATATTGAAAATAGCATATTTTCAAATTTCTATACACAAATTGAGAAATGCACATGAAATATATCCTATTTTCAAATTTACAAAAAACTTAGAAAAGTGCAATATTCAAAATAGCATATTTTCAAATTTCTATAAAAAAATTAAGAAACTCGCAGGAAATACATTTTATGTTCAAATTTACAAAAAAATCAAAAAAGTGCAATATTCAAAGTAGCATATTTGTAAATTTCTATACAAAAAATGTTGAAATGTGCAGTAAATACAACTTATTCACAAAAATATCAGAAAAGTGCAATAGTAAAAATAGTATATTTTCAAACTGTTGCACAAATATTAAGAAATGCACATGAAATACATATGTTCAAGTTTAAAAAATAAGAGAAGAGCAATAATGAAAATAGCATATTTCCAAATTGGTAAAAAAAAATTATAAAAGCAGTAAATGGGCAGTAAATACAGCTTATTTTAAAATTTACAAAAAAATTTAAAAAGTGCAATATTAAAAATAGCATATTTTTGAATTACAAAAAATTCAGAATGTGCATGAAATACATCTCATTTTTGAAATTTACAAAAAATAAGAAAGGTGCAGTATTCAAAATAGCATATTTCCAAATTTCAATAAAAAATTCAGAAATGCACATGAAATACATCTTTTGTTTAAATTTACAAAAAGTCAGAAAAGTGCAATATTCAAAATAGCATATTATGAAATTTCTATACAAATATCAGAAATGTCCATGAAATATATCATATGTTCATATTTACAAAAAATCAGAAAAGTGCAGTACTCAAAATGTCATATTTTAAATTTCTGTAAAAAAATTCATAAATGCGCATGAAATACATTACATTTTCAAATTTAGAAAAATTGAGAAAAGTGCAATATTCAAAATAACATATTATGAAATTTCTATACAAAAAATCAGAAATGTGTGAATGAAATACATCATATGTTCATATTTACAAAAAATCAATTTTAGAAAATTGAGAAAAATTGAGAAAAGTGTAATATTCAAAATGGCATATTTCCAAATTTCTATTAAAAACTCAGAAATGCACATGAAATACATCAATTTTCAAATTTAGAAAAAGTCGAAAAGGTGCAATATTCAAAATAGCGTATTTTCAAATTTCTATACAAAAAAACAGAAATGCGTATGAATTCCATCTCTTTACAAAAAATCAGAAAACTGGAATATTCTAAAATAGCATATTTTCAAATTTCTATGCAAAATTCACAAATGCGCATGAAATACATGTTATGTTCATATTTACAAAAAATCAGTAAAGTGCTTAATTCAAAATAGCATATTTCAAATTTCCACACAAAAAAATCCTGAAATGCGCTTGAAATACATCTTATGTTAATATTTGCAAAAAATCGGAAAAGTGCAAATTTGAAAATAGCATATTTCAAATTTCTATACAAAAAATTCAGAAATGCGCATGAAATACATCACATTATCAAATTTAAAAAAAGTCAGGAATGTGCAATATTCAAAATAGCATATTTTCAAATTTACAAAAAATCAGAAACGTGTAATATACAAAATTCCGAAATGTCCATGAAATACATCTTATTTTGAAATTTACAATTCTATACAAAAAATTAAGAAATGCGCATGAAATACATCTTATGTTCATATTTGCAAAAAATCAGAAAATTGCAATACTCAAAATAACATATTTCAAATTTCTATAAAAAAATTCAGAAATGTGCATGAAATACATCTTATTTTCAAATTTACAAAAAAAAAAAACCCAGAAAATTGCAATATTCAAAATAGCATATTTTCAAATTTCTATATAAGCATAAGTGCACATGAAGTACAGCTTACTTACGAAAAAAATCAGAAAAGTTCAATGTTCAAAATAGTATATTTTAAAATTTCTATATAAAAAGCATAAATGCGCAGTAATTACAGCTCATTTTCAAAATTAAAAAAAGATCTGAAAAGTGAAATATTCAAAATAGCATATTTTGAAATTTCTATATAAAAACGCATAAATGCGAGGTAAGTACATCTTATTGTCAAATTTACAAAATAACCAAAAAATTGCAATATTCAAAAGAGCATATTTTCAAATTTCTATACAATAAACTTGAATGTGCAGTAAATAGAGCTTATATCATTTCTGAATAAAAAATGCATAAATGCGTAGTTAATGTAACTTATTTTCATATTTATAAATAAAGAAGCAGAAATGCGTAGTAAATACAGGTCATTATCACATTTCTAAATAAAATAAGCATCAATGCGCAGTAAATATAGTTAATTTTCACATTTACAAAAATCAGAAAGTGGCTGTAAACATCGCTCATTTTTACATTTCTAATTAAAAAAGCATGAATGCGTAGTAAATATAACTTATTTTCACATTTCTGAATGGAGAAGCATAAATGCGCTGCAAATATATTTCATTTTCACATTTTAAAATAAAACTAGGATAAATGCTCGGTAAATATTGCTTAATGTCACATTTCTAATTAAACAATATTTTCATATTTCTAAATAAAAAAAAGCAGAAATGCGCTGCTTATTTTTACATTTTCAAAACAATCAGAGATGTGCGGCAAATATATCTTATATATGCTTATTTTCACATTTCGAAATAAAAAGCATAAATTCGCTGTAAATATAGGTTGTTTCCATATTTATAAATAAAAAAGAATAAATGCGTTGTAAATATAAATAATTTTCTGACTTCTAAATATAGATGCATAAATGCGCAATAAATATGGCACATTCTATCATTTCTAAATAAAAAAGCATAAATGCTCAGTAGATATAGATTATTTTTCCATTTCTAAATAAAAGCTGCATAAATCCGCATAAAATATATCTTATTTTCACATTTCTATGTTAAAAAGAATAAATTATAAATTTAGCCCCTGGTGAGACGAAGGAGGTGCAGGGCCGGGACTCACACCAGAGCGCCCAGTCCCTCTAAGCAACCGACCAAACAACCCTAGGCATTGTAATCCGAAAACAGATCAAGTAGCCTCCAGCGACTTGTCACAACGAATGGCAACTGTTTGACGAGGACGTATGCAGAATCATTCTTACTACATCTAAAGGCAACACAGGCGGTTACACGTCTTATCGACGATGATAGTCAGAACGATTGGGCTTGCGCGAAGAGAGGAAAGGGAAACCCTACAGCAAGAACCGTAGGGATCAGACGATACTGGGCCTGAAGGTACCCAGAAAAAGGTACAAGCAGTCTAGTGGGGAAGAACGATATTTACTATCAAATCTATTCGTAAAGCTGAGTGGCATCGGAGGCGAAAGTAGGAAAGAGCGAAGAAAAGATCATCGTTCTTTGCAGATTCTTTTGGCGTTACGAGGAGACTGCTTGGGGATAAGCGTAGTGGCCAGTTATAATGCTCTGCAGATGAGATTAACAACTCTCTCCAGAACACATTGTGTGACCAAGAATCTCGGCCATACAGAAGCCCTGATTAATCCAACCCATCCGACGGCTGATTTTGAATTAGACAAACCAAGCTGGAATGAGATTAGGGAAGTAGTGAAGGCAGCTAGATCAGCCTCAGCTCCTGGACAGAGTGGAGTTCCATTCAGCGTCTATAAACGATGTCCAAATCTTCTCCAGCTCCTTTGGAAGATACTAAAGGTAATATGACGTAGAGGTAGAGTTGCAGACCTATGGAGATTTGCAGAGGGTTTGTGGATCCCCAAGGAGGAAAACTCCAGAGATTTAGACCAATTCAGGAGTATCTCTTTATTCTGTACAGAAAGTAAGATCTTTTTCAGTATTTTATCGCAGCGCCTGACGAGATTTCTTTTGGTTAATAATTATATCGACACTTCAGTACACAAGTGGGGAATTGCAGGTTTCCGGGATGCCTCGAACATACTGGAGTAGTCACGCAGATATTAAGAGAAGCTAAGGGCGACCTCGCCGCATTGTAGCTGCACCTTGCCAACGCATACGGGTCCATTCCACATAAATTATTAGAAATGGCCCCTAAGGAGATATCATATACCCGAGAAGATCAGCCTATTAATCCTGGACTATTTTAAAATGAGAACCACTTCCAGATTTATAGTTTCCGATTGGCACAGACTCGAAAGGGCTATTATTACAGACTGTACAATCTTAGCTACCCTATTTACTCTTCCTATAAATATGGTGGTCAAATTGGCCGAAGTCGAGTGTCGAGGCCCTATGATGAAGATAGAAGTGCGTCATCCACCGATCAGAGCGTACATGGACGATCTGACCATTACAACATCTTCGTTCACGGAGAGTAGGTGGATCCTTCGTAGACTTGAAAAGATTATTGCTTGGACGAAAATGAGTTTCAAGCCTGCAAAATCGAGATCGTTAGTGATAAAGAAAGGAAAAGTAGCAGATAATTACAGGTTCTCGATATCGGAGCTGCTATCCCGACGTTGACAGAGAGACCCGTGAAGAGCCTAGGTAAAAAACTTTTAACAGCTCCTTAACGGACACTTTATCCATCCGAATGATGATCTCCGAACTGGAATTATGGCTTGCCAAGTTAGACAAGTCTGGACTTCCTGGCCGTTTCAAGGCGTAGATTTACCAGCACGCGGTGCTCCCAAGAATTCTCTGGCCTTTGTTTATCTACGATTTCCCAATGACATCAGTGAAGGCCATGGAAAGGAGAATTAACGGCTACCTTGGCAGATGGCTGGGGCTGCCGAGAAGTCTGAGTAGTGCCGCACTATATGGCAAATCAAATGCATTTCGGAGGAATTCGTAATCTCTCGAACAAGAGAATTCCTACAGTATAGGGACTCTAAGGACCCAAAAGAGGGCGAACTTGGTATTGTGGAGGAGCGTTTGAGGAGGAAGGCTCTCATGGGGACAGTGGCATCAGGTCATGCGGGCGTGGGCTTATTTCCTTATTACCCGAATCGAGAAGGTTAGAGGTAAACAGAGATGACAACTAATTCAAGAGGAAGTATGAACCAAAGTTGAGGAAAAAAAGAATATGGAAGATGGTGGGACTAAGCCAGCAGGGTGCATGGACACGATTGGAGAATTGTTTACGTCGGAAGATAAGTTTGTCGGAGATCTGGCACTACGACGCCAGGCGCATAAAATTTCATGTGCAATCCGTGTACGATGTACTACCGAGTCTTGCAAACTTGCTTACTTGGGGGAATGAGAGAGTCACTATCATGCCCATTCTGAGTCAGGAAAGGTACGCTGAAACACATTCTAAGTGCTTGCTCGAAGGCATTTGGTGAAGGGAGGTACCGGTGGAGACATGATCAGGTACTGAAGAAATTAGCCGAAGCAGTGGTCGAGGCAATTAGCGGTTTCAGTTGTAAGCCTGAAAGGAAGGCGATCTGTTTCATCAAAATAAAAAATAAACTCGAAGTAAAAATAGCTTATTTTCATATTTCTAAATAAAACGAAAATAAAAGCACGGTAAATATAGCTTACTGTAAAATTTCTAAATAAAAAAAGTAGAAATGCGCAGTAAATCTGGCTTATTTTGACATTTTTAAATAAAATGCTGAGATATGCAGTGAATGTAAATAAAATGCTGAGATACGCAGTGAATCTAAATAAAATGCTGAGATACGCAGTGAAACTATAAATAAAATGCTGCGATACGCAGTGAATCTTAATAAAATGCTGAGATACGCAGTGTATCTCTAAATAAAATGCTGAGATACGCAGTGAATCTCTAAATAAGATGCTGAGATACGCAGTGAATCTCTAAATAAAGTGCTGAGATACGCAGTGAATCTAAATAAAGTGCTGAGATACGCTGTGAATCTGAATAAAATGCTGAGATACGCGGTGAATCTAAATAAAATGATGAGATACGCGGTGAATCTAAATAAAATGCTGAGATACGCAGTGGATCTAAATAAAATGCTGAGATACGCAGCGAATCTAAATAAAATGCTGAGATACGCAGTGAATCTCTAAATAAAATGATGAGATACGCCGTGAATCTAAATAAAATGCTGCGTTACGCAGTGAATCTTAGTAAAATGCTGAGATACGCAGTTAATCTCTAAGTAATATGCTGAGATACGCAGTGAATCTAAATAAAATGCAGAAATACGCAGTGAATCTAAATAAAATGCTGAGATACGCAGTACATCTTAATAAGATGCTGAGATACGCAGTGAATCTCTAAACAAAATGCTGAGATATGCAGTGAATCTAAATAAAATGCTGCGATACGCAGTGAATCTTAATAAAATGCTGAGATACGCAGTGAATCTCTAAATAAAATGCTGAGATACGCAGTGAATTTTAATAAAAGGCTGAGATACGCTGTGAATCTGAGTAAAATGGTGACATACGCAGTGAATCTTAATAAAATGCTGAGATACGCAGTGAATCTCTAAATAAAATGATGAGATACGCCATGAATCTAAATAAAATGCTGCGATAGGCAGTGAATCTGAATAAAATGCTGAGATACACAGTTAATCTCTAAATAATATGCTGAGATACGCAGTGAATCTAAATAAAATGCTGAGATACGCAGTGAATCTCTAAATTAAATGCTGAGATACGCAGTGAATCTCTAAATAAAATGCTGAAATACGCAGTGAATCTCTAAATAAAATGCTGAGATACGCAGTGAATCTGAATATAATGCTGTGATACGCAGTGAATCTTAATGTAAAGCTGAGATACGCAGTGAATCTTAATAAAATGCTGAGATACGCAGTGAATCTCATAATAAAATGCTGAGATACGCAGTGAATCTAAATAAAATGCTGAGATACGCAGTGAATCTAAATAAAATGCTGAGATACGCAGTGAATCTCTAAATAAAATGCTGAGATACGCAGTGAATCTAAATAAAATGCTGAGGTACGCAGTGAATCTAAATAAAATGCTGAGATAAGCAGGGAATCTGAATAAAATGCTGAGATACGCAGTGAATCTCTAAATAAAATGATACGCAGTGAATCTAAATAAAGTGCTATACGCAGTGAATCTAAATAAAATGCTGAGATACGCAGGGAATCTAAATAAAATGCTGAGATACGCAGTGAATCTAAATAAAAATGCTGAGATACGCTGTGAATCTAAATAAATGCTGAGATACGCAGTGAATCTAAATAAAATGCTGAGATACGCAGTGAATCAAATAAAAGATACGCAGTGAGAATAAAATGCTGAGATACGCAGTGAATCTAAATAAAATGCTGAGATACGCAGTGAATCTAAATACGCAAATGCTGAGATACGCAGTGAATCTAAATAAAATGCTGAGATACGCAATCTAAATAAAATGCTGAATCTCTAAAATAAAATGCTGAGATACGCAGTGAATCTAAATAAAATGCTGAGATAAATAAAATGCTGAGATACTGAATCTGAAATAAAATGCTGAGATACGCAATGTGAATCTAAATAAAATGCTGAGATACGCAATGAATCTTAAATAAATGCTGAGATACGCAATGAATTCTAAATAAAATGCTGAGATACGCAGTGAATCTAAATAAATGCAGAGATACGCAGTGAATCTAAATAAAATGCTGAGATACGCAGTGAATCTAAATAAAATGCTGAGATACGCAGTGAATCTAAATAAAATGCTGAGATACGATAATCTAAATAAAATGCTGAGATACGCAGTGAATCTAAATAAAATGCTGAGATACGCTGTCAATCTGAATAAAATGCTGAGATACGGAGTGAATCTGAATAAAATGCTGAGATACGCAGTGAATCTAAATAAAATGCTGAGATACGCTGTGAATCTGAATAAAATGCTGAGATACGCGGTGAATCTAAATAAAATGATGAGATACGCAGTGAATCTAAATAAAATGCTGAGATACGAAGTGAATCTAAATAAAATGCTGAGATACGCAATGAATCTAAATAAAATGCTGAGATACGCAGTGAATCTAAATAAAATGCTGAGATACGCAAATGAATCTAAATAAAATGCTGAGATACGCAGAATCTAAATAAAATGCTGAGATACGCAGTGAATCTAAAAAATGCTGAGATAAAATAAAATGCTGAGATACGCAGTGAATCTAAATAAAATGCTGAGATACGCAGTGAATCTAAATAAAATGCTGAGATACGCAGTGAATCTCTAATAAAATGCTGAGATACGCAATGAATCTAAATAAAATGCTGAGATACGCAGTCTAATCTAAAATAAAATGCTGAGATACGCAGTGAATCTAAATAAAATGCTGAGATACGCAGTGAAAAAAATGCTGAGATACGCAAATCTAAATAAAATGCTGAGATACGCAGTGAAACTCTAAATAAAATGCTGAGATACGCAGTGAATCTAAATAAAAAGCTGAGATACGCAGTGAATCTAAATAAAATCTTGAGATACGCTGTCAATCAGAATAAAATGCTGAGATACGCTGTGAATCTAAATAAAATGCTGAGATACGCAGTGAATCTTAAAAAAAATGCTGAGATACGCAGGGAATCTGAATAAAATGCTGAGGTACGCAGTGAATCTCTAAATAAAATGCTGAGATACGCAGTGAATTTTAATAAAATGCTGAGATACGCTGTGAATCTAAATAAAAGAATACGCTGAAAAATAAAATGCTGAGATACGCAGTGAATCTAAATAAAATGCTGAGATACGCTAAATAAAATCTAAAATCTAAAATGCTGAGATACGCAGTGAATCTCTAAAACAAAATGCTGAGATACGCAGTGAATCTAAATAAAATGCTGAATACTGTGAATAAAAAAATGCTGAGATACGCAGTGAATCTCTAAATAAAATGCTGAGATACGCAGTGAATTTTAATAAAATGCTGAGATACGCTGTGAATCTGAGTAAAATGGTGACATACATCAGTGAATCTTAATAAAATGCTGAGATACGCAGTGAATCTCTAAATAAAATGATGAGATACGCCGTGAATCTAAATAAAATGCTGCGTTACGCAGTGAATCTTAGTAAAATGCTGAGATACACAGTTAATCTCTAAATAAAATGCTGAGATACGCAGTGAATCTAAATAAAATGCTGATACGCAGTGAATCTAAATAAAATGCTGAGATACGCAGTGAATCTTAATAAAATGCTGAGATACGCAGTGAATCTCTAAACAAAAATGCTGAGATACGCAGTGAATCTAATAAAATGCTGAGATACGCAGTGAATCTTAATAAAATGCTGAGATACGCAGTGAATCTCTAAATAAAATGCTGAGATACGCAGTGAATCTAAATAAAATGCTGAGATACGCAGTGAATCTCTATAAAAATGCTGAGATACGCAGTGAATCTCTAAATAAAATGCTGAGATACGCAGTGAATCTCTAAATAAAATGATGAGATACAGGTGAATCTAAATAAAATGCTGAGATACGCAGTGAATCTAAAATGCTGAATGCTGAGATAAAATGCTGAGATACGCAGTGAATCTAAATAAAATGCTGAGATACGAGAGATACGCAGTGAATCTAAATAAAATGCTGAAAATGTGAATCTAAATAAAATGAGATACGCAGTGAATCTGAAATAAAATGCTGAGATACGCAGTGAATCTAAATAAAATGCTGAGATACGCAGTGAATCTCTAAATAAAATGCTGAGATACGCAGTGAATCTCAAATAAAATGCTGAGATACGCAGTGAATCTAAATAAAATGCTGAGATACGCAGTGATAAAAAAAAATGCTGAGATACGCAGTGAATCTAAATAAAATGCTGAGATACGCAGTGAATCTAAATAAAATGCTGAGATACGCAGTGAATCTCTAAATAAAATGCTGAATACGCAGTGAATCTCTAAATAAAATGCTGAGATACGCAGTGAATCTAAATAAAAATGCTGAATACGAAGTGAATCTAAATAAAATGCTGAGATACGCAATCTGAATAAATGAGATACGCTGTCAATCTAAATAAAATGCTGAGATACGCGGTGAATCTAAATAAAATGCTGAGATACGCAGTGAATCTAAATAAAATGCTGAGATACGCAGTGAATCTAAATAAAATGCTGAGATACGCAGTGAATCTAAATAAAATGCTGAGATACGCAGTGAATCTAAATAAAATGCAGAAATACGCAGTGGATCTAAATAAAATGCTGAGATACGCAATGAATCTGAATAAAATGCTGAGATACTCAATGAATCTAAATAAAATGCTGAGATACGCAGTGAATCTTAATTAAATGCTGAGATACGCAGTGAATCTCTAAATAAAATGCTGAGATACGCAGTGAATCTCAATAAATTCTGAGATACGCAGTGAATCTAAATAAAATGCTGGGATAGGAAGTGAATCTAAATAAAATGCTGAGATACGCAGTGAATCTAAATAAAATGCTGAGATACGCTGTCAATCTAAATAAAATGCTGAGATACGCAGTGAATCTAAATAAAATGCTGAGATACGCTGTGAATCTGAATAAAATGCTGAGATACGCAGTGAATCTAAATAAAATGCTGAGATACGCAGAATCTAAATAAAATGCTGAGATACGCAGTGAATCTAAATAAAATGCTGAGATACGCAGCGAATCTCAGTGAATAAAAAATGCTGAGATACGCAGTGTGAATCTGAATCTAAATAAAATGCTGAGATACGCAGTGAATCTAAATAAATGCTGAGATACGCAGTGAATCTAAATAAAATGAGATACGCAGTGAATCTAAATAAAATGCTGAGATACGCAATGAATCTTAAATAAAATGCTGAGATACGCAGTGAATCTAAACAAAATGCTGAGATACGCAGTGAATCTCTAAATAAAATAAAATGAGATACGCAGTGAAACTCTAAATAAAATGCTGAGATACGCAGAATCTAAATAAAATGCTGATACGCAGTGAATCTAAAAATAAAATGCTGAGATACGCAGTGAATCTCTAAATAAAATGCTGAGATACGCAGTGAATCTTAAAAAAATAAAGTGAATCTGAATAAAATGCTGAGATACGCAGTGAATCTCTAAATAAATGCTGAGATACGCAGTGAATCTTAAATAAAATGCTGAGATACGCAGTGAATCTCTAAATAAAATGCTGAGATACGAAGTGAATCTCTAAATAAAATGCTGAGATACGCAGTGAATCTCTAAATAAAATGCTGAGATATGCAGTGAATCTAAATAAAATGCTGAGATACGCAGTGAATCTAAATAAAATGCTGAGATACGCAGTGAATCTTAATAAAATGCTGAGATACGCAGTGAATCTAAAAAAAATGCTGAGATACGCAGTGAATCTAAATAAAATGCTGAGATACGCAGTGAATCTCTAAATAAAATGCTGAGATACGCAGTGAATCTAAATAAAATGCTGAGATACGCAGTGAATCTAAATAAAATGCTGAGATACGCAGTGAATCTTAATAAAATGCTGAGATACGCAGTGAATCTAAATAAATAAAGTGAATCTGCTGAGATAATCTGAATAAAATGCTGAGGCGCAGAAATCTGAGATACGCAGGAAAAAATGCTGAGATACGCAATGAATCTCTAAATAAAATGCTGAGATACGCAGTGAATCTCATAATAAAATGCTGAGATACGCAGTGAATCTTAATAAAATGCTGAGATACGCAGGGAATCTGAATAAAATGCTGAGGCACGCAGTGAATCTAAATAAAATGCTGAGATACGCAGTGAATCTCTAAATAAATAAAATGCTGATACGCTGTGATGAATCTTAAATAAAATCCTGAGATACGCAGTGAATCTGTATAAAATGCTGAGATACGCAGTGAATCTCTAAAATAAAATGCTGAGATACGCAGTGAATCTAAATAAAATGCTGAGATACGCAGTGAATCTGAAATAAAATGCTGAGATACGCAGTGAATCTAAATAAAATGCAGTGAATCTATAGATACGCAGTGAATCTAAAATAAAATGCTGAGATACGCAGTGAATCTGAAATAAAATGCTGAGATACGCAGTGAATCTAAATAAAATGCTGAGATACGCAGTGAATCTAAATAAAATGCTGAGATACGCGGTGAATCTAAATAAAATGCTGAGATACGCAGTGAATCTAAATAAAATGCTGAGATACGCAGTGAATCTAAATAAAATGCTGAGATACGCAGTGAATCTAAATAAAATGCTGAGATACGCAGTGAATCTAAATAAAATGCTGAGATACGCAGTGAATCTAAATAAAATGCTGAGATACGCAGTGAATCTAAATAAAATGCTGAGATACGCAGTGAATCTAAATAAAATGCTGAGATACGCAGTGAATCTAAATAAAATGCTGAGATACGCAGTGAATCTAAATAAAATGCTGAGATACGCAGTGAATCTAAATAAAATGCTGAGATACGCAGTGAATCTCTAAATGAATAATGCTCTAAATAAAATGAGATACGCAGTGAATCTAAATAAAATGCTGAGATACGCAAATCTCTAAAAAATCTGCAAAAAATACTGAGATACGCAATGAATCTAAATAAAATGAGATACTGAGATAAAATGCTGAGATGAATCTAAATAAAATGCTGAGATACGCAGATACGCCAATCTGAATAAAATGCTGAGATACGCAGTGAATCTTAAATAAAATGCTGAGATACGCAGTGAATCTAAATAAAATGCTGAGATACGCAGTGAATCTAAATAAAATCTTGAGATACGCAAATCTAAATAAAATGCTGAGATACGCAGTGAATCTAAATAAAATGCTGAGATACGCAGTGAATCTAAATAAAATGCTGCAGATACGCAGGGAATCTAAAATAAATGCTGAGATACGCAGTGAATCTAAATAAAATGCTGAGATACGCAGTGAATCTAAATAAAATGCTGAGATACGCAGTGAATCTAAATAAAATGCTGAGATACGCAGTGAATCTAAATAAAATGCTGAGATACGCAGTGAATCTCAAATAAAATGCTGAGATACGCAATGAATCTAAATAAAATGCTGAGATACGCAGTGAATCTTAATAAAATGCTGAGATACGCAGTGAATCTAAATAAAATGCTGAGATACAGTGAATCTAAATAAAATGCTGAGATACGCAGTGAATCTAAAAATAAAATGCTGAGATACGCAGTGAATCTAAATAAAATGCTGAGATACGCAGTGAATCTAAATAAAATGCTGAGATACGCAGAATCTAAATAAAATGCTGAGATAAAATCTAAATAAAATGCTGAGATACGCAGTGAATCTTAAATAAAAAATGATGAGATACGCAGTGAATCTAAATAAAATGCTGAGATACGCAGTGAATCTAAATAAAATGCTGAGATACGCAGTGAATCTTAAATAAAATGCTGAAATCTCTAAAATAAATGCTGACGCAGAATCTGAATAAAATGCTGAAATACGCCAGTGAATCTTAAATAAAATGCTGAGATACAGTGAATCTTAATAAAATGCTGAGATACGCAGTGAATCTAAATAAAATGCTGAGATACGCAGTGAATCTAAATAAAATGCTGAGATACGCAGTGAATCTAAAATAAAATGCTGAGATACGCAGTGAATCTAAATAAAATGCTGAGATACGCAGTGAATCTAAATAAAAAAATGGTGAGATACGCAGTGAATCTAAATAAAATGCTGAGATACGCAGTGAATCTAAAAAAAATGCTGAGATACGCAGTGAATCTAAATAAAATGCTGAGATACGCAGTGAATCTTAATAAAATGCTGAGATACGCAGTGAGATACGCAGTGAATCTAAATAAAATGCTGAGATACGCAGTGAATCTTAATAAAATGTTGAGATACGCAGTGAATCTAAATAAAATGCTGAGATACGCAGTGAATCTTAATAAAATGCTGAGATACGCAGTGAATCTAAATAAAATGCTGAGATACGCAGTGAATCTAAATAAAATGCTGAGATACGCAATGAATCTGAATAAAATGCTGAGATACGCTAAATAAAATGCTGAGATACGCAGTGAATCTAAATAAAATGCTGAGATACGCAGTGAATCTCTAAATAAAATGCTGAGATATACGCTCTAAATAAAATGCTGAGATACGCAGTGAATCTAAATAAAATGCTGAGATACGCAGTGAATCTAAATAAAATGCTGAGATACGCAGTGAATCTGAATAAAATGCTGAGATACGCAGTGAATCTAAATAAAATGCTGAGATACGCAGTGAATCTTAATAAAATGCTGAGATACGCAGTGAATCTAAATAAAATGCTGAGATACGCAGTGAAATCTAAATAAAATGCTGAGATACGCAGTGAATTTTAATAAAAAAACTGAGATACGCAGTGAATCTAAATAAAATGCTGAGATACGCAGTGAATCTTAAATAAAATGCTGAGATACGCAGTGAATCTCTAAATAAAATGCTGAGATACGCAGTGAATCTCAAAAAAATGCTGAGATACGCAGTGAATCTGAATAAAATGCTGAGATACGCAGTGAATCTTAATAAAATGCTGAGATACGCAGAATCTTAATAAAATGCTGAATCTGAATAAAATAAAAATGAGATACGCAGAATCTAAATAAAATGCTGAGATACGCAGTGAATCTCTCTAAATAAAATGCTGAGATACGCAGTGAATCTAAATAAAATGCTGAGATACGCAGTGAATCTAAATAAAATACAGCTGAGATACGCAGTGAATCTTAATAAAATGCTGAGATACGCAGTGAATCTCTAAATAAAATGCTGAGATACGCAGTGAATCTAAATAAAATGCTGAGATACGCAGTGAATCTTAAATAAAATGCTGAGATAATCTGAATAAAATGCTGAATACTAAATAAAATGCTGAGGCACGCAGTGAATCTTAATAAAATGCTGAGATACGCAGTGAATCTCTAAATAAAATGCTGAGATACGCAGTGAATCTAAATAAATGCTGAGATACGCAAAAAATAAAATGCTGAGATACGCGGTGAATCTAAATAAAATGCTGAGATACGCAGTGAATCTAAATAAAATGCTGAGATACGCTGTGAAAATGCTGAGATACGCAGTGAATCTAAATAAAATGCTGAGATACGCAGAATCTAAATAAAATGCTGAGATACGCAGTGAATCTAAATAAAATGCTGAGATACGCAGTGAATCTAAAATAATGCTGAGATACGCAGTGAATCTAAATAAAAATGCTGAGATACGCAGTGAATCTGTAAAAATAGATACCCAGTGAATCTAAATAAAATGCAGATACGAATCTAAATAAAATGCTGAGATACGCAGTGAATCTCTAAATAAAATGCTGAGATACGCAGTGAATCTAAATAAAATGCTGAGATACGCAGTGAATCTAAATAAAATGCTGAGATACGCAGTGAATCTTAATAAAATGCTGAGATACGCAGTGAATCTCTAAATAAAATCACTAAATGCTGAGATACGCAGTGAATCTAAATAAAATGCTGAGATACGCAGTGAATCTAAATAAAATGCTGAGATACGCAGAATCTAAATAAATGCTGAGATACGCAGTGAATCTCTAAATAAAATGCTGAGATACGCAGTGAATCTCTAATAAAATGCTGAGATACGCAATGAATTTAATAAAATGCTGAGATACGCTGTGAATCTAAATAAAATGCTGAGATACGCAGTGAATCTAAATAAAATGCTGAGATACGCAGTGAATCTAAATAAAATGCTGAGATACGCAGAATCTAAATAAAATGCTGAGATACGCAGTGAATCTTATAAAATGCTGAGATACGCAGTGAATCTCTAAATAAAATGCTGAGATACGCAGTGAATCTCTAAATAAAATGCTGAGATACGCAGTGAATCTGAATAAAATGCTGAGATACGCAGTGAATCTTAATAAATGCTGAGATACGCAGTGAATCTAAATAAAATGCTGAGATACGCAGTGAATCTAAATAAAATGCTGAGATACGCAGTGAATCTTAATAAAATGCTGAGATACGCAGTGAATCTCTAAATAAAATGCTGAGATACGCAGTGAATCTTAATAAATGCTGAAAATGCTGAGAATACGCAGTGAATCTAAATAAAATGCTGAGATACGCAGTGAATCTCTAAATAAAATGCTGAGATACGCAGTGAATCTTAATAAAATGCTGAGATACACAGTGAATCTCTAAATAAAATGCTGAGATACGCAGTGAATCTAAATAAAATGCTGAGATACGCAGTGAATCTAAATAAAATGCTGAGATACGCAGTGAATCTCTAAATAAAATGCTGAAAATACGCAGTGAATCTAAATAAAATGCTGAGATACGCAGTGAATCTAAATAAAATGCTGAGATACGCTGTGAATCTGAAATAAAATGTTGAGATACGCAGTGAATCTTAATAAAATGCTGAGATACGCAGTGAATCTCTAAATAAAATGCTGAGATACGCAGTGAATCTAAATAAAATGCTGAGATACGCAGTGAATCTAAATAAAATGCTGAGATACGCAGTGAATCTCTAATAAAATGCTGAGATACGCTGAATCTCTATAAAATGCTGAGATAAGCAGTCTAAAATAAAATGCTGAGATACGCAGTGAATCTCTAAATAAATGCTGAGATACGCAGTGAATCTAAATAAAATGCTGAGATACGCAGTGAATCTCTAAATAAAATGCTGAGATACGCAGTGAATCTGAAATAAAATGCTGAGATACGCAGTGAATCTCTAAATAAAATGCTGAGATACGCAGTGAATCTAAATAAAATGCTGAGATACGCAGTGAATCTCAAATAAAATGCTGAGATACGCAGTGAATCTCTAAATAAAATGCTGAGATACGCAGTGAATCTAAATAAAATGCTGAGATACGCAGTGAATCTCAAAATAAAATGCTGAGATACGCTATGAATCTTTAATGAATCTAAATAAAATGCTGAATACATGTGAATAAATAAAATGCTGAGATACGCAGTGAATCTCTAAATAAAATGCTGAGATACGCAGTGAATAATCTAAATAAAATGCTGAGATACGCAGTGAATTTAAATAAAATGCTGAGATACGCAGTGAATCTAAATAAAATGCTGAGATACGCAGTGAATCTAAATAAAATGCTGAGATACGCAGCGAATCTAAATAAAATGCTGAGATACGCAGTGAATCTCTAAATAAAATGCTGAGATACGCAGTGAATCTAAATAAAATGGTGTGATACGCATTGAATCTCTAAATAAAATGCTGAGATACGCAGTGAATCTAAATAAAATGAGATACGCAGTGAATCTCTAAATAAATGCTGAGATACGCAGTGAATCTAAATAAAATGCTGAGATACAAGAGTGAATCTAAATAAAATGCTGAGATACGCTAAATAAAATGTGAATCTAAATAAAAAAATGCTGAGATACGAAGTGAATCTAAATAAAATGCTGAGATACGCAGTGAATCTTAATAAAATGCTGAGATACGCAGTGAATCTCTAAATAAAATGCTGAGATACGCAGAATCTAAATAAAATGCTGAGATACGCAGTGAATCTAAATAAAATGCTGAGATACGCAGTGAATCTCTAAATAAAATGCTGAGATACGCAGTGAATCTAAATAAAATGCTGAGATACGCAGGGTGAATCTCTAAATAAAATGCTGAGATACGCAGTGAATCTAAATAAAATGCTGAGATACGCAGAATCTCTAAATAAAATGCTGAGATGCATCTTAATGAATCTCTAAATAAAATAAAATGCAGTACGAATCTCTAAATAAAATGCTGAGATACGCAGTGAATCTAAATAAAATGCTGAGATACGCAATCTCTAAATAAAATGCTGAGATACGCAGTGAATCTAAATAAAATGCTGAGATACGCAGTGAATCTCTAAATAAAATGCTGAGATACGCAGTGAATCTAAATAAAATGCTGAGATACGCAGTGAATCTAAATAAAATGCTGAGATAAGCAGGGAATCTAAATAAAATGCTGAGATACGCAGTGAATCTAAATAAAATGCTGAGATACGAAGTGAATCTAAATAAAATGCTGAGATACGCAGTGAATCTTAATAAAATGCTGAGATACGCGATACGCAGAATCTAAATAAAATGATGAGATACGCATGAATCTAAATCAAATGCTGAGATACGCAGTGAATCTCTAAATAAATGCTGAGATACGCAGATCTAAATAAAATGCTGAGATACGCAGTGAATCTAAATAAAATGCTGAGATACGCAGTGAATCTAAATAAAATGCTGAGATACGCTGTGAATCTTAAAAAATGCTGAGATACGCAGTGAATCTAAATAAAATGCTGAATCTGAATAAAAAATGCTGAGATACGAAGTGAATCTAAATAAAATGCTGAGATACGCAGTGAATCTAAATAAAATGCTGAGATACGCAGTGAATCTAAATAAAATGCTGAGATACGCAGTGAATCTAAATAAAATGCTGAGATACGCATGAATCTAAATAAAATGCTGAGATACGCAGCTGAATCTGAATAAATAAAATGCTGAGATACGCAGTGAATCTGAAATAAAATGCTGAGATACGCAGTGAATCTAAATAAATGTTGAGATACGAGAATAAACAAAATTCTGAGATACAGGTGAATCTAAATAAAATGCTGAGATACGCAGTGAATCTTAAATAAAATGCTGAGATACGCAATGAATCTTAAATAAAATGCTGAGATACGCAGTGAATCTCTAAATAAAATGCTGAGATACGCAGAATCTTAAATAAAATGCTGAGATACGCAGTGAATCTCTAAATAAAATGCTGAGATACGCAAGTGAATCTCCTAATAAAATGATGAGATACGCAGTTGTCGGAATCCTCCTAAATAAAATGCTGAGATAACAGGCCAGTGAATCTAAATAAATGCTGAGATACTCACTGTTAACACGTCGGAGGGACTAAAAAATGAAATCTCTAAATCTAGTCATTTTTATTAGTTCTCTTTAGCTAAAAATAAAATGCTGAGATACGCAGTGAATCTAAAAAAGACAGTGATTTCTCGCTGATTCTGAGATACGCAGTGAATCTAAATAAAATGCTGAGATACGCAGTTAATCTGAATAAAATGCTGAGATACGCAGTGAATCTAAATAAAATGCTGAGATACGCAGTGAATCTCTAAATAAAATGTATGAGATACGCAGTGAATCTAAATAAAATGCTGAGATACGCAGTGAATCTTAAATAAAATGCTGAGATACGAATCTCTAAATAAAAAGATAAATGTCTGCTGAGATATGCAGTGAAAAATAAAATGCTGAGATACGCAGTGAATCTAAATAAAATGGTGAGATACGCAGTGAATCTAAATAAAATGCTGAACTCCTCAATGAATCTTAATAAAATGCTGAGATACGCACGCAGTGAATCTTAAATAAAAATGCTGAGATACGCAGTGAATCTTAATAAAATGCTGAGATACGCAGTGAATCTGAATAAAATGCTGAATACGCAGTGAATCTCTAAATAAAATGCTGAGATACGAAGTGAATCTAAATAAAATGCTGAGATACGCAGTGAATCTCTAAATAAAATGCCGAGATACGCAATGAATCTAAATAAAATGCTGAGATACGCAGAATCTAAATAAAATGCTGAGATACGCAGTGAATCTAAATAAAATGCTGAGATACGCAGGAATCTAAATAAATGCTGAGATACGCAATGAATCTAAATAAAATGTGAGATGCACGAATCTAAATAAAATGAATCTAAATAAATGCTGAATACGAAGTAAATCTTAATAAAATGCTGAGATACGCAATGAATCTAAATGCAAATGCTGAGATACGCAGAATCTTTAAATAAAATGCTGAATACGCAGTGAATCTAAATAAAAAACTGAGATACGCAGTGAATCTCTAAATAAAATGCTGAGATACGCAGTGAATCTGAATAAAATGCTGAGATACGCAGTGAATCTAAATCTAAATGAAAAACTAAATTCTGAGATACGCAGTGAATCTAAATAAAATGAAATGAGATACGCAACACGTCTAAATACTATGCTGAGATACTCTAAATAAAATGCTGAGATACGCTGTGAATCTTAATAAAATGAGATACGGAGATACGAATCTCTAAATAAAATGCTGAGATACGCTAATGAATCTCTAAATAAAAAAATGCTGAGATACGCAGTGAATCTCTAAATAAAATGTTAAGATACGCAGTGAATCTGAATAAAATGCTGAGATACGCAATGAATCTCTAATAAAATGCTGAGATACGCAGTGAATCTCTAAATAAAATGCTGAGATACGCCTTAATCTTAATAAAATGTTGAGATACGCAGTGAATCTGAAATAAAATGCTGAGATACATCGAATCTTTATAAAATGCTGAGATACGCAGTGAATCTCTAATAAAATGCTGAGATACGCAGTTTCTCAATGGTCACTCGTCAGGAATAAAATGCTGAGACACGCAGTGAATCTAAATAAAATGCTGAGATACGCAGTGAATCTTAAAAAATGCTGAGATACGCAGTGAATCTCTAAATAAAAATGCTGAGATACGCAGTGAAAATTAATATACGCAGTGAATCTAAATAAAATGCTGAGATACGCAGTGAATCTAAATAAAATGCTGAGATACCCAGTGAATCTCTAAATAAAATGCTGAGATATGCAAATCTTAATAAAAATGCTGAGATGAGAATACGCAATGAATCAGTAAAATAAAATGTTGAGATACAGTGAATCAATGAATCTTTATTAAAAATGCTGAGATACGCAGTGAATCTTAAATAAAATGCTGAGATACGCAAGAATCCATAAATAAAATGCTGAGATACGCAGTGAATCTAAATAAAATGTGATACGCAGTGAATCTAAATAAAATGCTGAAATACGCAGTGAATCTAAATAAAATGCTGAGATACGCAGTGAATCTCTAAATGAAATGCTGAGATACGCAGTGAATCTAAATAAAATGCTGAGATACGCAAATCTAAATAAAATGCTGAGATACGCAGTGAATCTAAAATAAAATGTTAGATTTAATATAAAATCTGAAAATGCTGAGATACGCAGTGAATCTTTAAATAAATGCTGAGATACGCTGGGAAAAACTGAATAAAATCTCTAAATGAAACGTGGAATGAATTTTAATAAAATCTACGCAGTGAATAAATAAAAATGCTGAGATACGCAGTGAATTCAAAGAAAATGCTGAGATACGCAGTGAATTTAAATACCTTTAAATGTTGAGATACGCAGTGAATAAAATCTAAATAAATCTTAATATGCTGAGATACGCAGTGAATCCTAAATAAAATGCTGTGATACGCAGTGAATCTAAATAAAATGTTGAGATACGCAGTGAATCTCTAAATAAAATTCTGAGATACGCAATGAATCTAAATAAAAAATACGCAGTGAATTTAAATAAAATGAGATACGCAAAATGCTGAATCCTGAGAACAAATGATGAGATACGCAGTGAATCTAAATAAAATGCTGCGATACGCAGAATCGCAGATACGCAGTGAATTTAAATAAAATGCTGAGATACGCAATGAATCTTTAAATGCTCTGAAACGAGTTCAAATAAAATGCTGGATACGCAATAATCTGAATAAAATGCTGAGATACGCAGTGAATCTCAAATAAAATATTTAAATGAGTTACTCTCCTTACTTGAACTGGCAGGAATCTCTAAATAAAACCTTGAGATACTCATTCATGCTCCTTACTTCACTGTTAAATAACAGTCGAGGGACTAGCAAATTCTTTTAGTTAGGGTTACATATCAAACCTTGTTGTAATATACATCTAGTAGTATTTTATATAGAATAAAAATTTAGCTGAATTTCGATATGATTAAGATAGCAGCTAATTTAAAGGGTGAATCTCTAAAAAAACAGTGATTTCTCGAGATTCGCGGTAGATAATAGGAAATGTTGAGATACATGCAGATACACTGTGAATTTTAATAAAATGCTGAGATACGCAGTAAATCTCTAAATAAAATGCAGATATCAAATAAAATGATGAGATCTCTAAATAAAATGATAATATGCAGGAATTCTAAATAAAATAAATGCTGATGAGAACAGTGAATCCTAAATAAAATGCTGAGATACGCAGTGAATTTAAATAAAGGTTGAGATATTGTGAATCTATAAACAAAAGACATACGCAGTGAATCTTAATAAATGCTGAGATACGTGCAGAATTCTAAATAAATGATGAGATACGCCATGAATCGAAATAAAATGCTGCGATAGGCAGTGAATCTGAACAAAATGTTGAGATACAGTTAATCACTAAATAATATGCCGAGATACGCAGTGAATCTAAATAAATGCTGATACGCAGGAATTTCAAATTAAAATGCTGAGATACGCAGTGAATCTCTTAATAAAATGCTGAGATACGCAGTGAATCTCTAAATAAAATGCTGAGATACAGCAATCTAAATAAAATGCTAGAATACGCAGTGAATCTAAATAAAATGCTGAGATACGCAGTGAATCTCTAAATAAAATGCTGAGATACGCAGTGAATCTAAATAAAATGCTGAGATACGCAGTGAATCTTAATAAAATGCTGAGATACGCAGTGAATCTAAATAAAATGCTGAGATACGCAGTGAATCTGAATAAAATGCTGAGATACCCAGTGAATCTCTAATAAAATGCTGAGATACGCAGTGAATCTTAATAAAATGCTGAGATACGAAATCTAAATAAAATGCTGAGATACGCAGTGAATCTCTAAATAAAATGCTGAGAACGCAGTGAATCTGAAATAAAATGCTGAGATACGCATCTAAATAAAATGCTGAATACGCAGTGAATCTAAATAAAATGATGAGATACGCAGTGAATCTAAATAAAATGCTGAGATACGCAGTGAATCTCTAAATAAAATGCTGAGATACGCATGAATCTCTAAATAAAATGCTGAGATACGCAATGAATCTGAATAAAATGCTGAGATACGCAGTGAATCTAAATAAAATGCTGAGATACGCAGTGAATCTAAAATGCTGAGATACGCAAATCTAAATAAAAATGCTGAGATACGGAATCTGAATAAAAATGAAT
Organism: Acanthosepion pharaonis; assembly: GCA_903632075.3. NCBI lineage: Eukaryota > Metazoa > Mollusca > Cephalopoda > Sepiida > Sepiidae > Acanthosepion > Acanthosepion pharaonis. The sequence goes on along the minus strand of CAHIKZ030000862.1, from coordinate 379,205 downwards.
GATACGTGCAGAATCTCTAAATAAAATGCTGAGATACGCAGTGAATCTAAATAAAATGCTGAATACGCAGTGAATCTCTAATAAAATGCTGAGATACGCAGTGAATCTAAAATAAAATGCTGAGATACGCAGTGAATCTAAATAAAATGCTGAGATACGAAGTGAATCTCTAAATAAAATGCTGAGATACGCAATGAATCTAAATAAAATGCTGAGATACGCAGTGAATCTAAATAAAATGCTGAGATACGCAGTGAATCTGAATAAAATGCTGAGATACGCAGTGAATCTTAATAAAATGCTGAGATACGCAGTGAATCTCTAAATAAAATGCTGAGATACGCAGTGAATCTGAATAAAATGCTGAGATACAATGCTGAATAATGAATCTAAATAAAATGCTGAGATACGCAGTGAATCTTAATAAAATGCTGAAATACGAGTGAATCTAAAATAAAATCCTGAGATACGCAATGAATCTAAATAAAATGCTGAGATACGCAGTGAATCTAAATAAAATGCTGAGATACGCAGTGCATCTCTAAATAAAATGCTGAGATACGCAGTGAATCTAAATAAAATGCTGAGATACGCAGTGAATCTGAATAAATGATGAAATACGCAGTGAATCTTTAAATAAAATGCTGAGATACTCTAAATAAAATGCTGAGATACGCAGTGAATCTAAATAAAATGCTGAATACGCAGTGAATCTTAAAAAAAATCCCTGAAATAAAAGTGAATCTAAATAAAATGCTGAGATACGCAGTGAATCTCTAAATAAAATGCTGAAACAGTCAGAATTTGAATAAATGCTGATATGTGAATCTAAATAAATGACAGGAATCGTTAAAACGTTGAGATACGCAGGATCTAAAGCAAATGTTGAGATACGCAGTGAACTTAAATAAGATGCTGAGATACGCAGTGAATCAAATAAAGTGCTGAGGATACGCAGTGAATCTAAATAAAATGCTGAGATACGCTGTGAATCGAATAAAATGAAACGCGGTGAATCTGAAATACGCAGTGGTGAATCTAAATAAAATGCTGAGATGATAAATAAAATGCGAGATAATGAATCTGAATAAAATGCTGAGATACGCAGGAATTTCAAATAAAATGATAACGAATCTAAATAAAATGCCGAGATACGCAGTGAATCTTACTAAAATGCTGAGATACGCAGTTACCCTAAAGTAAAATGCTGAGATACGCAGTGAATCTAAATAAAATGCAGAAACATGCAAAATCTAAATAAAATGTTGAGATACGCAGTATATCTTAATAAGAATACGCAGTGAATTTAAACAAAATGCTGAGATATGCAGTGAGATACGAATTAATAAATGCAGAATTTCAAATAAAATGCTACATACGCAGGAATTTAATAAAAGGCTGAGATACGCTGTCAATAAATGGTGACATACGCAGTGAATCTTAAAAATGCTGAGATACGCAGGAATCTCTAAATAAAAATGATGGATACGCCATGACCTAAATAAATGGGCAGTGAGATACGCAGAGAATCTTTAAAAATGGCTGAGATACGAGATACGCAGTGAATTCTAAATTAAATGTGAGATACGCAGAATTCCCAAATAAATGCCAGAAATACAATCTCTAAATAAAATGAGATACGCAGAAATCTGAATAAAACGCTGTGATACGTGCAGTGAATCTTTAATGTAAATGAGATACGCAGTGAAATGGTGAGATACATCTCAGGTGAACGGCAAATCTAAATAAAATGCTGAGATACGTATGAATCTTAAACAAATGTTGAGGTACGCATTGAATTAAATAAAATGATGAGATACGCGGTGAATTCAGTCAAATGCTGAGATACGAATCAATAAATAAATTCTAAATTTAAATGTTGAGATACGGTAGTTAAATAAAACCTGGAGATACGCACCGAATCTTAAAATGGTGTGACAAAAACAAATGCCGAGATACGCAGTTAATCTGAGATACCCAGTGAATCAGAATAAAATGCTGAGGGAATACGGTGTGAATCTCAAATAAAATGCAGAAATAATCGCAGTAGATAGGCACTGAAATAAAATGTTGATACGCAGAATAAATAAAATGCAGATCTGAATCTAAATAAATGAGATACGCAGGGATCTAATAAAATGGATACGCAGCGAATCTAACAAAATGCTGAGATATGCAGTGAAATCTCTAAATAAAAAATACGCAATGGATGCCAGAGATACGCAATGAATCTGAATAAAATGCTGAGATACCAATGAACGAAATCTGCTGAGATACGCAAATCTTAATTAATGCTGAGATACGCAGATGAATTTTAAATAAAAGGCTGAGATACGCTGTGGAATCTGAGTAAAATGGCGAATCAATAAAATGCTAGGATAGGAAGTGAATCTAAATAAAATGCTGGAGATACGCAGTGAATTTAAATAAAATGCCGAGATACGGTGAATCTAAATGCTGAGAAAAATTTGCGAGATAGCAGAATCTGAATAAAATGCCAGGAGGTGAATCTAAACAAAATGATGAGATAATCTCTAAATAAATGCTGAGATACGCAGTGAATCTAATAAAATGCTGAGATACGCAGGAATCTAAATAAAATGAGACATGCAGTGAATAAATAAAAATGCTGAGATATGCAATGAATGAGATACTTTGGCTGAATACGCAAAGTGAATCTTAATTAAATGCTGAAATACGCAGTGAATTCTTAAATAAAATGATACGCAGAAACTTCAAATAAAATGGTGAGATACGCAGGAAACTAAATAAAAAGCTGTGATACGCAGTGGAAAATAAAATCTTGAGATACGTAAATCAGAATAAAATGCTGAGATGCTGTGAATTTTAATAAAATGTTGAGATACGCAGTAATCTTAAAAAAAATGCTGAGATACATATAAATGTTGAGGTTGAGATACGCAGTGAATTTTAATAAAATCTAAAGTAAAATGGTGAGATACATCAGAATTTAAATAAATGCTGAGATACGCAGTGAATCTCTAAATAAATGATGAGATACGCCGTGAATTCATTTAAATGTGGTTACGCAGTGAATCTTAGTAAAATGTCAGGACAAATCTTAATAAATGCTGAGATACGGTGAATCTAAATAAATGGAAATACGCAGTGAATGAAAAAAAATGCTGAGATAAGGTGAGATACGCAGTGAATTCCCACTGCTGAGATATGCAGTGAATTCAAATAAAATGCTTAAAATAAAATGTTGAGATACGAAATAAAATGTGAATCTAGTGAATTTTAATAAAAGGTGACACGCTGTGAATTGAGAAAATGGTGACATACGCAGTGAATCTTAATAAAATGCTGGAGATACGCAATGAATCTCTAAATAAAATGATGATACGCCATGAACGTAAACAAAATGCTGCGATAGGTAGTGAATCTGAATAAATGCTGATACCAAAAAAATGCTGAGATACGCAGTGGAATCTTAAAATTAAATGTTGAGATACGCAGAAATCTCAAAATAAACGTAAAATGCTGCGATACGTGAATCTTAATAAATGAGATACGCAGTTTAAATAAAATGCTGAGATACGCAGTGAATTTTAATAAAAGTACAGATACGCTGTGAATCTGAGAATCTGAGTAAAAATGGTGACATAAATAAAATGCACGCCATGAATCGAAATAAATGCCATGAAAATCTGAATAAAATGCTGAGATACACAGTTAATCATGAGATACGCAGGAATCTAAATAAAATGCTGAGATACGCAGTGAATTAAATAAAATGCTGAGATACGCAGAATTCAAATAAAATGCTGAAATTGAAATTCTAAATAAAATGCTGAGAATACACAGAATTAAATCTGATACGCAAATAATATAAGCTGAGATACGCAGTGAGATACGCAGTGAATAAATAAAATGCTGAGATACGGTGAATTTAACGCATTAAATAAAATGCTGAGATACGCAGTGAATCTCTAAATGTTGGAGATAAGTGAATCGTAAATGAAGATACGCAGAATCTCTAAATAAGATACGTGTTGAATTCAAATAAAATGCGCTGGACGCAGAATCTAAATAAATGCTGAGATAAGTGAATCTTAATAAGATGCTGGATACGCCTGAATCTGAATATAAATGCTGAGATACGCAGTGAATCTAAAAAAATGCTGAGATACGCAGTGTAACCTTAATAAATGCTGAGATACGCAGGAATCTAAATAAAATGCTGAGATACGCAGCGAATCTAATAAAAATGCTGAGCAGTGAATTGAGCAGAGATACGAAACGCAAATAAATGCAGAATACGCAGGGATCTAAAATAAAATGATGAGATACGCAATGGAATCTGAATAAAATGTTGAGATAGGTAATGAATCTAAATAAAAATGCAGGTGAATTCTAAATAAAATGCTGAGATACGAAGTGAATCTAAATAAAATGCTGAGATACGCAATGAGATACGCAGAATCTAAATAAATGTTGAGATACGAAGTGAATCCCAATAAATGCTGAGATACGCAGAATTAATATAATGCTGAGATACGCTGTCAATCTAAATTAGATATAAAAATAAAATGCTGAGATACGCAGGAATCATAATAAAATGCTGAGATACGAAATCTAAATAAATGATGAATAAATAAAATGTTGAGATACGCAGTGAATCTAAATAAAATGCTGAGATACGTGCAGTAAATTAAACAAAATGCTGAGATACGCATGAATTCCAAAATAAAATGCTGAGATACTTATAAAACCAGAAATACGCAGAATTCTAAATAAAATGTTGAGATACGCAATGAATTGAATAAAATGCTGAGATACTCAATGAATCTAACAAAACGCTGAGATACGTGTAATAAATAAATGCTGAGATACGCAGTGAATCTCTAAATAAAATGCTTGGATACGCAGAATTTCAAATAAAATGCTGAGATACGGTGAATCTGAGAGACACGCAGGAATCTAAAATCTTGAGACACGCTGTCAATCAGAATAAAATGCTGAGATACGGGTGAATCTAAATAAATGCTGAGATACGCATGAATTTAAATAAATGTTGAGATACGCAGGGAATCTAAAATTAAAATAAATGTTGAGATACGCAGTGAATTCTAAATAAAATGCTGAATAACTGAATTTTAATAAAATGTGAGATACCCAGAATCTGAATCTAAAATAAATGGTGAATGTGATACGCATTGAATCTCTAAATAAAATGCTGAGATACGCCGTGAATTCAACAAATGTTGAAACGCAGTTAATAAAAAATGCTGAGAGACGCAGTGAATCTCAATAATATGCAGATACGCAGTGAATCAGAATAAATGCAGAAATACGTTAAAATCAAATGCTGAGATACGCAGGATCTAATAAATGCGAGATACGAATCTCAAAAATAAATGCTGAGATACGCAGTGAATTTCTAAACAAATAAAGTGCTGCAGAGATACGCAGGAATTTTAAATAAAAGGCTGAGATACGCAATGCAATGAAAAATCTGAATACGCAAAATTCAATAAAAATGCTGAGATACGCGGTGAATTCAAATAAAATGCTGAGATACGCGGACCCTAAATAAATTCGAGATATCAGTAAATCAAAATGCTGAGATACACAAAGTGAATTCTAAATAAAATTGAGATACGCAGTGAATCCAAATAAAATGCTGAGATACGCAGTGAATCTAAAATAAATGCTGAGATACGCAATCTGAATAAAATGAAATACGCAGTGAAAAAAATAAAATGCTGAGATACGCGAATCTAAATAAAATGCTGAGATACGCAGTGAATCAAATAAAATGCTGAGATACGCAGTGAATCTAAATAAAATGCTGAGATACGCAGTGAATCAAATAAAAATGTGAGATAATGCAGGAATCTAAATAAAATGCTGAGATACGCAGTGAATAAAATGCTGAGATGCTAAATAAAATGCTGAGATACGCAGTGAATCTCTAAATAAAATGAATACGCAATGAATCTTAAATAAATGCTGAGATGATGAATCTTAATAAAATGCTGAGATACTTGAATTAAATAAAATGCTGAGATACGCAGTGAATCTTAAATAAAATGCTGAGATACGCAGTGAATTTTAATAAAATGCTGAGATACGCAGCAAATCTAAATAAAATGCTGAGATACGCAATGAAAAATAAAATGCGCAGTGAGATAAAAAGTACGCTGTGACATGCTGATACGCAAATCTTAAATAAGATGCTGAGATACGCAGTGAATCTTAAAAAAATGCTGAGATACGCAGTGAATCTGAATAAAATGCTGAGATAATGCAGAATCTAAAATGCTGATAAAAATCTAAACAAAATGCTGATACGCAGTGAATCTAAATAAAATGCTGAGATACGCAAATCGCTGAGATACGCAAATCTAAATAAAATGCTGAAATACTGTGAATCTCTAAATAAAATGCTGAGATACATGATGAATCTAAATAAAATGCTGAGATACGCAGTGAATCTTAAAATGCTGAGATACGCAGTGAATCTAAATAAAATGTTGAGATACGCGCTAAATAAAATGTGAAATGCAGTGAATCTAAATAAAATGCTGAGATACGCTTAATAAGATGCTGAGATACGCAGTGAATCTCTAAATAAAATGCTGAGATACGCAGTGAATCTAAATAAAATGCTGCGATACGCAGTGAACCTAAATAAAATGCTGAGATACGCAGTGAATCTAAATAAAATGCTGAGATACGCAGTGAATTTGAATAAAATGCTGAGATACGCAGTGAATCTGAATAAAATGCTACGCAGAATCTAAATAAAATGCTGGATACGCAGTGAATCTCTAAATAAAAAATGCTGAGATACGCCATGAATCTAAATAAAATGGTGGTGAATCTCTATAAAATGCTGAGATGCACAGTGAATCTCTAAATAAAATGCTGAGATACGCAGTGAATCTAATAAAATGCTGAGATACGCAGTGGATCTCTCTAAATAAAATGCTGAGATACTGAATAAATGCTGAGATACGAATCTCTAAATAAAATGCTGAGATACGCAGTGAATCTCTAAATAAAATGCTGATACGCAGTGAATCTAAATAAAATGCTGAGATACGCAGTGAATCTAAATAAAAAGCTGAGATACGCAGAATCTAAATAAAATGCTGAGATACGCAGTGGATCTAAATAAAATGCTGAAATACGCAGTGAATCTAAATAAAATGCTGAGATACGCAGTGAATCTAAATAAAATGCTGAGATACGCAGTGAATCTAAATAAAATGTTAGATACGCTGTCAATCTAAATAAAATGCTGAGATACGCAGTGAATCTAAATAAAATGCTGAGATACGCAGAATCTAAATAAATGCTGAATACGCAGTGAATAAAAATGCTGAGATACGCAGTGAATCTAAATAAATAAAATGCTGAGATACAGATCTCTAAATAAAGTGCTGAGATACGCAGTGAATCTAAATAAAAATGCTGAGATACGCTGAATGTGAATTTAAATAAAATGCTGAGATACGCCAGAATCTGAATAAAATGCTGAGATACGCAGTGAATCTAAATAAAATGCTGAGATACGCAGTGAATCTAAATAAAATGCTGAGATAAATCTCTGAAAAATGATGAGATACGTGGTGAATCTAAAATAAAATGCTGAGATACGCAGTGAATCTAGCCCAAATAGAAATGCTGAGATACGCAATAAATCTCTAATAAAATGCTGAGATACGCAGTGAATCTAAATAAAATGCTGAATACGCAGTGAATCTAAATAAAATGCTGAGATACGCAGTGAATCTGAATAAAATGCTGAGATACTCTGAATCTAAATAAAATGCTGAGATACGCAGAATCTAAATAAAATGCTGAGATACGCAGTGAATCTCTAAATAAAATGCTGAGATACGCAGTGAATCTCTAAATAAAATGCTGAGATGCAGTGGATCTCTAAATAAAATGCTGAGATACGCAGTGAATCTAAATAAAATGCAGAACGCAATAGGAATACACAATTGAATAAAATGCTGAGATACTCTCTGAATCTAAATAAAAAATGCTGAGATACGCAGTGAATCTTAATTAAATGCTGAGATACGCAGTGAATCTCTAAATAAAATGCTGAGATACAGTAATCTAAATAAAATGCTGAGATACGCAGTGAATCTAAATAAAATGCTGAGATACGCTGTGAATCTAAATAAATGCTGAGATACGCAGTGAATCTTAATAAAATGCTGAGATACGCAGTGAATCTAAATAAAATGCTGAGATGAATCTAAGATAAAAATGCTGATCTAAATCTTAATGTTGAGATACGCAGTGAATCTCTAAAATAAAATGCTGAGATACGCAGTGAATCTAAATAAAATGCTGAGATACGCAGTGAATCTAAATAAAATGCTGAGATATGATCAAATAAAATCTGAATAAAATGCTGAGATACGCAGTGAATCTAAATAAAATGCTGAGATACGCAGTGAATCTAAATAAAATGCTGAGATACGCAGTGAATCTCTAAATAAAATGCTGAGATACGCAGTGAATCTCTAAATAAAATGCTGAGATACGCAGTGAATCTAAATAAAATGCTGAGATACGCAGTGAATCAGAATAAAATGCTGAGATACGCAGTGAATCTAAATAAAATGCTGAGATACGCAGTGAATCTTAATAAAATGCTGAATACGCTGGATCTAAATAAAATGCTGAGATACGCAGTGAATCTTAATAAAATGCTGAGATACGCAAATCTTAATAAAATGCTGAGATACGCAGTGAATCTAAATAAAATACTCGGAATAATCTAAATCTAAAATGCTGAGATACGCAGTGAATCTTTAAATGCTAAATAAAATGCTGAGATACACAGTGAATCTCTAAATAAAATGCAGAGATGAAATCTAAATAAAATGCTGAGATACGCAGTGAATCTAAATAAAAAAAATGCTGAGATACGCAGTGAATCTTAATAAAATGCTGAGATACGAAATCTCTAAATAAAATGCTGAGATACGCAGTGAATCTAAATAAAAATGCTGAGATACGCAATCTCTAAATAAAATGCTGAGATACGCAGTGAATCTTAATAAAATGCTGAGGATACGCAGTGAATCTCTAAATAAAATGCTGAGATACGCAGTGAATCTCTAAATAAAATGCTGAGATCTCTAAATAAAATGCTGAATCGCAGTGAATCTAAATAAAATGCTGAGATACGCAGTGAATCTCTAAATAAAAATGCTGAGATACGCAGTGAATCTCTAAATAAAATGCTGAGATACGCAGGTGAATCTTAATAAAATGCTGAGATACGCAGTGAATCTAAATAAAATGCTGAGATACGCAGTGAATCTAAATAAAATGCTGAGATACGCAGTGAATCTCTAAATAAAATGCTGAGATACGCAGTGAATCTAAATAAATGCTGAGATACGCAGAATCTAAATAAAATGCTGAGATACGCAATACTGAATCTAAATAAAATGCTGAGATACGCAATGAATCTAAATAAAATGCTGAGATACGCGGTAAATATAAATAAAATGCGCTGAATCTAAATAAAAATGTAGTGAATCTCTAAATAAAATGCTGAGATACGCAGTGAATCTAAATAAAATGCTGCTGAGAATCAAATAAAAATGCAGAGATACGCAGTGAATCTAAATAAAATGAGAGATACGCAGAATCTAAATAAAATGCTGAGATACGCAGTGAATCTAAATAAAATGCTGAGATAAGCAGTGTATCTGAATAAAATGCTGAGATACGCAATGAATCTTAAGAAAATGTTGAGATACCCAGTGAATCTGAATAAAATGCAGAGATACGCTGTCAATCTGAATAAAATGCTGAGATACGCAGTAAATCTAAATAAAATGCTGAGATACGCAGTGAATCTAAATAAAATGCTGAGATACGCAGTGAATCTAAATAAAATGCTGAGATACGCAGTGAATCTAAATAAAATGCTGAGATACGCAGTGAATCTGAATAAAATGCTGAGATACGCAGAAATCTAAATAAAACGATGAGATACGCAGTGAATCTTAATAAAATGCTGAGATACGCAGTGAATCTCTAAATAAAATGCTGAGATACGCAGTGAATCTAAATAAAATGCTGAGATACATAGGAATCTAAATAAAAATGCTGAGATACTAAATAAAATGCTGAATACGCTGTCAATCTAAATAAAATGCTGAGATACGCTGTGAATCTAAATAAAATGCTGAGATACGCAGTGAATCTAAATAAAATGCTGAAATACGCAGAATCTAAATAAAATGCTGAGATACGCAATGAATCTCTAAATAAAATGCTGAGATACGCAGTGAATCTAAATAAAATGCAGAAATACGCAGTGGATCTAAATAAAATGCTGAGATACGCAGTGAATCTAAATAAAATGCTGAGATACGCAGTGAATCTAAATAAAATGCTGAGATACGCAGTGAATCTAAATAAAATGCTGAGATACGCAGTGAATCTCTAAATAAAATGCTGAGATACGCAGTGAATCTAAATAAAATGCTGAGATACGCAGTGAATCTAAATAAAATGCTGAGATACGCAGTGAATCTGAATAAAATGCTGAGATACGCAGTGAATCTAAATAAAATGCTGAGATACGCAGTGAATCTAAATAAAATGAATACGCAGTGAATCTCTAAATAAAATGCTGAGATACGCAGTGAATCTTAATAAAATGCTGAGATACGCAGTGAATTTAAATAAAATGCTGAGATACGCAGTGAATCTAAATAAAATGGTGAGATACGCAGTGAATCTAAATAAAATGCTGAGATACGCAGTGAATCTAAATAAAATGCTGAGATACGCAGTGAATCTAAATAAAATGCTGAGATACGCAGTGAATCTAAATAAAATGCAAGAGATACTGCAGGATAAACAAAATGCCGAATACGCAATGAATCTAAATAAAATGCTGAGATACAGTGAATCTAAATAAAATGCTGAGATACGCAGTGAATCTAAATAAAATGCTGAGATACGCAGTGAATCTTAAATAAAATGCTGAGATACGCAGTGAATCTAAAAAAATGCTGAGATACGCAGTGAATCTAAAAAAATGCTGAATACGCAGTGAATAAAATGCTGATACGCAGTGAATCTAAATAAAATGCTGAATAAGAGATACGCAAATGCTGAATCTAAAATAAAATGCTGAGATACGCAGTGAATCTTAAATAAAATGCTGAGATACGCAGTGAATCTCTAAATAAAAATGCTGAGATACTAAATAAAATGCTGAGATACGCAGTGAATCTAAATAAAAATGCTGAGATACGCAGTGAATCTAAATAAAATGCTGAGATACGCAGTGAATCTAAATAAAATGCTGAGATACGCAGTGAATCTAAATAAAATGCTGAGATACGCAGTGAATCTAAATAATATGCTGAGATACGCAGTGAATCTAAATAAAATGCTGAGATACGCAGTGAATCTAAATAAAATGCTGAGATACGCAGTGAATCTGAATAAAATGCTGAGATACGCAGTGAATCTAAATAAAATGCTGAGATACACAGTGAATCTCTAAATAAAATGCTGAGATACGAAGTGAATCTCTATATAAAATGCTGAGATACGCAGTGAATCTAAATAAAATGCGCTGAGATAAAATGCTGAATCTAAAAATAAAATGCTGAGATACGCAGTGAATCTAAATAAAATGCTGAGATACGCAGTGAATCTAAATAAAATGCTGAGATACGCAGTGAATCTCTAAATAAAATGCTGAGATACGCAGTGAATCTCTAAATAAAATGCTGAGATACGCAGTGAATCTAAATAAAATGCTGAGATACGCAGTGAATCTCTAAATAAAATGCTGAGATACGCAGTTAATCTCTAATAAAATGCTGAGATACGCAATGAATCTGAATAAAATGCTGAGATACGCAGTGAATCTAAATAAATGCTGAGATAAACAGTACTAAATAAAATGCAGTGAATCTCTAAATAAAATGCTGAGATACGCAGTGAATCTAAATAAAATGCTGAGATACATAATCTAAATAAAATGCTGAGTGAATCTCTAAATAAAATGCTGAGATACAGTGGATCTAATTTAAATAAAAATAAAATGCTGAGATACGCAATGAATCTAAATAAAATGAATCAGAAATCTTAAATGCTGAGATACGCAAAATGCTGAGATACGAATGAATCTGAATAAAATGCTGAGATACGCAGTGAATCTCTAAATAAAATGCTGAGATACGCAGTGAATCTAAATAAAATGCTGAGATACGCAGTGAATCTAAATAAAAATGCTGAGATACGCTGTCAATCAAAATAAAATGCTGAGATACGCAGTGAATCTAAAAAAAAAGCTGAGATACGCGGTGAATCTAAATAAAATGCTGAGATACGCTAAATAAAATGTGAATCTCTAAATAAAATGCTGAGATACGCAGTGAATCTCTGGAAATAAAATGCTGAATCAGTGAATCTAAAAAATGCTGAGATACGCAGTGAATCTGAATAAAATGCTGAGATACGCAGTGAATCTAAATAAAATGCTGAGATACGCAGTGAATCTAAATAAAATGCTGAATACGCGGTAAAAATAAAATGCTGAGATACGCAGTGAATCTAAATAAAATGCTGAGATACGCAGTGAATCTAAATAAAATGCTGAGATACGCAGTGAATCTAAATAAAATGCTGATACGCAGTGAATCTAAATAAAATGCTGAGATACGCAGTGAATCTAAATCTAAATAAATAAAATGCTGAGATACGCAGTGAATCTAAATAAAATGCTGAGATACGCAGTGAATCTAAATAAAATGCTGAGATACGCAGTGAATCTCTGAGATACGCAGGAATCTAAAAAAATGCTGAGATACGCAGTGAATCTAAATAAAATGCTGAGATACGCAGTGAATCTCTAAATAAAATGCTGAGATACGCAGAAAATAAATGCTGAAAATAAAATGATACGCAGTGAATCTGAATAAAATGCTGAGATACGCAGTGAATCTTAAATAAAATGCTGAGATACGCAGTGAATCTAAATAAAATGCTGAGATACGCAGTGAATCTAAATAAAATGCTGAGATGCTGAGATACGCAGATAATCAGTGAATCTAAAAAAATGCTGAGATACGCAGTGAATCTAAATAAAATGCTGAGATACAGATAATCTTAATAAAGATACGCATGAATCTAAATAAAATGCTGAGATACGCAGTGAATCTAAATAAAATGCTGAGATACGCAGTGAATCTAAATAAAATGCTGAGATACGCAGTGAATCTAAATAAAAATGCTGAGATACGCAGTGAATCTCTAAATAAAATCCTGAGATACGCAGTGAATCTCTAAATAAAATGCTGAGATACGCACTGAATCTAAATAAAATGGTGTGATACGCATTGAATCTCTAAATAAAATGCTGAGATACGCAGTGAATCTTAATAAAATGTTGAGATACCCAGTGAATCAGAATAAAATGCTGAGATACGCAGTGAATCTCTAAATAAGATGCTGAGATACGCAGTGAATCTCTAAATAAAGTGCTGAGATGAGATAAATAAAATGCGCAGATACGCGTGAATCTAAATAAAATGCTGAGATACGCAAATGTGAATCTAAATAAAAATGCTGAGATACGCAGTGAATCTAAATAAAATGCTGAGATACGCAGTGAATCTCTAAATAAAATGCTGAGATACGCAGTGAATCTAAATAAAATGCTGAGATACGCAGTGAATCTAAATAAAATGATGAGATACGCAAAAATGTGAATCTGAATAAAATGCTGAGATACGCAGTGAATCTAAATAAAATGCTGAGATACGCAGTGAATCTCTAAATAAAATGCTGAGATACGCAGTGAATCTAAATAAAATACGCTGAGATACTAAATAAAATGCTGAATACGCAGTGAATCTAAATAAAATGCTGAGATACGCAGTGAATCTAAATAAAATGCTGAGATACGCAGTGAATCTTAAATAAAATGCTGAGATACGCAGTGAATCTAAATAAAATGCTGAGATACGCAGTGAATCTAAATAAAATGCTGAGATGCTGAGATAAAATGCTGAGGATACGCAGTGAATCTCTAAATAAAATGCTGAGATACGCAGTGAATCTAAATAAAATGCTGAGATACGCAACAGTGAATCTAAATAAAATGCTGAGATACGCAAATCTAAATAAAATGCTGAGATACGCAGTGAATCTAAATAAAATGCTGAATACGCAGTGAATCTAAATAAAATGCTGAGATACGCAGTGAATCTAAATAAAATGCTGAGATACGCAGTGAATCTAAATAAAATGCTGAGATACGCAGTGAATCTGAGATACGCAGTGAATCTAAATAAAATGCTGAGATACGCAGTGAATCTCTAAATAAAATGCTGAGATACGGAAGTGAATCTAAATAAAATGCTGAGATACGCAGTGAATCTAAATAAAATGCTGAGATACGCAATGAATCTAAATAAAATGCTGAGATACGCTCTAGTGAATCTCTAAATAAAATGCTGAGATACGCAATGAATCTGAATAAAATGCTGAGATACGCAATGAATCTAAAATAAAATGCTGAGATACGCAGTGAATCTTAAATAAAATGCTGAGATGAATCGCTGAGAGTGAAATCTCTAAATAAAATGCTGAGATACGCAGTGAATCTCTAATAAAATGCTGAGATACGCAGTGAATCTGAATAAAATGCTGAGATACGCAGTGAATCTCTAAAATAAAATGCTGAGATACACCAATGAATCTGAATAAAATGCTGAGATACAGTGAATCTAAATAAAATGCTGAGATACGCAGTGAATCTGAAATAAAATGCTGAGATACGCAGTGAATCTAAATAAAATGCTGAGATACGCAGTGAATCTAAATAAAATGCTGAGATACGCAGTTTCTGAATAAAATGCTGAGATAGATACGCAAAATGAAAAATGCTGAGATACGCAGTGAATCTTAATAAAATGCTGAGATACGCAGTGAATCTCTAAATAAAATGCTGAGATACGCAGTGAATCTAAAAAATGCTGAGATACGCAGTGAATCTGAAAAAATGCTGCGATAAAAAATGCTGAGAGATACGCAGTGAATCTTAATAAAATGCTGAGATACGCAGTGAATCTAAATAAAATGCTGATACGCAGAATCTGAAAAAAATGCTGAGATACGCATCTCTAAATAAAATGCTGAGATACGCAGTGAATCTAAATAAAATGCTGAGATACGCAGTGAATCTAAATAAAATGAGATACGCAGTGAATCTAAATAAAATGCTGAGATACGCAGTGAATCTCTAAATAAAATGCTGAATCCTCGAAGTGAATCTCTAAATAAAATGCTGAGATACGCAGTGAATCTAAAAATAAAATGCTGAAATAAAATGCTGAGATATGCAGTGAATCTCTAAATAAAATGCTGAGATACGCAGTGAATCTCTAAATAAAATGCTGAGATACGCAGTGAATCTCTAAATAAAATGCTGAGATACGCAATGAATCTCTAAATAAAATGCTGAGATACGCAGTGAATCTCTAAATAAAATGCTGAGAGATACTCTAAATAAAATGCTGAATCTCTAAATAAAATGCTGAGATACGCGCATGAATCTCTAAATAAAATGCTGAGATACGCAGTGAATCTCTAAATAAAATGCTGAGATACGCAATGAATCTCTAAATAAAATGCTGAAATAAAATGAATCTGAAATATAATGCTGAGATGAATCTCTAAATAAAATGCTGAGAAATCCTGAGATACGCAGTGAATCTCTAAATAAAATGCTGAGATACGCAGTGAATCTAAATAAAATGGTGAGATACGCAGTGAATCTAAATAAAATGTTGTGATACGCAGTGAATCTCTAAATAAAATTCTGAGATACGCAGTGAATCTAAATAAAATGGTGAGATACGCAGTGAATCTAAATAAAATGCTGAGATACGCATTGAATGTAAATAAAATGCTGAGAAACGCTGTGAATCTTAATAAAATGCTATGATACGCAGTGAATCTAAATAAAATGCTGAGAAACGCAGTGAATCTGAATAAAATGCTGAGATACGCTATGAATCTCTAAATAAAATGCTCAGATACGCAGTGAATCTAAATAAAATGGCGAGATACGCAGGGAATCTCTAAATGAAATGCTGAGATACGCAATGAATCTGAATAAAATGCTGAGATACGCAGTGAATCTCTAAATAAAATGTTGAGATACGAACTGAATCTCTAAATAAAATGCTGAGATACGCAGTGAATCTCTAAATAAAATTCTGAGATACGCACTGAATCTCTAAATAAAATGCTGAGATACGCAGTGAATCTCTAAATAAAATGCTGAGATACGCAGTGACTCCGAATAAAATGTTGAGATACCCAGTGAATATGAATAAAATGCTGAGATACGCAGCGAACCTTAATAAAATGCTGAGATAAAGAGTGAATCTCTAAATACAATGCTGAGATACGCAGTGAATCTGAATAAAATGTTGAGATACCCAGCGAATCTGAATATAATGCTGAGATACGCAGCGAAACTTAATAAAATGCTGAGTTACGAAGTAAATCTCTAAATAAAATGCTGAGATACGAAGTGAATCTCTAAATAAAATGCTGAGATACGCAGTGCATCTAAATAAAATGCTGAGATACGCAGTGAATCTAAATAAAATGCTGAGATACGCAGTGAATCTAAATAAAATGATGAGATACGCAGTGAATCTCTAAATAAAATCCTGAGATACGCAGTGAATCTCTAAATAAAATCCTGAGATACGCAGTGAATCTAAATGAAATGGTGTGATACGCAATCAATCTCTAAATAAAATGCTGAGATACGCAGTGAATCTAAATATAATTGTGAGATACGCAGTGAATCTAAATAAAATGCTGAACTACTCAATGAATCTTAATAGGTTGCTGAGATACGCAGTGAATCTCTAAATAAAATGCTGAGATACGCTGTGAATCTTAATAAAATGCTGTGATACGCAGTGAATCTTAATAAAATCCTGAGATACACAGTGAATCTGAATAAAATGATGAAATACGCAGTGAATCTTAATAAAATGCTGAGATACGTAGTGAATCTCTAAATAAACTGCTGAGATATGCAGTGAATCTCTAAATAAAATGCTGAGATACGCAGTGAATCTAAATAAAATCCTGAGATACGCAGTGAATCTAAATAAAATGCTGAGATACGCAGTGAATCTTAAGAAAATGCTGAGTTACGCAGTGAATCTAAATAAAATGCTGAGATACGCTGTTAATCTGAATAAAATGCTGTGATACGCAGTGAATCTTAATAAAATCCTGAGATACGCAATGAATCTTAATATGATGCTGAGATACGCAGTGAATCTTTAAATAAAATCCTGAGATACGCAGTGAATCTAAATCAAATGCTGAGATACGCAGTGAATCTCTAAATGAAATGCTGAGATATGCAATGAATCTGAATAAAATGCTGCGATACGCTGTGAATCTAAATAAAATGCTGAGATACGCAGTGAATCTAAATAAAATCCTGAGATACGCAGTGAATCTAAATACAATGTTGTGATACGCAGTGAATCTCTAAACAAAATTCTGAGATACGCAGTGAATCTAAATAAAATGGTGAGATACGAAGTGAATTTAAATAAAATGCTGAAATACGCAATGAATCTTAATAAGCTGCTCTGATACGCAGTGAATCTCTAAATACAATGCTGAGATACGCAGTGAATCTTAAGAAAATCCTGTGATACGCAGTGAATCTGAATAAAATGTTGGGATACCCAGTGAATCTGAATAAAATCTTGAGATACGCAGCGAACCTTGTCGGAGTTACCTCCTCCTTCTATCCTTGAACCGGCAGAGGAACAGGTCATTTCGACCTTGACCTCTCATTCATGCTCCTTACTCACTGTTAACACGTCGGAGGGACTAGCAAATTCCCTTTTTAGTTAGGTTATATTACAAACCTAGTTGTAATATACATCTAGTCATTTTTAGACCTTAGTTCTCTTTAGCTAACCTCGTAGTATTTTATTATAGAGACTTTTCGGTTAGCTTAGCCAATTTCTCTTGCTAGTCTCCCTCGTCAAAAGACAGTGATTTCTCGCTAGATTCTAGGAGGCGGTCGGCGGCCGAAACGGCTGATACGCAGTGAATCTCTAAATAAAATGCGCAGTTAATCTGAATAAAATGCTGAGATACGCAGTGAATCTCTAAATAAAATGCTGAGATACGCAGTGAATCTCTAAATAAAATGCAGTGTATCTAAATAAAATGATGAGATACGCAGTGAATCTAAATAAAATGATGAGATACGCAGTGAATCTCTAAATAAAATGCAGTGTATCTAAATAAAATGATGAGATACGCAGTGAATCTAAATAAAATGATGAGATACGCAGTGAATCTAAATAAAAAAAGCATAAATGCGAAGTCAGCCTAGTTCATTTCTAAATAAAAAAGAATGATTGTGCGTAAATATAGCTCACGTTCACATTTGTAAAAAAAGCATGTGCTGAATATATACTTTATTTTCACATTTCTTAATAAAAAAAGCGTAACTGTCCAGTAAATTTAGCTTATTTTCTTATTTCTCAATAAAACAGCATCACTGCGGTGTGAACATGTTTTATTTTTATATTTCTAAATAGAAAAGCACAAATCCGCAGTAAATTTAGCCTATATTCACATTTTTATTTAAAAAAGCCTAAAAGTGCAGTAAATATAAATTATTCTCTCATTTCGAAATAAAAGAGTATAAATTCTCTGTACATATTGCTTATTTTCACCTTTCTAAATAAAAAGATCATAAATGCAAAGTAAATATTGCTTATTTGAACATTTCTAAAGAAAAAAAGTATAAGTTCACAGTAATTCTTCCTTATTTTCACAAAAATTTATTTATAAAATAAAAACATAAACGCGCAGTAAATAAGCTTATTGTCACATTTCTAAATAAAAAAGCATAGTAAACATATTATTTTCGCATTTGCAAATAAAAAAGCATAAATGCTAATTAAATATGAGAGATTTCCACAATTCTAAAAAAAAAAAAAAAAAAATGAAAGCGCTATAAATGTTCCGGATTTGTACAATTCTAAATAAGATCACGAATGCGCAGTAAATATATCTCATTTTATCATTTTTAAATAGAAAAACATAAATCTGCAGTAAATATCGCTTATATTTCTAAATAAAATCATAAATGCACAGTAAATGTAGCTTATTTTCTAATTACTTAATAAAAAAGGGTAAATGTACAGCAAATATAGATGATTTTTACATTTCTAAAACAAAGCATTATTTTCACATTTCTAAATAAAAAGAATAAATGCGCAATAAATGTAGCTGATTTTAATATTTCACTTTTATAAATAAAAAATAGGAAAATGCGCAATTAATATATCTTATTTTCACATTTCTAAATAAAGAATCATAAATACGCAGTAAATATATCTTATTTTCACATTTCTAAATAAAGAATCATAAATACGCAGTAAATATATCTTATGTTCACATTTCTAAATAAAGAATCATAAATATGTAGTATATATAGCTTATTTTACATTTCTAAATAAAAAAAAAGCATAGATACACAGTAAATATATCTTATTTTAACATTTCTAAATAACATAAAAATGCGCAGTAAATATAGCTTATTTTCTAAATAAAAAATAATAAATGCGCAGTAAATGCAGCATGTATCCACATTTCTAAAAAAGATAAATGTGGAGCAAATATTGCTTATTTTCACATTTCTAATTAGAAAATAATAATTGCTCAGTAAATATGCTTATTTTCACATTTCTAATTAGAAAATAATAATTGCGCAGTAAATATGCTTATTTTCACATTTCTAATTAGCCTTTCACATTTCCAATTTTTCCTTCGAAATAAAAATAGGTTTTCCTCCCAATTTTCCTTCGATGGTTTGTGGCCCCCAGTTTGAGAAACTTTGAAATCGACGTGTAGTGGTGAGGAGGGTCGTATCTAAGTTTCAGTGTGTGTGTGTGTGTGTGTGTGTGTGTGCGTGTGACCCAAGCACCGGCCCTGTGCACGTTGTTTGTTAAATTCTCTTAGAGCTGCTCTTTTTAGCCGGATGCCTTTTTGACATTTATCATTGAACCAAAATTGTGCTGAATTTTTTGTGCTGAATTTTATCGAATGCATATTCTAGCTATAGAGTTGAGGATTTCCTTGATGCTTTTTTTCCTTCAACTAATTCTTCAGAACATTTCATTTTAAATCGTTCCTTGTTCGCATCGCCTAAATTCCAACGGAGATTTTTGTCATTATGTTCTGAAGATTTGTAGGGCCATAGTCAAGTGATCGCTACCGCATGTGTGTCTAGTAGTTATCTTTCAAGAGAAATCCATATAAATTACCGAGTAGCTGCCAGTAATGTTTTATCATTATAAATGCATAAATCATTGTTGTTAATTGTTGTTTCTAAGGGTCTTTTCCCTTTTGGTTTGTCTTTTCATCGCCATATGGTGTTGTGACAGTTAGAGTCCCCTAGTATCATGAAAGGTATAAAAATTTTTATTCTCTATCAAATCCAAGTTCAGACACAAAGCTTACTTAGTAGAAACAGCAAGTCTCCATAATAGGCGCAACATTACAAAACAAGACAATCACAGCGTAAAATTTTAAGAGGGAAAATACATTTATTTTACAATGGTTGCACAAAAATTTCTTCTTGTGCGCAGGATAACAAATTTCTGAGGTTACGAAAAGAGGATTACCATAAAGATATAAGATATAAAATGTTACAATTTTTAGAAAAGGACACAGACTCAAAGCCAAAAAATATTACACACTTTAATATTGAAAAAAAAAATGGGAAAATCTTAGAGGAAGCAAAAAATTGCACATGGCAGAAAATACAAAACGCACACACGTTCTTAACTGAATACTCAATAATGTGACGTCTCAGCACGAAGCGGATTTGCCAGACTGTGAACGGTGTGGCCTTGGTTTAGAGGAAACGGCTTCGCACGCCTTCTACCATTTCCCCCGGGACCGCCCCTTATGGGACCATGTCGGCGAGCTGACGGCTCGTCTCGCTCCCGAACAGCTTGTGTTCATTGATCCCGCATACGCGTGTGACAATGTGTCGCCCCCGTATTCCGGGGTGAAACAGATGGTGTTTCTGACGCTGCTGGCCACGGCTCGAATGGTGATTTAGACGACGCGGAAGGAGGAAGTCTTGCGAGGTGATCGTCTTTCTCATCAGGATCTAATCCGATTCTTTGAGCATCAGCTCAAGATGAAGATTAGAACTGATAGAAAACGATTGCATTCGACAGTCTTTAGCGAAAGGTGTGTAAAAGAGGCGAGCTTGGTTAGGTTAGACAACCTTCAGTGTACCTAGTTAATGTGAGTAAATGTTGGTCCTGGCCTGTATCCCGGCTGCTCTTTGGTTATGATCCAAGTCGAGATTTCCCATCCTCCCCAGTTTGTTTTGGTCCCCTTTCATCTCAGCTTTATACTTTCCCATTCCCGCATAATATTTTATCCTTTACCCACTTCCTTAGCGAGAGCGCCTCTTGATTCTGTCCTCTGGGCAGAATACAGCGGCCCCTCTCTTTTGAGGGTTGGACGGTCCCTACTAACATCAATTATGTTTAGTTTGCATTTTGTGTTGATTTTAGTTTATTATTGGGTTCATCTCCCCTTCCCTCTCATTTTAGAATTTTATGTATATTGTCTATCTTCATCAAATTTTTATGGCGTGGGGCGCGTTTTTGTAGGTTCCCCTGGAGAGGATGTGGTATTATGGTGGATGAAGGATTGAACGGTGATGGATGAGTTCTTGTGGTGAATGAGTAAATTGTAATGTATGAATGGGTCGTGAATCTGATTAGCTAGGTATAAGATAGTTAGTGTTGACCAGCCTCTACTCCTCCCCTTTTCGGCCTTGTGCCACACTTTGTATTTTTTGTATGAATAAATATCCTGGATCAAAGTGTAGTACGCTACCTTTGTGAGCTTCCTGTGCTTTGTCGAGAGAATACTCTATGGCGCGATCCCGTCTCCGCGGTCGATCCGCCCTGGAAGACGTATACCTATCTGACCAGCTTCGCCAAGTGTTACACTTCGGCGCGATCCCGTTTCCATGGTTGATCTGCCTTGTGAAGTCGTATCCCTATTCTGACTCGACCCTGTTTAGGGACTTCGTCCTCGTCAAGTGCTACACTCCGGCGCGACCACGCCTCCGTGGTTGTGAAGCCGTATCACTATTCTGACTCGGCCCTGTTTAGAGACTCCGTCCTCGTCAAGTGTTACACTTCCATCCGCCCTGTGAGCGATCCCGTTTCCGTGGTCGATCCGCCCTGTGAGTGAAGTCGTGTCACTATACTGACTCGGCCCTGTTTAGGAACTCGTCCTAACCGATACAACGAATCTTCGTGCGACATCAATCAACCTGCTGCTGTTCCTGACAATTCTCCCGTCTGGCAGTCGACCAGCTATCGCCGACTTTCAACTCTACATTCGTTTCGCCGATACGACCGAAATCAACTACCCCTGAAGAAAAAAAACACTCATACCGGACCCGACACCGATACAAACATATTTCTCCAGAGTACACTCTTGTACATTTTGGAGAAATAAAATCGACGTTATTGTTTCTTAAACCTCTGTCTTTGTCCCTCTCATTGTCTTAGCTGTTCACACCTTTCTTCGTAAAGCTTGCGGGGGCGACATGCTTATTGGCCCCGCAACAATATGTAAGGAATGTATATCTGTAGAAAAATGCTTTCTTTCAATGAAATAAATTATACATTAGGAATCAAGTACTTTTTCGAAAATAAATAACGTTTTAAATTATTTAACTAATATGAATTTACAAATTTGAATGAATGAAGTGTTTTTGTGATAGTTTATCTATCATCTAGACGAAATAGTGATTAGTAGGACTATTTAATTAGCTTTGTTGAAAAGGAAATTTATTTATTAATAAGTGATATTTTAATTTATGTAATTTATAGTAAAAATAAATGCAATAAGGAAATAATATTATAATGAAATAAATGTTATTAAAATCATAATTTATTATGTTATTACTTGTTAAATATGAAATGTATTTTTTCTTACATTCTGCACATCCTGTCTTGGCTCATATTTTGACCTGTCTGTATGGATGGGTGTATGGTTTGCTTTATTTTGTTTTACGGCATATCAACCTCAATGGGTTATTTATTGGCAACAAGATTTTTATGATAAGTACGTATGAATAGTATATGTTTTAATATTTTTTTTCCAAAAATCTACCGCTGGTAATGTATTTTTTTAAATGTATTGCTGGTTCTTTTACTATTAAAATCTATTTTTATACTTTCATAGTGTTTTGAGACCAGTTTAGGGATTAACTACATGCCCATAGCTGGGAACCTACCAGGTGGACTTGGGAACAACAGCAATTAAGAGGTGGTTCCACGTTTCTCAAAACCTCCTGATCAGAGGCCCTGCTGCCGGATGTAGTTTATTGTCATACTCAGGATGGATGGGTGTATGGTTAGGGTAGTTCTCCAATTCGTCCGGAAACTTGTCCTGGAATGTGAGTAAGTGCTTTTTTTGTTTAGGGGGTTTTAGTTCTAGAATGACTACAGGTTGCTTGATTGTCCATGGTGGAATACTGGCTGTAGTCGTTTCTTGTATGTTTGAGAATGTGGTTCAGCAAGTTGATCTGTTCTCCATTCAGTATGGGCTGCACAGAAGTTGGAGGACTTTACTACATTTTATTTTTAAACAATTTAGATGGGGAATGATATAATCATTTTTTCTCAAATATGATGCCTAGGAACTTGTGTTGTTCTACTACTGGGATTTCTGCTCTGTCTAATTTTAAACAGCGGCCATTTTGCAATTTCCTTAATTTGCAGAAATGTAGCATTTGGTTTTCAATTTGGAAAAGGTAAAACCATTTGTGTATTTTACTGGGGTATTGTTGGAGTTGTCTTTCTATGGTATGCATATATCAATACCTGTACATTATTAGAAAGTCATCAACATGTAGGAAGTATGTCACTCCGGTGCTTAGGACGTTAACTATGGAGTTAAATTTAAGCAAAATAGAGTCACCAAATGAATGCTTCCTTGTGAAACCCTTCTTGATTTTTCAGTTCTAATAGCATAGTTCCTATACAGACTTGAAATCTTCGGTCTTCCATGGAATTATCTAGGAACTGAGTCAGCTTTCCTATTAGGCTCAGTTCATGCAGCTCTTTCAGGATACCAAATTTCCACGTCGATTGGTACACATTTTGTAAGTTGAAAAAGATTGTTGTGAGATGTTCCTTCTTAATAAAGGCTTCATTTACAAAGGTCGACTTTTCTCTCCATTGTTTTACATAGGCAACTTGTTAATGCTATTTTCAGGGTTTGTCATCCTTTCCAGGTTTTAGAAAAGGGATAATGAAAGACTCTCTCCACATTTCTGGGAAGTTTCCATTTGTTCATACGTCATATATTTATAATAACAGTTGTAATGACTTGTTGGATAACTGTTTTATGAATTCGTGGTGCATATCATTTGGACCCACAGTTGTATTTTGGGCTTTTTTAAAAGATTAATTTAGTTCTTCCAGAATGAATGGTAGGTTATAGTTCTTGGCATTATTTAATTTGAAGTTTAGTTTTTGTTTTTCCCACTTTTTGTTTGCACTTTAGAAATTGTTAGCTACAATTCTTGGCAGATGAATCTTTAGAGATTGTTTTGGCTAATTGGTCAGACTCAATCCTGCTACAAAAACAAAGTCTGTCTGGAATATGATAAAGAAATTGCTAGCAAATACAAAACAAGTTTGTTTTGTATTTGGATTGAGTTTTAATTGACTTTTTCCAGTATTGTTTTTGATTTCTTTAATTATTTTCTGTGTTTTTCCTTGTAGTTGCTTAAATTGCCGCAAATTAGAGGTTGTTTCTTGAATTCTCTCGGAGCTGCTCTTAGCCTGATAGTATTTATACATTTATCATTGAACCAAGATTGGTTTCATTTTTTGTGCTGAAATTTTTGGAATGCTATTTTTTGCAATAGAGATGAGGATATCTATGAAATATTTTAAGTCCTTGATGCTTTTTCCTTCAACTAGTTTTTCAGAACATTGAATTTTAAATTCGTCCCTGTTCGCTTCGCCTAATTTCGTACGAAGAGGATTTTTATCGTTATGTTCTGAGTTTTGTACCTTCCAAGAGAAATCCATATAAATTGATGGATCAGATAGGGATAGGTCTATTGCCGAGTCGCTGCCTGTAAATGGATTTATGTAAGTCGACGTTTTTATCATTATAAATGCGCGAATCGTTGTTATTAATTGTTGTTTCTAAGCCCTTTCACTTTAAGTTTGTATCCTGACAACCCCATATGGTGCTGTGACAATTTATGTCTCCTGGTATCATTAAAGGTGCAAGGAGTTGCCTTATGATTTCATGAATTTCAGCTTCATTTACTGGTTCATTTGGTGATATATATACTGAGCAGATGCTTATTGTCCCGTTTAAGGTCACTTTAACAGCAGTCGCCTGTAAAGATGTTGTCAAATTTACTCCACTTCGAGGTACATCATTCCTAATTAGGGGGAATGTACCGCCTGACGCTCGAAGCCCAGTTTCATGTGTGTAATGGTATTCTTTTATATTAAATTTTTCATTTTGCTTTGAATGTTCCCTGAAGGCAAACAACTGCTGCTGACAAGACTGTTATTAACAGAAGCAGTTCCGCTGGATTATTTGATACAGGATTGCTAAATGGTTTGGCACTTTTCCTTACTATGTGATGTGTTATGTCAGCTTTTGATTTCATTTTCCCAGGTTTGGAGGTTTTAGAGGTTTTGGCTGTTTGGTTCTGGTTTTCCACTTTCATTTCTTCTAGTTTATCAAATCGATTTTGTTTAGATCACTGTGAGTTTTTGGTTTTGCTTTGACTGGTTGTCTTTTGGGAGATAAGTTCTTAAATATATTTTTAATGGTTTTTGGTGGACGGATAGAAGATTGCTGTGACCTTTAGTTTGTAGGGGATTTTGTATTTTTTGGAGGAGAGGTTTCTGTTTGAGCGGTAGATTTTGTATTTATTTTGATTTGTCTGAATCCTTTTGGCCACATTTTCCACACGTCTGGCGACTCTTGCAGCTATTTCTATGACGACTAAATTTTGACACTTGAAGCACTTTAGTGGAGCAGGAATGTATTGTTCCACTGGCTCAATATTGTACCCGATTTTTTTCTAGGGATTTGAGGTGTGACAAAAATAAAATAATATGTATCTATTGTTTTATTCGCCTTTCCTTTTTATTGTTATTCTACATTACCGTAGAATAACAATAAAAAGGAAAGGTGACCATTTGTAAATGTGATTTCCTTAGGCGTGGACAGAGACAACTATTTGCTTCTAATGACTCCGTATATATGTTCAATATTTCATGGGGGGAGTTTTTTTTATTTTCAGGTTATAAAAGGTCTTCATCTTGATTATACTTGCGGCGTGTTTTCTATTCATTACTACTAGCGAATTTCCATTTCTCAACTTAACTGTTTTGGGTGAATCCTGCTGGATAGCACTTTTTCAATTAAGAAATGGGCAAGTTTTGCTAAAAGAGTTTCATCTAAGGACGCGAGCAAGAAATCTTGGAAAGTCATTTCTTTTTCAGAATCAGTGTTCGAAAGATATAGTTTGGGTTTTTTGTTTTGGTTATTCATAATTTTGATGTGATAAAGTTCACTGTCTGTGCTCTCCACCCACCTCAGAGCCCGACATTGGGACGTGTTAAGGGGGAAACCCAGCCGCCTTGACATGTTAGGGCTACAGAAAACTAGTATTTGGGAGAGACTCTGATCACCCGTAAAAGCATTTGTTGCATTTCCAAAATTTTAAGTGTACAAACAGGTATGTTAACAACCATGTCTAAGTCTCGATCTCTTCGGACCGAGATTTAAACGTGTTTGAGGGTGGGGGGAGGAGGGAAGGGAAAGGAAGGCAGAAACCTTTCTAATTCTCACAAAGAAAAATGATTTTCAAATTCTGTTCTAATTTTTGAAAATGTAGAGATTGATTCTAACGATCCCCAATTTGTGGTTGACTGGATCAGGAAATGACTTGTGAATTTTAATGCATCCAAAACAAAACTGCTATCATTTACTCACCATAGAGAAACTTCTTTGTTTCCTATCAGCATGGTTGATGCTCAACTCCAGAAGAGCGTCTCACGTATTTCACTGACCTGAGGTAGAACAACTACATTGAATCAATAGCTGCATCTACTGCAAGGAAAGTTGGTTTTCTGTGTGGTGCCCGAAGGTTTTTCTCGTCTGAGTTCATTCTTCACATCTACAAATCTACCATTCGTCCATGCATGGAATACTGTTGCCATATATTGTCTGTTGCCCCCGCTGTTCATCTCGAAGTTTTCGACAAAATCCAAAGATGGATATGGAATGTGGTTAGTCCTGACTTGGGGTCTCGACTCCAATCACTTTCTCACCGATGTAATGTGGCTTCTCTCTGTCTTTTCTATAAAAGCGTGCTACTAGGTTGGCATCTCGGTCCCACCCTTTTACTCTCGAAACATTTAAATGTAACTGCCTCTTCTACTCCAACAGCTTCTTCTCTTGCACTTCCTGAGATCTTCTGTTGACTTGATTCCAGTTCTTTTTATCAATTCCTCAACACCTCTATATACCCAATCTTTCCCCTTATTCACATTCTCTCTAGTCCCTTGCCTACTAGTGGCACTCCTGCCTTGCTTGGGGTGAATTACTTAAAATAATCACCGTTTCACTATACATTGACATAAACATCTGCTATAGTGCATGATGATTAGCAAGCAAGCTAATGAAGTGAGAATCAAATGCTTTGTTTCCAGATTGGATGTTCTATACAACTACCACTAAACAGGTATTAATAGAAGATAGGAGAGACCCAATCAAATTCACTGTCAAGATGATTCCTGTATTACAGGCAGGTGAAATTTGGTAGAAAGGAATATCAGAACAAGAGAAAGCCAAGCATTCTAAACTTGACACTCAAGGGAAGAAAAATAGCCCTTAAAAACTTGACAAAATGATTACAATTGTTGTATTGTCTTTGTTTGTATTGTCTTTGTTTGTTAATAGTATTAATCATACTATCAGCAAACAAAGGCAATACAGCTATTGTGATTGTCAGTAGGAGTACTTACAAAAATTAGCAAGTCTAAGAGGGAATATAAGTGACTGCAAATTAAAGAAGGATGCAGTATTAAAAACTTAAAAGGAAGCTATCATAGATCTTGAAGAACAGAGATCATTTCAACAACACTGAATAGAGACAGTTTATTCAACACCACAGTAGGCTACCTCATATGGCCAACCGCAAATTCATGACAACATATTCCATTAAGACTAATCAGCAGGCTATTCTTTGAGCACATTTCTGACAGACCAATGACAAGTAAGTATTCTTTAAAAAAGTAAATAAAAAATGACTTGGCCTACTTTGTAGAAGTAACTAAAGATGTTCCATTCAATTCACATTGATGATATGTGTGACACTATTTAGCTATGGTAATTGGCTAACTAATTAAGCGTCGAAATTAAAAACGAGAAATACTTAAGGCGAGAAAGAGCTATATCGAAAGACAGACCGAGCGACTAGCAGTGATTAATGAGTCGGTGGAGATTCTGCTAAGTGGATTTTGTGTGGCTCAGAATAAGATAAGGATTTAATTATGGCCATGTGGAATTTATAAGAACTCTGGCCGATAGAAAAGAAAGAAAAAAAAGAAAAGAGAATTTTTTTGGGCCGATAATTTTAAGAAGGCCAAATCTAGCCACACCCACGCTGCCGAGCAATCATTGGCTGAGTGGTGGCATGAGTGATAGGCGAAGGTGAACGTATGAGAAAGGCGGGGAAGTTGTTGACACCCACTAAGAGGATGAAGGAAGAGTCTAGGAAGATAATTCTCCTCCGACCTCTCCTCACGGACGAAGAGAAAACCCCCGAAGGGGAAAATGATTAGCTTCCAAAAATAGGAAGTAATAAATTTTCCTATCCTGGGGACAAAGAAAATTTTTGTTGAGAATTGTCAAAGAACCCAAACCACGACAGGCCCCAACCCGGTTTTGGTCAGTGTCCATATAAACGAACGTCCCCGGGCGTTCAGAAGTTAAGTTGAGTTAGATTGGAGATCGGAGACGCAGACGCAGATCGACAGAGAGCTGTTGGGCCAGGAGAATAGCGCCTCGCAGGAGCTGACCAAGATTTCCACGTCCTTTTCGACTTAGTCTTACTAACAAAAGCAAGTTTTTATTGACGAACGACTTAAGATACCATAACTCGCTTAAGAAACGCAAAAAGTGTCACGAATCCATAGAAACGGTCCGGGGGAGAAACACACTCCTGCATTCAACAGATAGATAAAGATAATTGTTATTTCTCAACATATTTGAACCTCGTGAGTTTGTTTTATTATTTTTCTTTTACTTACGCTTGTGCGGTATCACCTTTACCCCGGAGTTAGCTTGCACTATGGCCAGACGCCTGATTGATTTCGTCTGCCTAAGATCAAAGTCACGACATGGGTAGGTTAGACTTGAGATCAAAGCAGTTACTTCGGTGACCAAGCGTTGGAGGCGAGCTGAGAACGACAAAGCTGGTATCGAACCGGAAATGACCAGATCGACCGGGACAATACTTGCTTTGGGCCCCTCTCTAAATGCATTTTCCTTAAGGAAAAAAATCTGAAAAAAATCTGTACCAACTGAGAATGCTGAATTGAACTGGGATATTCTTATATGCTTGCCTCTGATGACTGATTAGATCTTCCAACCAAAGGTGAAGTATATCAACAGGAAATAGGTATGATAATGAAATCATTATTGTCTCTAGTCTATTGTGAACATATTCGCAGATTACTTTGAGGAAATGGCTTTGAAAATGGTACTACTGAGGATATCTTCCTGGCTGAGATACATAAATTGTATTTTCATATTTTCATCTTCATGATTGTTGAACAAATATCTTCAATAAAGTTCACTACGAATAATCCTTTCCGAATGTACAAATAAACCGTACATGAATATGCCATAAACTGATATTCACAGGTCCCATGTACTCTATCATGTAGGAGTAGTTTGGTGGAAAAGATAGAAAGGATATGTGTTCTGTAGAACATTAGGATACAGATATCTCAAGTAAAGGAAAACGCACATTGGAAGAAAACATAATCAACATTCGATGCAGTTGTGGCAGAGAGTGTAAGGGTGAGATCAGCTGGTCTCTAAAAATTTAAACAACACCTATATAACTCATGGTGACATTTGAATATCAGGTATTACTGATGATGCCTGGAATGAGAGGGGGGTGTACCAAACTTTATAGAATGAACCTTGTCTTCTCTTACAGTTGACCATCCAGTGATCCATCTATGAGAGTGTAGACTTTAGTAAATGAATTTTGAAACTTATTGACAGCAATGTTGATCTTTACTTCGTGCCAGATCGGGCTTAGTTTAAATAAATCAATTCATCATAAGTTATGAGTACGATAAATTCTAGAAATGAAAATTTATATTTATTTCCAGAATAGATATTATTTTACTAAAATTAGCACATGGTCATTATTCATTGAGAGAACTCACAAGCAATTGGACATTTATAAATTTTCAAGTACGTTAAACAAAGTAAAACGATATTCACACACAATAAATTTTAACGAGTCATTTTATATATTTGAAAATCAAGATATAGACGAGATGATAATGGATAGATATCTAATGAGGATCTGTGGATTGTAAGACTATTTAAACTGAAAGAAGACAAAGGTGAGTTGTTAAAAATACCCGGTTAAAAATGCCGATTAAAACCAGCGAACAGGTTAGGGGATGGGCAATCTCTCTGCAAGGTGGGTCCCAAGAATGCTGACATCAGAAAACTTAGCCATGAAACCAAAACCAGAATTCTAACCGAGGTTAGATTTTTATTGCTTCATTACAGCAGCAAGCACACATGATAAGGAAGTCGGTAGTTATTGGTGGAGAAAATATGGAAATATTTATATTTATGAAAATATTTTATGAGGATGGGAAATTTAATGTCTGGGGCCCTTAAGTGTATATAAATTGATAGTCGACAGGCCAGCAACAGAGAAGGCATAGCCAAAGAAATCTGTCAACCGTGTCACGTGAAACTATCAGTCATCTGCTTAAGACATTTTTCGCTCATCTGAGGGCCGAGAATACACCGCACATTGACGCCGTGCCTATTTCCACACCCTCAACAGCTGCCACCAAAATGACGACTACTACCAGAGTCTGGCTTCAACTACCCAGCCGAACGAACTTTCGCCAACCCGAATTACAAAGGACTCGCTCCAATCGAAGTCAAATAAATAAATAGATATTATTTATTTATACCTTTGATTCTGTTCGTTTATTCAGTAGTTTCCGAGAAATATTACAAAAACATCTGGTACTTCTCCACAAGAGAACGCACATGCAGGACTCGAATCACAGTGGCCAGTGAGTTTGACACTACACGCAAGCCGCCAGTGGCTCGCTGGCGGGCCACCGATGGCAACGCCAGTGGTCCTCTGGTAGCAGCCATCGGTGGGCCTCCAGCGGTCCACCAGTGGTAACATTGCCGAGACGAACACGCCGGCAGTCCAATAACGAGCCACCAGCGGCAGACGCTAGTGGCATGCTACCCAGTGGCAGATTAGTGGCTTGCGTGTAGGGGCATCAATGTGCCACTAAAACATGACACCGGGCTCGAATTCAACATACTACTAATGAATTATTTAAACAAAATGAAAACTAAGCTCAAAATAAACCCAGCAAAAATAATACTAACATCGTATACAGAAGACATATATATTCACCTTGCCGGATAATGTAAATAAGAACTGAAAGAAAAAGTACATTCCATAAAATTACTTTTATTTTAAAGTCAAGAAACGTACGACCCACTTTAGGAAAGCTCTTTCGACCAATTAAACTTAAGAGTTAATATTATCAATAACTCCGAAAAAAAAAAATTAAAAAGTAAAAATAAACTGACAGAATACAAAGATTTATTCGAAGGCATCAGATGTATACCTAAAGGTTAACATAAAACTTGTACAAGATGCAATACCCATTACATTTGGCCACGTAAAAAGAAAATAAAAAAAATTGAAATAATGGAAAGAGCGGGAGTGTTACATAAAATAACTGAGCCAACAGAATGGGTAAATATCATGCACATTGTGGCAAGCTGCGTATTTCGTCTCGATCCTCAATAAGACAATTAAAACCAGCGAACAGATTTTAGACTTATAAATCATTCAGCGAACTGCTATATTTTCTCTACTGGAGCTCTTTTTTGTCTCTGTGTATCTTATTACACATATGTACATGTTTGGTTCCCTATTTTTCTGTTTTCCTCTTTTGTGTGCCTTTTAGACACATATCTATATTTCGTTACTACAAATATCTGTACTGTCATCTTGATGGTAGCATTTATGAAATAAAGTAGCCACGAGTTACTCTCCTTGATACAGAACTTCCTTAAACGAGTGTGAAATAATGTAAAAAGTGATCCTTGTGAGATGCGGGCACGGTATCTACATTTTTGAACATATGAATTTGGAATAAACAACTGTCAACCTAAACTATTGTTTTTCATACCGAAACAACTCATGTAAAAATATTACAGATTCTAGATCTGATTAATGCAGAAACAGCCGTTATATACTTGCCAATGGTTTCAATAATAACAATGTATTACCGATGAGGCGGA
Organism: Acanthosepion pharaonis; assembly: GCA_903632075.3. NCBI lineage: Eukaryota > Metazoa > Mollusca > Cephalopoda > Sepiida > Sepiidae > Acanthosepion > Acanthosepion pharaonis. The sequence goes on along the minus strand of CAHIKZ030000862.1, from coordinate 346,466 downwards.
ATTATTTTTTAATTAAAATTAACTGTATTGCCAACAAATGCAATGAAGCAAGATGAAGATGAGTGTAAGGTTGTCTACTGACATCTTGTTGGACCTGGTGGTGAAGCGAGTTTGTTGCCTTAACTTCACGTCAGGCTGGGTGTCCGAAAACTACCTCGTGTCACCGAGCGGGTCCTTTTAAACAGTCAGGGCTATCACTTTTGGCATATCACTTTTATTATGCTTTTCTCGAACATTCAGGACAGCTAATATAATTTATTTAATTAAAAAACAGAGCATTTACTTAAATAAACTGTATCTATAAAAATAACTCATAAAAATAATTAATATAATTAATACTGACTGAATAGACAGACTCTTAATACTGTTTAATTAAAAAACAGAGTATTTACTTATATAAATTGTATCCATAAAAAATAAAACGTTCCTGATTGGTTCTTTAATCGACGTTGAAAATGTATTTCTTTTGCTGGGGTCGATATTGTTCTGTGAGCTGAGATCGAGATTTTATTTTTAATTTTGCTATCATAGCGTTCACATCTGCCCGGCAGATAGAGTGAATCATAAAGAATTCTAATTTGAATTAGAGTGTGACAGTAATATTTAAAAAAGGATTAATTTCTCTAATTAATGGTTAAATTTGAACAAAATATTCATTTTAGAATGAATTCTAATCACGAATTGGAATTGATTTGTTTTTACAGCTTATCAACCCACTGTGGGTTATTCAAAGGCAAACAATATTTTTTGCGATAACAATGATTTTTCCAGATACAAGTCCTTCTATTTAACCCCTATCTGAGGTGAGAAGAGATGAATTCATACCTTTCCCAAGCGTACTTGCGCGTAAAGAAATGTAGCGAACTCAAAGACACTATCCATTGCATCATCCACGAATTGAAAAGGATTAAAATTAATACCGAACTTTACTCTGTACTTTTATTCTTTTTAACAATTGAAATTAAGTAAAATGAGATCAAAGAAGCATGAAAGATAAAACAAAACGATGTATAATAGGAAAATACAATGTTTTGGTTTTTAATAGGCGTGTCGGAGTTACCTCCTCCTTCGCTCCTTAAACTAAGAGAACAGGTCATTTCGACCTTGACCTCTCGTTTGTGCTCCCTATACACTGTTAACCTGTGGTAGAGACTAGCAAGTTCCCTTTTTAGTTAAGTTATATTACAAACCTAGTTGTAATATACTGCTAGACATTTTTAGGCCATAGTTCCCTTTGGCTAACCTTGACTTATTTTTTTATAGCGACTTTACTGTTTATGTTACCCAATTCTCTTGCTGGTCTCCCTTACCACAAGACAGTGGCTTCTCACTAAATTAACGGGTGGCGACTGAAACGGTCGGATACGCAGGCCCCTGGCCTTCGCGGCCAGGAACGTCGATCACCGGGCTGCATATTAAGTTACGCTCCCATTTTTTTTTGTTTGCCAACTTGACGATAGTTGGAAATTTTCCTTTCTCTCTCTCCTATTACTTCTGGCTCCTTGGCCCTGTTCGACGCTCGGCATTCTGTTCCTACTGGCTGCCTGCACGTCGTCCTTAACCTTTCCCGTACACTATGTTAGTAATTATTACGAGAGGTTACTAATATCGGACTCGACCGGCAACACGCACTGCACTGGACCTGTGACGTGCCCGAACAACGCCAGCTCCTCTTTCCTTCCCAACACGTCAAGTTGGCATCCTGGCAACGATCAACTTCAACAACCAGCAGCGATGATCCTGCCAACAACCAGCATCAACTTAAACAACCAACAGCGATCATCCCGGCAACGACCAACATCAACTTCTACTACAGCGACCACCTGCATGACCAGCAGCGATCATCTCTGCAGCGACCCCCTGCATGACCAACAGCGATCACCTGAATCGACCAACCTCGACCATCAATGCCTGCACTAGAATTTCTGCACCTCTACCGTCCGACCACTTTTATTTCTTTTCTAGAATAAATTAGCATATATCATATATATCCTCGTTCTGTCGTCTATGTTTTTCACCGTCAGATTTAACGTCTTCGAAAATCTAAGCGGGCCTCTTGTGACCTCATCACCCTTTTATGATGGGGGGGGGGGGTCCGCTACAGGCGTCTCTGTGGAATGGGAAAGTCAAACCAGAGAAGAGTTACCAAGCTAGTCTTAGTGATTTCTATTCGCAATGCGTAGCTTAGTGTCATGACTTTGCTATTCTTGGCTAAGCTTACAAAACACCTATGCATAATGACTTTCGATATCGTTTTTCTCTCACTCTTAAATAAATATGAATGAATATTTGCCATAATCCAGTAACTAACAAGCTCTTGAACGGGTTTTCAAATATTCAATTCACGCTCTTTTAAGATAACCTTTTAAACCTAAATCTGGCGAACTTCTACAATAATAACACTGTAGTAACTTTTAGTTTAGTTTTGTTACGAGGGTCGTTCAAAAAGTTCTAAGCCTCACCCAGAAAGAGGAGCAATAGCTGAACATTTCTGTTGTCGCAATACACTACCACTTCTTATAAAACTAGAAAGTATACAGAAAATTAGAACGGAAAACAACAATTCAAACGAAAAAACAAAAACAACGAACGATGACCCGAATAATTTACACAAAAATAAGGTAAACTATAAGGAAAACACTTTAAAAGAAAAATAAACCGTTTTTAAATTAAATACAAATGTAAAAGACAAGCTACAAACACAAATACGAAACAATACGTATAAAGTAAGCAAAAATTCAATATGCCTGCTTTAAAAATAAAGGTTTGCCGATAAACGAAAATAGAAAACAGACAAGTTAGACTAAATAAACTAAACACAAACAATTAATTAATATGAAAACAGAAGAATTAAACAAATAAAACACTGAGCACTTAACGGATATTTAAAAAGAAAAACAAAGAACGAAGTAGCACTTAATAAATAACACGTAGTAAATGAACAGAGAAAAATTCAAGCCTGACGACAAAAGAATTATTAACACGTAGAAAAATAAACTGAAACAGATAAACTCTGGGAGGAGGGTTATAGAAAATCAAAAAACAAAAAAATAACTTAAAAAGGAAACTTTAACGTAAAAAAATCAAAACTAATAATAGAATAAATACAAAATAAAAGGAAAAATAAAAATGGGAATGTAATAAGTTGAAAAAGAAAAAAAAAGTGAAAAAATCAAAAAGTTTTCAAGTCAGCAAAAGAGAACGTAAAAGGTAAAATAAATCAGAACTTAAGTAAAAACGGAGTTTGTAGAACAAAAAAGAATTTCCTAGTGTGTCAGTAAAAACGGTCGTGTCACACGTCTAGTAAGAACTTCAACACTGTCCAAACCTTCGACTGCAGACCAACACACAATAATTACTACTGTATTTATGTGAATGGGGACATACCCATTATCGTCTGTAGTTACACTACAACATTAATGCATTTGAGAGCTGTAAAAATGCGGCCAACAAAACTTTCTATTGTCTGAATAAAGAACTGTTCGCTCCGGCAGAATGTTAACTAAAAACATGGTTTGTAGGGCTGTAATACGTAAACCGGATCGAAAAATAATTATATTTGGTGCTGCACAAATCTGTTATAGGTTAAGCTCATATGAAAAAAAAAATTATTGATTTCAAAATGATATTTCCGTTGTGGAATTTTCGGGCTCAAAAAACGTCACTCGAAGCTTCTATTTTCGACCTAGTAACAAGCAGTCGCCTTGACCCTTAAACATTTTCGGTGTCATACATACGTAAAACACACTGGCGGAACAAGGGTTAATGACATCACGACTTTCACCCCCAATCAACACCCAGCCCTTCTAGAAATAACCAAGTTAAGGATAAAATCACCATCAACCAATCGCTCTTTAAAGCTGTCGTCCTATTTAAGGAGTTTAAAAACTCGTGAGAGTCGAATATTACTGCCTTCGCGATATATCACGCCTGACCCTACAGGATGAGTGAAAAACTCCGCATTCATATTACCAATGATTACAGAGACAACAAATTCACAGCCGCTTACAGTCTACTAAACTTCAAAGCCCAGGATAGCCCGTAGCAATTTTTTGTAATAAACTTTATATAATTCTTCACTCGTGTCATGTGTGCCACTACTCTTCCCCCACCACATTTACAGAAGTACAGAAACGTTACGTTACCAATTTGCTATTAGCAGGAGGAAGCTAAGCCAGATGCCATCACCAATCTGCCTCTGTTACTTGATGAATAGATCAGGGTCTCCGAAGACAGCACGCTTTAAATGGTAATGTATCCATGTCGGTAACTTCTTTTCAAGCCATCTCTGCCCGCTCCCCTTGTTGTGCAATATATACCTCAAACCATACAAAGGTTACTTAAATATAGAATTGAGTATCTTATCTCTTGAACCGCCTGAAGGTGGTGAGACAGACGTATAATAAACTAGCTTTAAGTCATGAAACGGCAGCAATATTTGACTATCTTTTTTCTATATTGATTCTGTTTATATATTTTATATTGAGCCCTATTCTAATAGCGTCTTTATTTGTTTATACATCTTTTCCTAAATAAATAATAAATTTATTTTTAACTGAGAAATGTTATTTCGAAAGTTACTTTTAGTGTATAACCGTGTTGGAAATCGACTCTGTTTTATTTTAAACACTGTATCATGTCTACTGGCCTACGCACTAGGGAAAGATTAATATAGAAAATGTGCTCTCCTGTAAGGTTCGAAAGCAGTTTGTCGGTAAAATCTCCGTTCGATCTGGCGTACAAAGGCCGCTCAGTCATAACCTAGACGGTTTTCATCTACCCTTTTAAAGAATACACAACTCTTTCGTTCAGACTCTCTGAAGATACTATGTGCTCCATTTCCTATCATAAAACTAAAGAAATTTTTAAGAATCAATGGATTTTAATCCAACATTTTTATTAATTCAAACACTTTTGTAAAAAAAATATTGCTGGGCTGTGACACTGAGGCCGAGTGTTCTAAAGCAGGGGGTCGGCAACCTACGGCACGCGTGCCACCCGTGGAACGCTAAGCAATTTCCAATGGCACGCAACCGCAAATGACATCACGAAATCCGAACCAATAACTACTATAACGCAAAGAAGATATTTAGCTGTTTCAATTTTAATATATACTAAAGTATATATACTATATATTTCGATATAAAATATATTGTAGAACAGGTATATTGACCTTGACTTATTTAAAAATATGTATGCTGTTGGCACACTGAATAGTTTTAAAACACATAGTTAACAAAAAGTTGGCGACCCCTGGTGTAAAGCAAGTTTAATCAAACGTTGGGTTCTTCTACAAAGGGGAACGCAGGTCCGAACCTTGCAGGAGAGAGCACATTTTCTTAAGTTTTCTCTACTTGCACAAACCGGTAGACGTAATAGACTGCTTGAAATACTAAATATTGTCTATTGCAACCACGAGTATCCGCTAAATATAACGTTTGAAGTAAGAAATTCAATTTAAGAGTGAAATTTTAAAATTGTAACTAAAATTTTACTTTTAGAATAATTAATCTGTCAGATTACATGCAGAAATACTTCGATAAGCAAAGGAAATAATTACAAATGTAGGTGAAGTAAAGTACTATTGTTGGTTTACAATGAATGTGACTATTGTTAATTTGAGAATTATCAGTTTCACACATTCATATCGACTTTTATGTGTGAAATAATCGAAAGTTTTAGAATGAGGGATTACAACCAGTTTTAATTGTAGGCTTTTCAACTCGCTTGTCTTTAAACGAAGGTCATATTAAGCAATCCTCAGCATTTACTTAAAAGAACTATTTCAGTGTCCATAGATAATTATAAATATTAGATTGAAAAGAGTCTTGGATCGAAAGCAAATGTTTCTTTATTCTTGATATATTTAATATCCCCCCCATTCATCATCAAGATCATGTATTTGGTACACTGTTGATCCTTGGGCGTAAAATTCTTCAGGTTGCGATGCAAAGGAAGACTTTGTCTCTTCACAAACGGTTTTCTTAAAATATTGCAATGATCTTAAAATATAGGAGCAAGATCGGGAGAGTAAAGAGAACAAGGCAAGGCATCCATAAGTCATAATCTTTTCCTGAGTAATTTTTGAAATGTGATCTAGTTTTGCCTTTTTTTTTTTTATTAACCAATGACGTGCACTTTTTCTCTTCAAATTTTTACGCACTGCTTCCAACTGACAATATTTGCATTCTCTTTTATTTTGATTTAGCACTTCGTGATACATTCATATTCCAAACACACTATAACTTTAGTTTTGCTTTCGGGACGGATTCTCTTCAGTGGGTGTAACTATTGCCGTTCTCGTTAGCTATGATTATAGAGAGTCCACGTTTCATGACATGTAATGATTCTACTCTAAAGGTTCGCTAGCAAGTCTATTCTTCAGTGACGAGCAGAAGGCAAATCATTGTTTAATTTGAAAAGCTATCGCGTTCATGAAGATTTTATGATCGAAGTGTACCGATTTTATTAATTCTCGTCTAGTTTTGCGGAGGATTTTCCTCAACTACGGTTTGCAGAAGAGTTTAGTATTCACAAAATTTGGCCGTGTCTAGATCGAAGGGAAACTTTGAGTAATTGCCGATTGAAGCTTATTAAACCATCATTTACATTTCCGGATAAAAGCTTTTTCATACAGAATTTTTTGAATTTATACAGCGTTCGCTGTCTGTTCTATTTACTTTAAAAGATTAAAGTCTATAAAAAATGTACCTACTGATTAAGTATTCTGTAAAAAAACATTAAAACGTAAAATGGTTTAGTAATAAATACTAAATCAACATAATCATGTCAAAGCAAGAGAACTTTCTTTCCAACCTAAGATGAAGAAAAAAAAAACTAAAATAAAAACAATGACTAGAAAAATATTTTGAAATAAGTTCTAGTGAATTGCAAACAAGAAACAAACGATATTTTGAATGTAATCAGTTCTTTTCTCCTGCGTTCACGGATGTTTTTTTGGACTTGGGAGGAAAGGAAATAACCGACATGTTTTGCGGTACTTCTTAAGGAAACCAGCTAGCATTGGGAATTCATACACCTTTTCATAGGATTTGCCAATTCCCTCGTATTGATTATCCAATCCTTCTCCATAGTCTACCCTAGCCAGACCTCTTTCTGCTTTTGTTCCTGAAAATGAATTGAAATTATAAATCTAGTTAGCATAAATATCTACTGAAATATCTTAAAATTACATTAATTCCTGAAATAAAAGTATGTAAAACAAAATCTGTAGTATTTAACCAATTGTTTGAAAAAATGAGTTTTATATTTCTTTTCTTTTCGTGGTTATTAACATATAAAAACTTGGCTTAATATGGGAATAAGATTCTGAGAAATGGATAAAAGTATTAACAATTGATGGATGTACGAATTTCGTCGTTAACTGTAAGTATATATATATATATATATATATATGTATGTAATATATATTTAATAATATATATAGTATAGGGTTAGGTAAATGAGATAACTATATATTAGCGACCTTATTCGCGTGTGCTGGCGTGCATATGCGAGTCAGCAAATAAATAATTACCAGATTTAGCCAAGAGGTGTAGACACAAAAGTGTTCAACCTGATTAGACAGAGCTAAGAAATATTTGTTAATAAATATACATATACCTACGTTTCATGTGCGACCGGAGTTCCGAGATCTCGTGCCCAATGAATTGGGTAACCAACGGAACTTCGGTCGCACATGAAACGTAGATATATGTATATTAAGTTAATATAAACTAAATATATTATTGGGATGTATATTCAAATTGTAGAGAGTATGTAGGATAGAGGAAAAAAAAGTTGCAAGCTTAAAATTTAAATAAGAGGGACGCCGTGGTGTTCATTATGCATAAATAGACGCTTAAATGGTTAAAGTGGTGTAATCAATATGTAACCTAGAATATGTAATTGGCATGTCATATTAGGATAAATGATCTATCTAGAATTAAAATATTTTAGTAGAGTTATTTTCCTGTGATTACTAGCTATCATATGTTCATTCCGTTTGTTTAGTAGGTTTCGGTCATTAATATTTTTGAGGACGAATCTTTTCTCCAGCAAACACAACTTGCATTGGTCGCCGCGGCCGGAAAATGGTGTAGATTTGGCAACGAAATTCCAATTTACTACCGGTGTATTGTTTTAATATCCTAGACATTTGCATATTGCTTATCGCTAAAAGTCATTTTATGATGACAATATCGGATTTTCCAGTGGTTGGCTGTGGAAATTTATGATGCTGACAGCAGAAGAAGCAAGGAAATGTAGGGATGATATCTTGGGAACATGTACTTCACTTTATATATAGGATATGTGACAGGTAATCACAGGTTATGTATACTCGAACTGTTAATAGAGAAGAGATTAAGAAAAATTGCCAAGTAGAGGTACTGACAAACACTGTGTTGTCACAAGCTATCAGTATAGATGGAGTTTGTGTAGTGGCCGCAGAGAAACCGATTGATCTATCCAGGGTATGTGGGGAGAATCTACTAGGATGCTAAGAGTGGAATCGCCATTGTCCTTAGTAAAAACTACCGCTGGGGTGTTCAGCATTTGAGATGTCTATCTCCCTACCTCCATATTACCAGGCTGAAGAGAAATATAAAGAAAAGGATTCAATTGTAGACATAATTGACAAAACCTTAATGTAAATGTACAAAATTGTGGAAAACGGTAGTGAATGAATTTCCTAAAGTTACACTAGAAAAAATGCCAAAGTTATTAAAGCCGATAGAAAGGATTAATATGAATCAATTAAAGAACAGATTAAATGTTTTGGGAAAAGAAAGTAAGGTTTAGAAGGATAGTAAAAGAATTGTAATAAAGTGATCGGCAGTGGTAGGTACTCTGGTGGTCATTGCTGCAATAGCAGCAGCACTATGGAAATTAAATAAATATAGGAAGAAATCGATTATTGATGTTTTGGCGAGCATGCAACGACCCGAGAAAAGGATTCCGATCAGTGATCTTTATCCAGACAGGTCAAATATAGATGAGAAAGAAACCTGGTGGAATTCGTCAGAAGTAGAAAAAGAGCCGACACCTGTTAAAGAAGACACAAAACCTCCGACTGAGGAGAGAAGAAGGGTAACCAAAAAGAACAAACCATAAAACGACCACGCACACACACACACACACATACACACACAACATGAAAAAACATTACATTGCATGAAAAGAAAGAAAAGACTTTTTATAAAAACATTGCATGAAAAATTCTTCTTATTACTACTGCATGAATTAGATGCATGATAAATAGTGTATTAGTAGATTTGGGAATTTGAAATGTCATTTAGCAGTAAATGACAGGAGAGTAAGGGAGAGATGTGACACTATTTGTACTGGTAAAACAAGGGATAATAAATAGTTTGAAAGATATATTGACAGACCCCTGATAAACAAGAAGATGATAGATGGAAGATTTTAATTCTCAAAAGGACTAGGAATCAGATGGTTGGCGGAGAGAACGACATTCAACAACGACAGGTCATAGGGTAAGATCTGTTGACATTGGTAAATGACACCCACATAAAAATACGGGCTATGAAAAGCGTGGAGAGAAAATCAAATAGGATTTAAAATCATAATTCGGAGATAAGAATTCTCTTGCAGAGTAACTCCTGATTAACCCCAAAAGGCGTAGACAGCCAGCTGGAATTGTGTATCAGCCTTAGACAACAGAAAACGTGGCATGACGTAGAAAGATTTTTTACACTTAGAATTGATTGTGTGTCAGTTTTGGACAATGAAGACACATGGATGGAAAGTTTTTTTATTTCTGCGCAATTATCAAACATAGAATTAATCTTTCATCTTTCACCGGGGCAGTCAACAACCCTTAATTGGAGAGTAGCCGAGGTGATAGAGAGACCAAGGAAGGTTGAGTAGTTACTCCCGCCCACTAAGAAGGATCAGTGGGAGATGATAATAAGAGAAAGTAGAATCAGGTGGAGTGATGCTTGCAACTATCACTCGTGGAAGAAGGGAATTCCCCAAAATTTATAAAGTAAAGCAGGAGGAAACACCGAATTCACCACTGCTCCGTGCCCTACACCGGCTTGGGCGAATGAGAGAGAGAGAGAGAGAGAGAGAGAGAGAGAGAGAGAGAGAGAGAGTTCTAGCCACCAGACGCATGACACTCCACGTGATTATCTGCCGAAAAGAACCTCCGACTTCAGCCTTGTGCCGAACAAATTAACAAAACAGTTTTTACCAAGTCAACAACAGTGTCACGTCCGATTTAGACGCGGGTTGGGCTGATAATTATCTGCATGCGAACTCTTGACATAACCAATTATTGTACGAAGTATTTTTTTCCCAATTTATTCGAGTGCTTTTTTTCCCTGTGCGTCTTCAAATTTGGATAAGGCAGGTCCGGCATCGAAGCGATCACTTCATCGATCAGCTGCGGTAATGGATGTCATGGACGGCCAGGGAGGGTGTGGGGCGACATACACACACATACACACACACATAAGGCATTATCGGCTACAAGCGAGTGGTCTGACCTAGAAAATACTTATCTCACGTTGAGATAACATTTAAATCTGGAATGTTCTGGCCTGGATACAATTAAACCCGCTGGTCGAGATAAAATTGTAATGGATATGGACAACAGATGTAGATTTCTAAGTGGATATTAAAACTATGCCGAAAGTAACCGTTGTCCAGTCAAAGTCGTTTCTTAAGAAGTAATTTCGGGTGTTTCGTTCAGGCTTAAAACAGGACGATGATTTGGATAATAATTTTTCACTTGAAGATAATGCTTAAAGGAAGCATCTTATGTGACCTGAAAGAAAAGAGAATTAAATATTTTTTTTATCTTTTTCTGGAGATTTGATTTCTGCATAAAATAAATTAATTCAGCCATTTCTTGATGCTTTTGGCGAATGATAATAATCACCTTTTCCATAAATTGAATTCATCTAAAATTTAAAGTCGGTGAAGAGTCTTTTTACTATATTTGAGATGGTTAGCTTTTAGCTAAGGTTCAGACCGCCCCTTGTTACTGTCCCTAGAAAGTGATTGGTCAACCGGATCAAGGGACACCCCCAAAGAGAGTAGTAACAGGTTGTTTCTAAGGGAGTTCGAGGAAGAAGAAGAGGTGGCAGCAATGAATGGAAGATGCCGAAGAAAGCAAGTTGGAGTTTGATGGGTGGATTAACTCTCTCACTCTCACTCAGAGGCCAGATAATAAACCAAAATTGGAAAATCTAAGTTTAGACAAAGGAATGGTCTATGCCAGTCAGACCCCACCCACATTTGGGCGAATTATTATTTAAACCGAGCATTTTGAGACTTTCAGGGAAAACGGGGCCGCAGGTCGAGCAGAGTAGAACCGTAGGTCGGGTGGAACAGATCGGCAGACTACAGTTCAGCAAAATCCACAGAAAAACTCCGAGTAAGATTTAAAATTTAGATTTGAATCAGAATGTGCCTAGGAACTGACTAGGCTAACCCATGATCATGTACTAAACCCATGATCATGTACCAACCTAAAAACAACAATTAGACGCCCAGAGTGAGCAACTAAGAGCCCAAGTTACAATCGTCCATTACTCTCGCGGTTTTTTAAGCTTGTATTTTTTCTGATATTACCTTGTATAAACGATTTGTTAATGTCGAAAAGAGTTGTCTACCTCATTATATAACCGCCAGAGCCGCTGTTAGCCGTGGTATACAGACTCCTGCAGTAGATTTCGTGTTTGTGCACGTACTGAGATAGAGGTTAACAGAAATTATTAAAGGTGAGGCAGGGGTCTTGGGAAACCCCTTCAGAGTTAGACGAGAGAGCGACCGAATTGGCATTGTTCGCCTATCCAGAGGAGTCGGCCCCGAATTGTAAGGTCATACAGACCCAGCTATCTCATCTGTTCATTGATGCCTTACAAAACAAAGTAAAAAAAAAAAAAAACAAAAGAAAAAACGCAGCATTCGCTTGCCAAATGGGTCTGTTTAATTTAGAGTGATGTCCTTCGGGTTGTCAAATGCCCCAGGTGTATTCACTCAGTTGATGTAAATAGCTCTAGGAGGGATGGAAGGATCTGCTGTGGCTTACTTAGACGATATATTAGTTTTTTGAAAACACCAGAAAAACATTTGGGATATCTACAGCAAGTATTTGATAGATTACGAAAGCACTGGTTGAAGATTCACTAAGTGCCAACTTTTGAAAGAAGAAACCAAGTATTTAGGTTTCATTATTGATAGAGAAGGCATTAAGCCTGATTTGCAGAAGGTAGAAGTCATAAGGGCTGCAACAGTAAGACATGTGAGAGGGTTCATTGGAGCGATAGGATACTATAGGAGATTCATCCCATCCTTTTCACGGCTAGCGGCACCCCTAATAGCATTGACAAAAAATATGCGAGAATCAGGTGAACGGAAGACTGTCAAAAAGGCGTTTGACAATCCCAAAGAGCAGTTGAGTGCCATACCATTATCTTACAAAGCCGATGATATTATACATTGATGCAAGTGACAAGTGCATAGGTGCGGTTTTGACATAACCATGCCCCAGTAGAGAAGGACCAGTGCCAGAAGTACCGGTTTACTTTTTGTCCACAGGCTCTCTGAGATACAGCATAGATTGCCGGTAATTGACAGAGAAGCATACGCAATTATGTATACAGTCCAGAAACTGGATTATTATTTAAGTGGAGCGGTGTTTAAAATTAAGACAGACCATAAACCACTTAAATACCTGTTGGAGACAGAGTGGATCAATAAAAAGATCCCAAATTGGACAGATATAATTGTAAGATTGTCGGGAAAAAAGAATATTTGCGCTGATTTGCTGTCGAGAATAACCAGACAGTTAGATTGGAACCTGGATGGATGAGAGGGCTTACTAGATCCATGTGATTAACTCACATGGACTCAGGGACCAACCCAGGTAGGAAGACAAAGAAAAAGAGCCCGAGGTCATAACGAACCCTCATTGGAAAGGTGTAGTGGAAGAAAGCCAGACGGGCAGTGAGATTGCTGCCCTCAGAGCTAAGGTAGAGAAGGAAATCACCTCCAAGCATGTGTTACAAGACGGGCTACTGTATTACATGTCGAGAAGGAATGAAGAAATCAGGCTTTGGTTGTTTGTTCCTAAAATATTGAGGGGTGAGATATTAAGACAGTGTCACGAGATATTGGAATAAACAAGACCTATGAATTGATAGGTCAGCATTATTATTGGCCTAGACTGTTTCAGGAAGTTACAGATTATGTGGGAGCATATGTGATATGTCAGGCTGAGAGCAAAGAGAATGAGACAGCTCCATTGGAAGAAACAGATATTCCCGAGTACCCATTCCAGAAGATAAGTATGGATATCTCAAGTCCATATGGTGAAACGAGTCGAGGAAACCTCTATATAGTCAGTTTTGTGGATTGGCTGACTAACTGGTCTGACCCATATGTAATAGCTGATAAGAGAGCCCAGACCGTGGCAGAATTAATACTAACAGAAATATTCCCTAGATATGGAGCCCCAGTTCATTTGGTCACTGACAATGGACCTGAGAATATGAATAAGATAATAAGAGAGACTTTGAAAAGTTTCAACATAGGCCATATAACCACTTCTCCCTATCATTTTCAGAGCAATGCAAAAATAACACACAACAATGGCCGACATACTAGCCAAATTAGCTAAGAGAAAATTGGCATTTATATTTGACGCAAGCATTGGCCACAATAAGGTTCTCAATAAATGAGACTTCAAAATGTTCCCCATATTACCTGATATTTAGAAAGGATGTAGTTTTAAATTTACAATTTACTAAAACCACGTAGAAAGTATATGGGTGAGGACCACCATCGACTAATATTATGGAAACAGCAAGAGACTAAATTCAAGAAGCATTGTGGTAGGTAACCTTGGAAATAGATATTAAATCATAGAAAGATTGGTTATGGGGTTACCTATAAATCAAACTGAGTATTCTTTCATCTGTTTGCAGTGATGGATAAAAAGAAACTGATGATCATGCTACTAGTGACAGTAAGAGTATGGAAGCGCAGTCATAATACGATATTCAAGAAATCAAATGAGGTGATCATAACCAGATCAAAGTGGCTGATAACGTTGGTGATAGATTTGAAGCCGTATGGTATGCTGTCGACTAAATTGTTTAATCTAAGGAGGATTAAAGAAAGGGTTGCTAGGTGATATTTAGATAATAACAAGTACCTAAGATTGTTATAATTCTTGGAACAGAAGACTTCTATAATAGAATATCAGTGAAAGGAAATGAATAATTATTTGAAGGATGTGGAGTTGTTGAAAACCAGACAGAAGAGAGCAGTAGTATCCATAGTTGGGAAACCTGTAAGTGTAATGTTCGGAACGGTATCCGAAAAGGACATAAAAAAAAATCAAGAGAAAACTGAAAATGTAGAAGAGGATCAGAAAGTTTTGGCCCATGTCGCCAGGGAAAGCATATCGAGTTTAAACATAACAAGGTTGGAATTAACCAAGAACAGAGGCACTATAAACTGGCTGGTTAACAATATGGAAACCCTGCGGGAAGAAGTGGGAAATGTGACAGGCGGGTTGATGGAATTGGATAGTTTTTGTCTTGCAGTATATTCAGTTGGTAAGGTGCACCAGACTAGTCAGTCATTAATAACCCTATTAGAACATGTAAGAGAATAATTAGACATGTTATCCTTGGGACATTTATCTCCAAGTATAGTGACCCCAGCTCATCTTAGAGAAATATTAGTAGGTATAAGGAACAAGGTTACCTCATCATTTGACGTTGCCAGTTGACCCTACTGAAGAACTGTGGAAGTATTATAGCTCATTGTTAGATGATAAACTATTGGTATTGTTATCCGTCCCCTTATTGGATAAGGATAGCACCTTTGAGATATATAAATTACCCATCCCATACCCCCAAGCAGACCAGAAACTAGGAGCGGTTGCTCTATATAAAATTGGAACTGAATTTTTCGCTTTGAACTTGCCTCGAACAAAATTCATGCTATTGTCAAATGTAGAAGCAACAAAGTGTAAGAATGATGCACTAGGGACTTGCATTTATAGAAAAAATATTCTCACTGAATTGGTTAAAGAAAGTTAAAAATGGTCATTTTTAAATATGATTCCGTTTTTATATTTTTACAGTTTGTTGTGCTCGTAGTTAATTAAATATCGGGCAGTTTTTGTCGGTTGTGAGAGGTTAACTTTTGTTTGATCTATGAAATTGACAGTTGAAATATAACATGATGTTTTCAAATGTGTTTTGCGCTATATTTTAAGTGTACAGTAATATCTTTCTAAAATTTTAACTAATCTTTAATTTTCCTATTTTTCTTTGAAATTAATATCTATGATGGATATTTAATTTTTAAGTGATTTTTAAAGTTTTAAATTTTATGTTATCACTTTTTCAATTAAAATGGCGGGTCGCTACATTGTCCGTAAGAACGTTTTAACGATGTCTTAAAGAGTTATTGAAATATTTTAAAGACGTCTTAAAGCCTTATTGTATATTTTTGTATACGCTAGCTTTAGGCTATTATCTTTCAAACAGTATTTCTTCGTATCTCTCAATAAGAAGATATTTCAATTATTTTAAATGCGTTAATGTTTAATTTGGTGGCAACTAGTTTCTTTAAATATTAATTTAATACAATTAATGTTTAAAGAAACTTTTTAGTTGGAAGTTATTAGAAAATATTTAGTGATAATATGTGAAAATGTTTAAATATTGTAAGTAAATATTTGGATCTTAAATTAGAAAGTTTCCTTGATAATTTATGCATAAGATAGAATATCAATTCCTATGACCAGCAATTCATCCTCTTTGTTTGGTTTCTAATTTAAGCATATTATGGAGCACAGCTAAAAAGGATTAATTTTGGAAGATTGATTAACACTTGTCTATTAACCTAGGTACAAGTAGTTTAAGGAACTTATTAAGGATGATAGTCAAGGAGGAATGAAACTGTTACTTGCCTGGAATTGTGTTATCCAATATGGCGGAAATAATAGCCGCAAGAAACATGTCAGTGCCGAGAATAATCATTATTATTTGATCAAGTTCAAAATTTCCTGGAAAAAAATTTCTTTCGTAAATTTGTATAGAATTTTCACATTTATACAACAGCAATAGTATTAAAAATAAGACCTATGCGTATGATTTGAACTAAGAATTAATAAATAACGTCACGACTATACTAAAGTCTGAATAAATAAGCCTGAGAAAATTAAATTAAGATGAAATTGAAATAAAAAGTTAATGAAAATATTACATGCATCATAGGATTGGGCTCTTACCAGTTAATCTAAATGAATTTGATAGTGGCTACAATCCTCATTATTACAGGCCCAGTAAATGTGTAATTTGAATTTCTGAAAATGTAGTTTCTTTATGGAACTAAAATTTAATAAAATCTGATTTAAGACATTTTTGCAATGATAAATGTCATTTTTGCAATGATAGTGATTTCATTTCTTAATGTGATTGTACTTAATTTAAATTGATCCAATAAACGCCTAGTTTTATCGTAACTAACCAGCATACTGATTTTATACGAAAGATGCTGAAAATTTCTTAGTTCGACCAAGAATCTTTCATATTTCACAAAATCTAATATTTGGTCTGATCTTCGAAAAATCTTTTCAGCACACTTCTTAATTAGTCCAAATCTTACAATTCATATTAGACATGTTTCCTAAGATATTTGCATTATGTTTTATATAGAAGACTTATAATGCCAAATGAAGAGGGCATGAACACTTAAAATGCAAACTTTATGCTTTTTCTTAGATCCAAGTCACTCACCTGTACTAATTCCATGTGGATTATCCTTGATCCAAGTAGGGAACAAAAGGCCAAAACCAAGAGATACTCCCAGAATAACTGTGTTACGAGAATTGAGGGAAACGTCATCCAAAGTTGACAAACCAACGGATACCATAATGCCAACGGTGACGATAAAGATACCGCCAATGATTGGGTCAGGAATAGTGGCTAAAAAAGCCGCTACTTTACCTAAAACAGCCAGGAACATCAAAACGAACGCGGCCGCTACCAAGACAATTCTGCTAGCCACCTAGTGAATAAAATATAACATTCATTCGCACTTGTTGATTCTGCTTCGTCAGAAATAACTATTTAGTAGAAAAGGCCATAAAATATACCTACTCCAACAAGACGAAAAACATTAAGATCTATGAAATATATTATGTATCCTTTAATTTTGCTGCGTAATGACGTTAAAATGTAAAATATTTTCGTTTTCGTAAGACGAAGGTTTGTAAAAACAAGTCTCAAATTGAAACATTACATTATTTTTCACAAGAGTTGTCTTTTTACAATGTTGTATTAGTATTGTTTTCACTGCAAGATAATGTTTGCTAATAACCGAATGACAAAAAAAAAAAAAAATAAAAATAACATTTATTCTTATTTGTTGATTCTGCTGCATCAGAAATAACTACACTTAGTACAGAAGTTCATTTAGGTACGTTCAAATATTCTCCAAACAGGATACACGAAGAAAAAAAAACCCAAACTATAAAAAAATTAAACTTTTATCGTCAAAATTGTGGAGTTTTTATTAAGAGGATTTTTTTATGTAAGAATTGTTTATATACAGTGTGTGTGTGTGGGGGAAATAAATATTCGTACACATGAAAAACTAAAACAAATTTTGATACATTTTATGTGTAAAGATACATTTTATTAAAAAATAGTAATAAACTTAATTAATTCTTATTCTAATAGAAATTAATGCATTCTTTCATTTTAACTCATGAAAAAAGTGTTCGTACAAAACAAAAAAAGCATATTAACTTAATTTAATACTTTGCGGAATATCCTTTATTGAGTTCAACAGCTACCAGTCTATTCCTGTACATCTCAACTAATGATTTTCACACATTGAGTGGTATTTTGTCCCATTCTTCTCAATTTGTTAGAAGAATCACCGGAGAATTTAAATTCTGAATTATTTTTGGTCCAACAGGATCCCCGGTTACAGAAAATCCGATCTGAATCGTAAAATAAAAATTGCAATAAAACTAGGACAACTTTTAGACAATATTTTCTTAAACTTTTTTGACGAATAATGATTTATAGGTCGGGGAAATTAAAATCAAGCAGGTGCGGAAATTTAAATATCTGGGAAGTGTTCTGACAGAGGATGGTAACTGCTACGCCGAGATCTGAAGACGTATTGGGATGGCCAAAGACGCATTCCAAAAGTTAGACAGAGCATTACGAGACAGGAGGATTTCGTTGGTAACAAAGAAAAGAGTACTGAACTGCTACGTGGCATCTGTCCTCCTTTACGGCAGCGAATGTTGGACGGTCTCTTCAAACATGAAGAAGAGACTCCAGGCAGCAAAGGTCTGGTTCTACAGAAGGATGCTGAGGATACCGAACATGTGAGCAACGATGAGGTTTTGGAGAGGATGCAAACAAAAAGGAAACTCATATCTGACATCAGGAAGAGGCAGCTTAAATTTTGGGGACACGTAATGAGAAAGGTGGGCTTGAAAAATCTGATACACACAGGATGGATAAAGGGAAAGAGAGTCAAGGGAAAGCAACGCGTGACATACTTAATGAGCTTAAGCAAGTGGATGACAGAACAAGAAGAATAAAATAAGAAGAATAAATTTTTACAAGAATTGTATTAATAGTTTATAATGATATTATTAGATTAAAACTGTATTTACGAATTATAACTGGAAAAACTCACTACAATTCAATGACACCCATTATTTTAAAAATTATTCTGAATTTTTTTCTAAGTATAAACGTGTCGATTTTTTCAAATACGACAACCATATACGATATTATCAAAATAAAAGCGGTACCTATCGTAAATTTAAAATTTATTAGTAATGTTCTAATATTTTCACATATCTTTGTAAATAAACCCTGAAATAATAATAAACACTGAAAGGGTCAGTAAAATCTGACAATTATCTGATTTTTTAAAGAATTATTAAATTCTTATATATATATATATATATATATATATATATATATATATATATAAAAGGCGCTCACAATCTACTCGTCAATTAATTTTTACAGTTATTGTCTCTCATAGTTAATTTTACAATTATCATGCCGTCAATAAATCACTTAAAGCGTCACAAAACATCCCCTCAGTCTTTCAAAGTATATATAGGAAATAAGCCCTATTTTCAACACCATTATATACCCACATACATGACTTATTAAAAGACGCTCAAACTTTATTTTTTATCCAATAACAGAAAATATTCACACACACGCAAAAAAGAGTCTACAATACAAGGCACAACGTTTAAATCAAAGTGTCTATTGGTTAGAAATTAACATAAACATGTAAAATATTTTACGAATCAGAGAAAACTAAAACCCCATTTTTTTCGAGCCTACGTTCGAGAAAAATTCTTATAGAAACCCATAGATTTTGACATTTATGTAGCAGAGATGCGACCCTCTCCAAGCCTGTCAAACACAAAAGACGTAGCTACAAAGATAGCGCGTGCCGAAAGAAATATGTGTCGGCGATTTCAAATGAATCAACAAAGACTACTTTTTTTTTTAACTTCTTTTTGACTCTTTTGAATTCCTGTAAATATGTTTGTAAATACAAATGATTTATTTAACAGGCATGAGACCATGTTTTTATTTTTATTTTGTTATTGCTTAGAATTCGGATGTTTGGATTTTTAATATAAAAACAAAAACTGGGCGACAGAATTTCCTACAGAGGCATTTCTGCGATATTTTAAACTAAAACTAATTTGTTTCAATGAAAATGGACTTGTCTTTTTATAATGTTGTATTAGTGTTGCAAAATGTTGGCCAATCACAGAATAACAAAAAGTATTCGAGCTTGGGGCTTTTTCTTGTAAATGTAGAAAGGTTGGTGCAAGTCGTGACAGTGCTTTCTTTTATAACACATGTGCAACTTACAGAGGAATAGTTATTTAGTTAGCCTTTGATTCTATTTTTGAGGCTAATTTGTAATAACAGACTCCAAATGTTCTTGAAGTGCACACTACTTTTGCTTTCTACTTTGCGAAATACAAGTTAACACTTTGTCACTGTTGCCAAAACAACCATATATTGAATCTTACTGAAAAACTGACTTTGTTGCGTTCGTCAGTTCGAACTTGACGAAGGACTTAATTAAAAATATTAAAATGTTATGTGAATTGCCGATTCACACAATCAGCCGTCCAAATCCTATTTTTGAACACTCATATAGTATTCACTCATTCTTTCAATATCAACCACACACCAAAACTTGACCTGTTTGCCGTGGGTAGCGACCCGTAATGTCCCAATGCCGAGCTCTGAGTTGGGTGGGGAGCACAAGCAGTGAATTTTACTATATCAAAATTATGAATCCCCAAAGCAAAACACCCAAACGATATCTTTCCGACTGATTCTGAAAAAGAAATGAGTATAGACTAAGCAAAATTTATCTTGCCCGCGTCCCCAGATAAAAAAATCCTCTAGCAAAACTTTCCCCCACAATTTTCTTAATTTAAAACCTGCTATCCAGTAAGATTAATCCCAAAACAGTTATGAAATTGAGAAATGTCAAGATGAAGACTTTTCATAACCTGAAAATAAAAATTTCCTCTATGAGATTTAACACTTCTAAGGGAGTCATTAGGAGTATGAGTTGTCTCTGACGACACCTGACGAAATTACATCTGCCTTAGGAAGTGGTTATCGTGGAATAAAAAGAGAAACCATAGCAACATACACATATCTTTACTTTTGTTACACTCGAAATCCTTAGAAAAATAAAAGTCGGGTACAATATTGAGCCAGTTGAACAATATATCTCTGCTCCTCTAAGGTGCTTCAAGTGCCAAAAATTTGGACATCATTGGGATAGCTACAGGAGTCGCTCAATATGTGGGAAAATGTAGCCAAATGGATTTGGATCACACGAAAGAAAAATGCCACACTATGAACTAAGATGTGTTAACTGCCAGGAAAACAATTCTGCATAATCACGATCATGCAACTTCTGGAAAAAGTCATAGCGATTGTGAAACATAAACGAAATGTCACTTTCATAGAAGCAAGGCAAATAGTAGAAAATTACATGAAAGGCGCTTCCCATGAAACATAAAGCATAAAATGATCACAAGCAATACAATTCAACCTGACAAATACAGATCCCTCATTGAGAAGCTCGTAGAATTAGGACCAAATGACTGGCCCAAATTTCAAAACAAACTAAAAGACATCTATTCCAAGGAAATAGTACAAAGTGAATGGCAAAAGAAATTCAATGAAACTATTGAAATGATAAAGAAAAAACAACCACAAAATTTTCCGTTCAAACACAAACCATTCTTCCAAAAAATGCAAAATCTCCTTCAAAAACAAGTCCTACAAAGCAAAGGTCATACAGCAACTACTTCACTCAAAACTAGAATACACTAGTTTTATATATGGGGCCACCAGAAAATCATACCAAAAATACTCAATGCAACTTATCAGCACCTCAGACTAGTACTTGAGGCTTTTAGGGCATTCCCGGTGGGGAGCTTATACACAGAGGCTAATGAAACAGCACCACATTTAAGGCACATTTATCCATAGAGCCATGTGTCCTCAAGAAGCGTTGCTTAAATCCAGTAACTTGACCTAGAAAGTTGTGAGTTCAATACTTGGCTACAGCAGAGGTGAACGAAAATTCTTGGAGAGTTGAGTTAAAAGTGATATAACTGATACTACGATATCCGGAAGAGGTATGGAACGTGGAACTAAAAGAATCTACGTTGGTGGACGAAATAAAGTGTTCGGTTCGAAATGCCAGTCACCTGAAGAAGGCCGGAGCGTACAACGGTTGAAACGGCGTCAATATTGCAACAACAATGAGGACAACAGTCCGAACAGTGTAAATAGTGTAAATGACTAAAATTTCCTAAACAAAAAACGCACAAACTCACATCCCAGGATAAGAGTATATTGAAAACTACTCTAACCATACACCCATCTATACAGGCAGGTCAAATTGTGAGGAGAAGACAGGATGTTCAGCAGTGAGCCAAAATATTAAAAAAGCGCCTGCAAATGGACGTACTATGTTCACTGCTCAATTGTGTTTGTTCTCAACGTCATCACATAGAGCAAACAAAAAAAATTTCTTAATTTTTAGGAACTCACTATCCGTCCTAATGGCTTCGAAGGAAAAAGAATCCAACAACCCACTCATTATCAAACTATTATGTAAAATGAGCCCTA
Source organism: Acanthosepion pharaonis (assembly GCA_903632075.3). NCBI lineage: Eukaryota > Metazoa > Mollusca > Cephalopoda > Sepiida > Sepiidae > Acanthosepion > Acanthosepion pharaonis. Next base: position 324,240 of record CAHIKZ030000862.1, on the reverse strand, counting down.
CTTACAATCATAAAGACATCATATTATGTTGGATTCCTAGCCACATCGGAGTGGAAGGTAACAATACAGTAGACCTAGTAGCCAAATAAGCTTTAGACATGGATATAGACACAAGGACCAAAATCCCATACACTGACTTTAAGGAGGCCATTAACAAATATATTCAGAAGGAATGGCAACGGTTCGGGGAGGATAACCCAAACAAACTCTTCGCAATTCAACCCAAACTAGGAGAATGGAAGTAGGTTTTTTTAGAAAATTTCGAAAGGAAGTAATAGTGCTATCCCGCTTACACATTCGCCACACAAGAATAAACTCATTCGTATTTGCTAAACAAGGAAGATCAACTAATATGCCAACCATATGAAACGGCATACACTATTAAATAGACATTAACCGACTTTTCAGACTTTGCTCTCTCAAGACAAAAATGCTTTAATATAAACAACATGTATGAGATCTTCGAGAAATCAAAAGTGGATGACAATATCATTTCTTAAAATGGTGGGACTATACCAAAAACTATAAACCAAATAAGAACGTAATAAAACCAATTTATCTACAAACCTTATATCTGAAAAGAATACATCAATGAAACCAGATTCTCGACAAAAACACTCTTTTTTAGGGAATGCGACTAGTTCGCAGGGTTACAGAGAGTGAACGTGAGAGAAGACTTGGTATAAGGGCGATTGAGGCAAGGATAAAAGTTGAATGGTGCTCAAGACAACAGAACATGGAGATTGGCAGTGCATTTAATTTTTGAAGATTGTAGTTATCAGGGAAGCAAGTAAGCGGAAAAGAGTTCCACTGTCGGGAAGTGCGAAAAAAGAAACTGAGTAGAATTGGCGGTTACATTTAACTATTTCAAAAATAATAGGGTAGGACCTAGATGCCAATCTAGTAGCGCGCTTAAATTCATGTAGTCGGGGCACGAGGGGAAAAACGCTCGTCAGAGGGAGTTGCTATGAAAATATTTGTAGACAGAGGGAGAGGGAGAGGGAGAGGAAGAGAATAAAGTTGAGATCGATTATATTGCAGATCCTTCTTTGGATTTTGTCAAGAACCTCGAGATGAACAGCAGAGGGACCAGACCAGATATGGAGTCGGGCATCAGCCATGCTGATGTCGAGCAGGGAAGTTTCTCTATGGTGGTTAAATGAGAGCAGTTTAGTTTTGGAGGCATTAAAATTTACAAGCCATTTCTTGCCCCAGTTAACCACTGATTAGAGGTCCTTTCCAAGAGCAGTGGCCAGCTTAACTTTATCGGCTCTGACACATTTACTATTGAAACAGGAGTAAATGGTTGTCATGTGCATAAATGCCTACATGAAACAGTGTAGGACCCAGGATATAGCTTTAGGGACACCCACGTTCGTGTAAAAGGATCTGGAAGCGAGCCCGTTTATAACGACAGTCATTTCACGATTTGAGAGGAATGATTGGATTAAATCAAACAATTGCCCTGTACATTATTTACATTATTCGGACTATTGTCCTCATCTTTTTCTCCATATCTATCACAACGTTTCGGCCGTTGTACGCTCCGGCCTTCTTCAGGTGGTTGGAATGTCGATTCGAACCCTTTATTTCACTCACTTTATTTTGCCCAGTGAGCTATAATTGTTTACAACGGTGTCATATGGCGATATTCTGACAAATGATTAATGACCACCACCATGGGTGCTGGCCGTGCAGCCAGAAGTGGGGAGAGTCGGATAAGATTTAAGATCATAATTCAGAGAAAAAGATTTCCTTGTAGAATGTCCTTGAATGGAACCGAAAGAAAAAAGAGCCATGTGCTCTCTATACAATTTCGGACAAGAAAAATATAAAACCAATATGGGGATTTTTCTGCGAAGGCGACAGGTTTGAAATTCCTTGACTTAATTTTTACGACATGGACATATGGTGATATTTTGAGCGCCGCTATGAGTGCTAACCGTGAAACCAGAAGTGGAATCGGATAAGATTCTAAAAACATAATTTGAAAATAAAGGTTTTTTTTTTGAGAATGTCACTGACGGAGGAGAAACTCATCTGCATGTGTGTTTACCTTTAGACAAGGAAAACCTAAAACTGATGTAGGAAAATTTGCTTGTAGACAAGCTTGGGATGATAATTCTTTTTGAATTAATAAACTTGGAGTTAATCTTCGACAGAGATTTGAAAATAATTGGTCAGGAGGTGGCCGAGATATCGGGCGCAGATGAAATACCAAAGGGGGTGGAGGGTCTACCGACGCCCACTGAGGAGTGTTAGTGGGAGATGCTAATAATAAAATGTGGAAGTTATAGGGCTGATTAATGCCTGCGACCGTCACCCGAGGAAAGGAGAAACTTCCAAATTGGGAAGTAATTAATCTTTCAAAACAGCAGAATGTGGTTTATGTTGAAGGTTGGGGAAATTCTGAATTCCCCAACTGCGTCATGTTGGTTTTAGGCGAAAAGTTATAAATACGAAGGCTTCGTAGCGAAAAATCAGATCGTCCCGAGAGATTGTTCCAGCCACCGGACGCGAGACACCGCACGTAACTGCCTACCAACGAGAACCTCCGACACCAACCTTGTGCCAAACTTCACCAAGTCAGCAAAACAAACTTTACCAAGTCAACAAAGCGTCACGTCTGACTTAGAAGCGGGTTGGGTCGATAATCGTTTGCATACGAATTCCTTGACTTCAAAAACAATTAACCAACTGTTGTACGAAAAACGATATAAAAATAGTATTTTTTTTTATTTGTGTATTATATTTTTTCTTTCTTTGCGTTTTCCTCCCGCTCGAACCAGCCCAATTCGAAGATACCTGACGACTATTTGATCTTGGCTTACCTTATGATCAAAGCAAATCACAACGTGGGATACGGTAAGGTCTGGATCGAAACTATTACCTATTCAATCAGCTGCGGGTATTGGGCATCTTGGACAACCAGGGAGGGGATTGAGGGCGACACATAGAAGTTTGAGAGAAAGTCTTTTTTGTGATGTCAACGAACACACGTTGCCACTTTTGTGATGCCAACGAATACTCGTTGCCACTTTTGTAATGCTCGTTGTAGCAGAGACTTTGTAATCGCAGATATAACTATAGTACGCCATTGAACAATACTGGTGCCAGACGCCTTTGAATAACACTCACACTAATAATACTTGCTCGATAATACTCGCTCGAATAGTAATCAATAGTGGAATAATATAGAGAATAGCGGTCCGTATAGTAATAGAGTAGAAATGGTGACCCCTATAGTGATAAAGGAGAAATAGCGATCATTTAGACACACGCTTCCATATATGTGTTTCCTCTATGGTAACATAGTCTACTTAATTCAATAATGTGATCGCCTGTGTTTGTTCACTGGCGATCTATGTTCAAGTGTTTGCAGCGACACTTTATTCCTATATAACAGTCTTAAATACGACACTGCTTTTATAGTAAAGTATCACGTGATTAGACGTCTATGTGATGTAACACCACACTTTTGCTATCGATGTTTTATGTATTCATTTATCCACGTGTGTATATGGATGTATATTTAAACCATGTTTGGGCTCCGCAGGTAGGTGATTGGAAAGACATTACGCTTCCGGGGTCCTTCAGTTTAACTTGGAGTGTAGTTCGGACGAGATCTTCAATTGGAGAACAATTGGTTGGAGGTACTGGTACAGGTAGGCTCGTCGGTCCGGACTTTGTTCCAAAGGCAACTGTCCTTAAAGGGTAGGGCTCTGGGGGGGGGTCTCCTGTACATCTTTACACTCATCCTTTACTGAATTCGGCAAGGATGGTGGTATGGACGACGCGGTTGGAGGGAGTCTTACAAGTCGAACATTATTCTCTTCAGTATCTGATTGGATTCTTTGGGTATCAGCTCAGGATGAAGATAAGATCTGATAGAAAGCGTTTGATCTCGTCAGATTTCAATAAAAAGTGGGTAAAATGGTGAGCTTGGTTCTCTAGAATCGGGCTAGTCGTTTCGCACAACAGGACGGATTAATGACAGACCCCATCTCTGATTAGTCTAGACATCCCTGTTCATTTAGTTAATATGGGTAACAGTTGTCCCCGACCTGCTCCCATCATTCTCTTTTATTATGGTCCATGTCAAGATTCCCAACCTCTCCAGTTTGTTCTCCCCCCCTTTTTTATCTTGACTGGATCAGCTCTTATTTATTTTTGTTCATTCCTCGCCTCTAGTGAATGAGCTGGCATGATTCTGCTTACCGACAAAATACAGTGGTCACTCTTATTTTTCTGTGGGGTAAACGGGTCCTTCTAAAATATTTTATTTTAGTTTGAGTGTTTTGTTGTACTTTATTTTCGTATTGGGTTCATCCCCTCCTCCTCATTTTATGTGATATATTTTATATATTTTTGTTAAAAAAAAAAAGAGAAAAAAAGGACCCCACCCCCAAAATACAATTTGTATGTTACCAAATTTTTATGTCATGGGTGTCTTAGTAGGATCCCTGTTAGTATGCGGTGTTGTGGTATATTAGATTGAATGGTGATGAAGGAGTTCTTGTGGTGATTGACTCAAATATAAGGATGAATGGGTCATAAATCAGGTATGTGTAAAATAGTTAGCGACAATTAACTATTCCCTACTAGCTTTGTGTCACAATTGTATTTTTAAATACAATAAATAAATTAAACTTGTAGGGACACTTCGATGTGGTCTAATGGTTAGCAAGCCTGTCTCGCTCGATTAATTACGACTGAGAAGGGTGTTTGATACTGAGTGCTCCGTACTTTGGCTACATCTAAGCTACGTTTAGTAACTCGTTATATATTTATATTATTTTATAAACATATATATGTGGGTTTTAAGTGGTTCTTGGGTTAATAAGATCTGTTGGTTTATTGATTTCTCGTCGTATTTTTAAACTCTAACCCAATATCTGTTGGCTCCACCTACGTAAGTGAAACAATCAATTTAAAGTAACAATGATTTCACAATATATGATTTCAGTTAGGAAACAAACTGATTTCAGACGATGCTGTCAACATTTAACATAGTTAATATGAAAGCCTCTTGATTCAGCTAAAACGATTTGTTGATTTTAATATTTACCTTGGTAATTCCGATTAAAGCGACGTGCCCACTGTACGATGTAGTGGCATGGGATGCACCCATAAAACCAGACAAGATACCTGCAATACCTTCAACTAAAATTCCACGACTGACAGCATGGTGAGGCGGACGAGGAATATTACAAAGTTGGGCTGCCGCAAAATAGTCACCTATTGACTCAATTATCGAAGTGAACGTTGCCACAAGAAATCCAAGAAATATTGCAGTGTTGAATTTTGGTATGCCATATTGACCTGGAGAGAAAGGTATAGACAAATAAATCAATTTACATGCAGAGATAACTTATGAAGCTGAAGAGAGTAAGATAAAGAGTTTTTTTTTTTACTGCCACTTATTTTTTTTTTTAAATATAAAAGCATCATGATTTAAATCGCCGTATTTGTGTTCATTATTTTAACACAGATAAGAATATGGGAACATATGCGCAACCGATTAATATAACAGCAGAAATTGTGATAATGTGAATGTACAAAGAATTAATGACAGAAGTTGTTATAGAGTGAATATTTTTCTTTTCCTATATCGCAAGTAAACTTTGCAAAACTAAAACTGAAAAACTACCAGACATAACTACTCGAGTTTATTTGGTAGCATTTTTTCTCACAATTTTTCATTTGTTTGACTGAAATGTGATTTTTGTAAATGCAAGAAAATAAGATGATCCCTCCCCACTGCAAAAAACTCATTTCAAAGGAGTCAAAATTGAAATTTGATTCACGTTGTTAATTATGTATGGAAATAACATTAGATAAAATATTTTCCATAATTTTTGTTTGAAGATAATAACTGGTAAAATAAGCAAAAATGTTTTGAAATTCAATAACGTTTTCCTTATTGATTTTCATTGTTAGTTTCATAACTACAAAACAACTTTATATATATATATATATATATATATATATATATATATATATATATATATATTATAGGTAGTGCCAAAAATTCCTTACAAGTAATTGTACTGTTGCAAGTGATTTTAAATATTGACCACGCCTTGTTTTAATGCTGGCATGATCGCTAAATTTTCCGTGTCTTACTGCTAAGTAACACAAACATTATGGCGCACATATTTTTATGAAAGTACTAGAAGCATGGCCCGGCGTTGTCCGTGCTTGATTCAAAAATCGTACGACTCATACAGCACTGCACTGTTACTTCCCGCGCATAGCGTGACCTTAAATTAATCGGCATTTAGGAAATACCCAAACGGAAAAACATTTTTAAGGGTTGACCGATTGTCCATTGTTTGGGGGGCTCTCTTTGTTGAAACTTCACATGGTGACTCCCAATGGCCTCCTCATAAATCCGATCGGTTTTCGCTAAAAACCGACATGCGGTTCAAACGCAATCTGGGCTTTTGGGTTTTATCGATTTTCCGCGCTGTTTAGGGGCCCGTGGTCATGAAACTTCTGGACAACACTTCTAATGGTAGACTCTAAGAGGGTGTCAAATTTGGTTGAAATTCAATAATTCCTTCTGTAAGCAGATTTTTTCAATTATCGATTTTTTCGATTATCGATTTTTTCGGAACCTGAGTCCGAACTGAAAAATCGGGCTGCGTCATGTCCTTAAGGCAGCCATTTGCAAACTTGTGGTGAAAACCGTATCGAAATCGGGTGAGAAATGCGGCCTGGGCGAGGTAACAACGCCCACGACAGACACACAACATGAGAAATATAGATAGTAGATCTGTAATGCAAATTTTTTAGAAATTGCATAACCCTTAAGACGATTGCGGTCATGCTGTGAATAAATTACTAAATAGCCATTAAATAATAATATTAATTCAAGAAAATAGGTAAAATCATTTAATACTTCAGAAAATATTACCTGGATAAGGTAGGTAAAACCAAGGTGTCAAATGTAGTATTTCCTGTTTGGCATCAGTTCTCGCTGCATATTGTGGTTGTTTAGGATCATTGGGGAAGACATTATAAATTGTAAGAATGTATGCAACTGTCCAGCCGATAACAACCGCAAGTAAGACCTAATAATAATAATGATAATGATTATGATAGAAATAAGTATTTCTTCGATGGTCTACAACAAAAACACGTTTGTTAACTATAAAAAGTGAAATTAAAGAAAGTTGAAACATAGACGACAGCAGATTATCCCTGTATAGTTTAAAAGTAACGGGAAGGGGTTATAGAAAACGTGTGTCACATTTGTATGGAAAACACATTTTAAAATTGAGATAACAAAGCACGTGGAATTATAATAAAAATTCAATCGATGCAAAGACAGCAAATGGCAAGTTGGAAATTGAAACCTGCAATTAACCCACAGTTTACAAGTAAAATCTAATAAGTAATATCTACCATTCTCCCTTTCCAATAACTCCCAACAATGGATTTGCAGCATTTTGGTCATATGTACACGAAATTGCTAAATTTTCGAACAGACCACCCCCCAACAATCCAGAATAAACTAGCAGCCATAAAGAATCCAAATTTTGGTTAAGTTTTGTTGTCTCCAATAAAAATAGGAAAACAGATTTTTCTGGGGCTATTTGATTAATTGGAAGAAAGTGTAATGAAGTGAGTGTGCCGGATAACACTTGACTTGAATCTTTCATTATTTAACATTACATTTTATTCAACTCCTGTTAGTTAGTCCCGGTCAGTGTGTTTTTACAATCTCTAATTCCTTTTTCTCTCTTTCTAGGACTTGCTTGTATATCCATCTATTGAACATTCTCCTTATTATGCTTGCCGGATACAGGGGTGACGTCTGTGGTTCTTTATTCGATGGTCGGGACTAACTCAAAGTTAACCACTCCTCGGTGCACCTAGCTTCTTTGATGGTCTAGTGTGAATTGTGTGCAATGTCTATTCTGGTATCAAAAGAACTCTTTCGTTGAAATCTTTATATGACTTTGGATTTCTCGGAAAAGAGCATAAAATCAGCTCTGTGTTCTAGTTCAATGGTTAATGGCCAATGGTGTCAATATATTGCAGACCACAGATCAAGTTGCATTCCAGTTTTCACGTGTTTTCCGCAAGAAAATTGTAGGAAAAATTTAGATATAAAAGCGTAGCCATATTAATTTCCATATTATTGGTCTACTCTCGTAATATACATATACATATACATGTACATGGGATTATGGGATTAAATTCCTAAGGGGGATTGAGGAAATGCATGATAGGTGTCAGTCGCTGTGGGGAATTGAAAAGAGAAGGCAAATTGGTGTGAATTATGATTGATATATACAATAAAGAATAAAGTTATAAGAATTACGAAAAGCAGTTAATTTGAATTACCTCTTGGAATTGTCTGAGTTTGAACTCTTGACGTAACAGAATTTTGATTAGTTTAATCGATTAGGACCAAAGAAAACAAGGAGTACACCCTCTTACCCCAACTATTCGATAGAAAAATAACTGTTACTTGAAGCTAGATGGCCTTGCTAGGAAGAATCTTGGCCAAAATTTAATAAACAAACTCATTTTTCAATACTATTCCTTAATTCTACTTTGATTTTCTAGGAAATTAAGAATTCCATCGATCACTTTCGTATGTGACCGGAGGGTTAAGTCACCCAACTATGCACATATGTAAATCGATTTTGTAACTCAGCACCTGGAAGAAAATTGATTTAACAAATACAGTGACGCACCGGTACCGGTCACTTGTCCTAGCCCGGAGAGAAGTGTTGGCCAGGCTTACCGATCGGGCAGCTCCCGACCAGCTGTCAGCCAAAATTCAACTCGAATTTTGCTTTTCGTGCCTAAGAAATTCAGGTGTTATCTTCTAACCAATTAGTTACTCAGCGATCATATAATAGTTATTAGAGGTAAGATAAGCTTGTCTTCTTATAGGGAAGCTAATTACGAACGGAAAAAGAGGTAAACCGATATTATAAATATCTCATTAAGAATGTCTTCAATCCTGGTCATAAAGGGAAAAGTGAAAAAAATATTAGAGTAGACAAATAAGCTTGCTTGTCTCAGTTATTCTTTGGTAAAAAGACAAATCAACACCCAGAGGACATCGCATCGCTTCAAACAACTTCGGCGAAGTTGAGGAAGATAAATTGTTTGTCATTTTAGTAATTTGAATAAATGAAAAGAAAAGATTTGAGCAAGACGAAGGTCTGATCAGATCGGTAACCACAATGTAAGAAAAGTGTTGGTAATTCTTTCTTCCTTAATTATTTTTTAGTCTTTGCCAACAGACGATCAATTCAACGCATTCTAAAATTGCATCACAACAATTTTTTTTTTTTTTTTAAATTTAAAATTTCTTCTATCGAAAACAAATTTGTCGCTTTGCCGAATAAACATTTACCTTTTGATTTATAATTCAGTAATTGTAACTGAACTTACCGGATAATTTCTGAAGATGTTGCTCTTCCGAGCATCTTTTGTGAACGGCGGCAGACGAATGTTGTATTTGGATAAATACAGAATAGAAATTAAACCAAGGCAGGCCGTCCTAGAAAGGAGTTTAAATATCGATAATTGAACATGAATTACTTAACCTAAGAGAATTGTGAGCACAAGAACTATCACTGCCAGATGACTAAAATTATCGAGAAATTGTGCTGAATATGCAACTCATTTATAAATATCGTCCATGGCGTAGAAGTAAAATGTTCAATAACTCGAATTACGGGTAGTACAACAACATATCACGATATTTAATGACGTACTGAAACTATTTTTTTTAATTTTAAATTTCATTTAAACTCTTAAAATTCTTTATTCCATTTTATTAGCATTTTTATGTCTGCTCTCATTTAATAAATAAGTAACACCTTTAAATTAGGTACCTCCACGACGCTAACCTTACCGAAAATAAAATTTTATCGTCTAAATGCTTATGTTATTATTAAGAGGAAAGACCAAAGTTTTTTTTAATTATTTAAAATTTTTTTTCCTTCTTTTTAGAACATTCTAAATTTTGATTAAAAAACCTTGTTTCTCTTTGTATCACCGGAACTAGTAAAATAACATATATAATTTTTAGCACGTTTTTTTTTGGTATGACACACATTAATTTGGAAAATCTTGCAAAAATAAAAATAATTGTCGGATGTTAATGAAACTTTCAGGAACTATTTACAGATGATCGAAATTATTATATATATGTTTTTTTTATTAACGTCATGGCAGAAATATTTTTTTTATATTTATTAATTTATCTGATTTTCTTAAAATTTTGAAAAAAATGATAATTGATATTTAAAAGAATTTCAAAGTGGTCAATTTTGCTGACTGAAAAAAAAAAACAAGATTTTTAATTAAACTTTCGGACGTGCTAGGAACGATTAAAATACACGATACCCCAAAATACTTCGATCTTTCCTCTTAATAATAACATAAACATTTAGACGATAACATTTTGTTTTCGTCAAGTTTGGCGTCTTTTTCATCATGCTATGCTCTTTTTTTAGCAATCTCGTGGAGGTACCTACTTTTAATCATAATCCTACACGCAAGCCACCAATCTGCCACTGGGTGGCACGCCACTAGCGTTTACCGCTGGTGACCCGCTGTCGGGCCGCCAGCGTGTCGGCAATATCACCACTGGCGGACTGCTAGAGGCCCAGTAGTGGCCTGCCGGCGGCTGCCGCCAGAAGACTGCTAGCAGATTGCATGTATGGAATATTCAGAGAACGAATAGAACAGAAATATTTAGAAAAATGAACTTGTGAAATGTGATTTATTTCGTATTTTTTAAATTCCAGCGATAGTCATTAATCTCACGTATCATAATCAATATCTACTTGCCGTCCCACGCAGGTAGGGTGGGGCACAAGGTCAGTTTGATGTGGAGAGCCAAAGCGCGTGCGCTGGGGTCAGTTAAAAAAAAAAAAAAAACCTCCACCACGCATCAGTCGGTTCCACTGGCATCGGTATTACTACATGTCCTTTAGTGCAATGAGGGAGTTCCCCCCCCCCCCGCGAGAGCAGCTGTTCTATGGGACCAGGGAACAGCTGGCACCTCTCAATTTTTTGGTTGCGTTTGCCCGTAGAGAGATTATAATCGCAAGTCCGACTCGCAAGACTCACTTATCATATTCTGCCTCGCTGTTTACTTTATAGTCTCTATGCCTTAGCTATGATAATTAGGCAATCATTTATATATCGCCACAGAACTATTTGGATAAAAAAAACATAATAATTATCTTTTGGAATTCACATTTTTCATCCTCAGATCTAAAATGAGTAAACATATTTTAAATATTTTGTATTTTCAATTGAAAATTTTTCTTGCTGATACAATATTATAATTACATTTTTGGCTGATTTTTGAAACAGAAAGCTTACATGAACAAGAGAAATCAAAGTAAAACATATACAACTAAACATCAAGAAGTCTTTTAATATATAGAGAAACATGTTTAAATTGAAATTAAAAATGCTATTTTTGCGACAACCTGGTCGTTAACTATTTCTGTATTTGATAAAAAGTCTTTCGATACTTACATCATTGAAATCCCCCAGTGTTTTTCGCAGTATTTGATGGCCAGATGAATAATGCTGAAACCAATGGAAGTTATGGTGGCTGATATCGTAATGGGACTAACAAATTTGATAAGGAACCCGGTGAAGCCTGTGAACCCTAAGATGATTTCCAATAGAGCAGCGGCAGCTAAACTTCCGGAAAACTGCAACAGATTTTTAATAACTTACATTATTTCTCTCCAACCGGTTTTATTTTTTTGAATGTTTATTTAGGGTGAATATTTCAATTGGGTATACAGTTTCAAGTGACCCCAGTTTTAATCAGCGTCCAGTTTGAGTAACTTTTATTGAAAATAATCGAATTAACACAAATTGTTTATTCAGCTCATTTGAAACTGAAATGGTAAATTATATAAAATATGATGGTTAATATTTTTCATTCATTATCAACATTTCTTCTACTCATGTTTCAAATATATATATATATATATTTTTCATTCATTATCAACATTTCTTCTACTCATGTTTCATACTGTCATCCAAATAGTCTAATCACTTCCTTCAGTTCTCGCAATCTCGATTCTAGTATTTCTGGAAAAGTCCCAACTACAAACTTCATTCAATTTTATTCTGTAGAATTCTGAAACAGCAACAACCACCGTATGACAAATCTCTTTCCTTTTTTTTTTTTTTTTTAACGATGATCGTTTCAACTTCGAAATTCCAGAGAATTTTGTTATTTTTATTCTCTCAGGCACGTATATCTGATTGGTTTGTGTTGTAACTGAGTTATCAAAAACAACAGTAGAGAACCGGAATTGGTTTAACAATAAGTTTATTACCTTTTGATACAGGGAAACATAATGTAGAATAGAAACTAGGCAAGAGAATGTTTAGCCGTGAATGACTAATTGTTTTCAGCAAAAGCTACTGCTCCTCCTGCTACTCCTCTTGATGTAGGAGTATTTTTATGTCCTTCGTCCGACGACTGAGTCCAGACTTGTAGGGAAATATTCTCCCTCACAACAGTTTGCATAGTCGAATTCCAGTCATTTGAGCTTACTTATTGAGGTGCCGAACTGTTCTCGACTCAACCAAGAATTACCCTGGGATTTAGTCGCTTTTTTTACAAATGTCATCTCATCTGCAATTCATTTTGTTTTTTGAAATATCGTTAGGTATCAAGGGTTTAGCTGCGCTGTCGTTTGCATGGTCCCCATTATCTCTAAGAAATCTAAGGTGATAGCCGTACTAATTTGTATCACCTTCACACAATGCATTCACACCTTGCCACAATTCCCAGAGCCATCTGGTAAGGTGGTGATATTTATCTAATTTTTCACTTTCTTTTTCTTATTTAGCTCGCGTGAAATTATGACTTACCTTACCAAAAATTTGGACTTAATCCTAGAAAAGACGTGAATGCAATACATTATGAAATATCTACAACAAGATAATGCTATATGAATGCAATTAGTTGGGTTTATTTTCCTAATATGTCGTGTTCAAGGCTTCCTTTACATTTTCTAAATATATTGGCCACCACATGTCTTATAACATTGGATCGATTAATGGAAAAAGTGTCTCCATACTATATATTGTTATATATTGTTATATTACTAATATTGTTAATCACGTCGAACACGCTGAATCGAAACTATCATAATAAATTTTCTTACCAACATTAATTTTCCATGTTTGGCTTCCACTGTTTCAACTTCATCAAATATAGTAAAATTGGTAGCGTTCATTGATTCATTGTAACCTATAGAATTGGAAGTAAAATGAAATTATTCTTTTAAATAATAATTTATCTCAATCTGGTTGTAAACTGTTCATTTATAAATACATAGTCTGTGTATGCGAAGAATCACACGTGGGTGTGTTGTATTTAGCATAGCAGCATTTCAAATCATTAAGTGACAGTCACTGAGTGTTCAATAAGTATGACTTTGTAAACCTAAGCAACGCTCGTACAGATACATTTAGAAACTTCTACCAATTTAATATATATATATATATATATATATATATATATATATATATATATATATATATATATAGTTTATGAAAAACTACGTAATCCGTATGGGTAATCCTAAGGAGGATACAATCCAGAGAGCTCAATGTAAAACCAGAGCAAATAATTTAAATAAAAACAGACCACTTTAAGGTTCCATGTAATAAATTATTTCACCACAGCCATTTTAAAGGACTGCGGATCATCAGACTTTACTTCCAAACAAAAAATGAAAAGAAAATTTACACATTTTTGACGGACCGTATTAAACATAGTGAGGAAGTGAGGGGGGGAGAGAATTTAACAAAGTGAGGAAGTGAGGGGGGGAGAGAAGACATGAGTGAGCAGATATTGACACATTTAAACGGTTAACTTAACGGAAGTTATATATTGATATCGAAGGGGTAGAGAAGAAAAATCCCATAGAGAGAAAAAGAGAGAAGGAAGTTATGAGAGGTGTCACTAATTTTCTTTGAAAAAAAGGCTAGAAACAGACGCTGTTATTTTGTTTTACTTTGAAAGTTACTTTTGGGGATTCATAAAAGATTATAATGTTTTGGGGATTCAGACTGTTCAAATAATTTAATGTTTGATATTTAAAATTTTGGGGATTTTCTATGAAATAGTCGATTAGAAAACTGAAAGAATAAAATTTTTATTTTAAAATATTTGTTCACTTCTAGTCTTTTTATAATCAAAAATAATTTTGAATTTGATGTTTGTTAATTTTGTTCATGAATTTATTTTTTTTTTTAAAATTTTAGGGGGGTTTTTTCTATGGTAATATTAATCGATTAGAAAACTATTCATAGAAAACACGTTCCTTTAAATTAAAAGAATAAAAACTTTATTTTAAAATATTTTTTTTTAAATATTTTATCATTAATGATAGTAATATTTTTTTAAATAAATTATTTAAAAAATTTTCTCCATATATTGATTATTGATTATTAAGTTGACATCTCTATCCGTTTGAATTTTGTTCATGAATTTAACTCGTGACTGTTTCTAGATAGGTAATCTCTTTTACTTAAATTTTAGTAAGTTAATATGGGGTAATATTTGAAGGTAATATTAAAGGTAATATTAATATTGCTCTGTCATATACTGTATACACACCCAAGCAAATATCACATATAAACACGTTCCTTTACATGTTCAATCACTCATACAGGTACCCATGTGCCGATATACACAGGTAACTTCATGTATTAACATCTACCTAAATATCAAAAATTTTTCCAATTTAAATATTTTATCATCAATAATGATTATTAAAGGGTAATATATTTCAATTTAAATTAAATTATCAATTAAAAAATTTTTCCTCCATATTATAAAGAATTTTAAACTCACACTTCCAATTGGAGAATATTAAATGAGAAAATGAGATAAAACACTAAGTAAGTCCTTCTTTTATAATATTCTATGTATCCATAAATATACATCTACACACATATCTGTACACATACATATACATACATACATACACACACATATATATATATATATATATATATATATATATATATATTCACACACACACAGACATATATATGTATATACTCATACATACACACATACACATGTAGATATACACACACACATATATACATACACATTTACATATACACACACATATATAAACATATATATATACACATACACATACATATACACATATATACACATGTACACACACATATACATATACATATATACACACATATCCACATACACACAAATATATACATATACATATATACACCCACATGTGCGTGCATGCAAAAAACATATCAAAATCCATACATAATTACCTTATTATATCTATATTCCCCCATATTATATATATGAACTCACAACTTCTTATATTTATACATACATACATACATACATACATACATACATACATACATACACTATCTATGGAACGACATACATGTACCCATCTATATATACACACCCACACTTACATATATATATATACAAATTATAAAAAAATGTATGCATACACATCCACACATATACATGAACCCACATACCCACACATACACATATATACACCCATATATACATATAACTACATATATTAACCCCCCCACAAAAAAACAGATCACCTATATACATACAAGTATATACACATACATATCCATAACCATACCCACCCACTCCAAAAATGTGCCCACAATACACAAAAATAACACATGCATGCCTATCTTTCCATATAAACGCATATACATATACATATCAAAAGACGTATCAATGTTCAAGTTCAATTACATAGTTATATACATACGAGTTATGTGTTCGCACTTATGTGTGCATAACAACATTTCCAAAAACCAAAAACCAAGATCATGTATCGTTGATCATTTAACCCCAGGCAAGACAACAGAGCCACTAAAACAGAAAGAGTTACTGAGTGTGGGAGAAAAACCATTAAGGAGAGAGATCAAGAAGACAACGGAAATTAAAGAGATTGACATCCCATTTAAATTTTTTGAAAATCCAAGTTGATTTCAAAGCAAGAATCCGGAACGGAAGTGAGTTTTACAAACTAAAAATGTTAGTATAGAACTTATGGTTACATATAACAATTTCAACTGTAAAATTATATATATATATATATATATATATATATATATATATATATATATATATATATATATATATGTGTGTGTGTAAATAAAGAAAAGAACAGATAGATTAAGAATCCACATTTCTTGGCATTTACTTTTTTTAAAACAGTAGAAATACAGTAAAAACAGTAAATACAACGTAGACGAAAATATAATAAAGATATTATAATATATAGATAGAAAAATATGAGTATAAACACAGAGGATTCTACGGACAACTAAAACTTCAATATACTACTAAGATTCAACTTGTATCATTTTGTGTTAAAAATATGCTCAGGTTTGTTATCTTTGTTGCAAAACACGTAAGAAACTTGTCTTTAATGTGAAAATGGATTATCTGAATGATCTGAACTCTTTAAAGTAAAGTGTAACTTCATTTTATCCTAAATTTTCTCCACCATAGAAATCTTACCAATAATGACCAATAGCCAAATCAATAATGAAAATAATTCTGAAAAATGTTTTAGTGTAGTTATCATTTAATCTTACAGAAAAATTAAAACAACGAATAAGCACTTGTATATTATATCAGACCTAGAGTTAAAACGTCTCTTACAGACAAAACATTAACAGAATGGGTTAGCCTTTTTAATAAGGCGCCTACAGAGGGAACCATTCCTGAATAATGACTCTTTTTATTAGGAGCCGTATCAGCATCTACATTAGCTCAATGGAACTGTTAATGTTCACAATTAGTGATAGCGAGATGGACATTCTTTTAATCAATTATACAAAATGGATTATATTCTTCACATATGATGGTGGCTTGCCCGAAAGGGGTTTCAGAATATTAGCCAAGAAGCAACCCAGGAGGTGACACATTAGACCACTACGGGTTTTACTGGATCATCTGACCTGAATATTTTCGAAATGGCATCCATAAATGGAAATATGTTATAAACTTATACCAAGTGTCTCTTTATGATCTGAGACAATTTCTCCTCTGTAGACAAAGTAGTACTTATTTTTTTAACAATTTATGAGCTCCAGTTTTTCTTTGTAATGTCCAGAGTATCAGGTCCTTACGTTTTGTTAAATAGCAATTGTCAAATAAAATCCTAAAATTGATATTTACATATATAAAACTGTGATAACAAAATGTTAAAATATATATCTTTCATCACTGATATATAACATCTATATTAACATTATCTTAATTCACCTACATGATATTGAAACCACTTCCTCGAGTGAGGTTATCACGTATAAATTGATTGCTCGTCGATTAATCGCTAACCTAAGCATTTGTTAATCAATGCTTCGTCAGGAGTTAAACAGTTAAAACACCCATCAGAATCAGTAGACGAAAACTAAAATTGATTTAACCGCTTCATTCTTCTATCCCTAATATTGCGGTTTTGTGATTTACAGAGTATTTTTTCTCTTGGGTGGGCCACTATTTTTTCAAAATCACACTCATATCATTTAATGTTCTAATGATTCTTATTTTATGCCTTTCAGACGTTATATTTTTAAGAACTTCATCCGAATTTTTGAAAAGTTTTGACGTTAGTAGTTAAATTCTGTATTATATCCACTCCATTACATCTTGCTCACTGCTAAATATTTTTGCCCTCTTTCTGCTGATATTGCTTTAAATCTCAAACCCTTCTCCCAGCATCCAGACAAGAGTTTTCAGTGAGTCTTTGAGATAATTTTTCTTTCTTCTTTTCTTTCTATGATCAGAGCAGGTTTGGACTAAATTATATTGCATATTAAGAAGTCCTATTAAAATTTAAAGTTTCTTTGTGTTCCTATTGTGATTTTGACTGATCGACTCTATTCAGGTGAAAAGCCGTAAATAAAGATGAATTCTTATTTTCCATTTTTCGCTACAATTAACCGACCCGATTGGTAGATTAATAACTATTTTCTTCAACATCTTCTTTATTTGAACGGATTATAAGCCGGCGAGACGAATGAAGAATAGAGAGACTGGTTAAAACGTTCTGGTTATAAAAAAGTTCAATCCTTCAGACAGAACTTAGAATTTCAGGACATATTTCATGACCCCATTACACAAACATAATTCGGTCTTTCCAAAATTCACCATTCATCAATATTTGGTTGAGAGATTCTGTATTTATACATTGTAATAATAACATTTAGTAACAGGAACTTACTTAAAATTAATCACAAAACGAATGATAAGTTTGCCCATTTAGTATGTATTTATAATTACTTCTGATCTTACCTATATTACTAATTTTCGTCTCTGGACACTTCCATTCGTCTAATCGGCTCAAGGCAATCAATGGTGGAATAAAACTTGAAGAAGGACCTTGAAATATTGGTAATCTGAAATCAGGAATAAATTCAAAGTTGCTGCGAGAAACAAATTTTGAAAATACACGGTAAATTTAATTCAATTTAGATTTTACTGAAATTGTATTTTACTGGTTGTATATTATTATTCATAAGATCTTTGGCATCACTAGACACTAGAGGGCAACATCAAAAATATACGATGCATCTTTGCAATTGAGGAACAGAACTGAAAAATAATTAATATAATAATAATAATAATAACAATCATAACTATAAAGAAATTTCCATTGCAGTTTTAAGTTATGGAATATTTTTTATAAATTTCGTATTCCGATAAAAGGTTTGTCATTAATTTTAAAGGGCTTCTTGAAAATCAAAATACTTTATATTAAATATATATTCTTATTTTTGAACTTCCCATTTTGTCCCTGATTCATTACTTCACTATTTGCCAAATCGTATAAAGAGTAGCCTCCTAACAGCAGATTTAATCTAAGAGTAGCTGCCATCCCCTAAGAATAGCTTCAAGCTGTGAGTACCTAAGAGCATTTTAAAGCTAACAACACTTAAATGCAGTTTAAATCTATCATAACCTAACAGTAGCTTCAATCTATCAATATCTAAGTGCAACTGAAACCTATCAGTAGATCACAGCAGCTAATACTATCACTACATCTGATCCCCTTGAAATTATCAGTACATAAGTGCAAATTAAACCAATCAGTATCTAGGAGCAGCTTAGGTTTCACAATCTAACAGCAGCTTCAAGCTAACAATATCGAAAACGTTTGAAGCTATAAGTAACTAAGAGCAGCTAAAAGCTGTCAAAACCTATGCTCTCAGTTCATAAGAGCAGTTTCAAGCTATCAGTAGCCTAAAGCTATGACAAACTCATAGTAGTTAGGACTATCATTATTTAAGTGCAGCTTAAATCTATCAGTATCTAATATTACCTTAAAGCTATCACAGCCTAAGAGCAGCTATTAGTATCCCGAAGCAGCTTGCACTATCAGTATCTAAGTGCAGCTTAAAGTTATCAACACCTAACAGTAGCTTAAAGCTATTAGTACATAAGCCCTCCATAAAACTATTAGTATCTTTGTTAATCTTAAAGTTATCATTAACTAAGCGTAGCTTAACACTTATACTACCCAGGTGCAGCTTCAAGTTAACATTACCTAAGCGCAAAATAAAACTCACAGTACAGAAGCACAGCTTCAATCTACTAATCTATATAGTCATATATTAATGATAAATAAGTACGTAAGACGAGTCTAAAACTACTATTATGCAAGAACAATTAAAAGCTATAAGTAGCATAGAAGAAATTTGTTATCTTTATGTAAATACTACTTTTTCAAAAGTTTAGAGTTTTACTTATACTTTATTTACAGGTGATTTATGTCACCCACGACAGAGAGTTTTGGAACAGCAAGAAACATTTTGCTAAATATGTACAAGTGTATAAAAGTACTTTTTTTGAACATTAACTATTATCCATATGAGACGCATTATTAACACCATTGCAAAATGTCATCTTTTAATGTCATCGTTGAATCTCTATTGTAGCTGCCTATGCATTTTATCGGTTATCACTAATTGTTCATATAGTGAGGGAAATTAGTGCATTAGTATTTTCTTGTTTTTTTCTTTAGTCGAATTTCAAATATATATTGCTCTCGGTATGTGAACACCAAAAGATCTGCCAAGGAAGATTTGAAATCTTAATACTAGCTTCTCAAATATCAAAATTTGATGAGAAAAGAGAGACGTACCTGATACCTAGTAAATTCTGTAGAAACGTTGCAATGCCACTCATCATGACTGTGGTGGAGAAAATTTGAGCCCTTATAGGGTCAGATGGGTTAGCGCAAATGATGTCTGATAACATAGCTGAAAATCCCATTGCACCAGTTACCATTGTTAGGATATTCTGGAAATAATATAAATAAAAAAGAAAACAAAATACATTAAATATGGGTCATAACTTAGAAACTGTCAATTCTGAATGTCATTCTCTTTGATGCTAGTCAAAGGAAAGACATTCATGCTAAAGATAAAAAATCAAAATAAAGAGAAAAAAAACAAACGAAATGCCAGTATAAGGACTATTATATTTACCAAAACGTTCGTTTCATTTTCATCTCTATATGAACCATTAGATTGAACCACATTCAGAAAGGTTGATTTTGGATGAATTGTGACAGCTCTCATATCAATGTGAATTTAAAAACTGGCATAATTTTGTTCGCTTAATACAGAATAGGAAGCATTTCCGATATATTCTCATTTTTTATTTTAGAAAGGAAAAATTCAACTAAAATTAAAGAAAAAAGTTGTTTTTTTTAAGAAAGTATACGAAATGATTGAACATATCAAAAGTGGCTTTTGAACTGTCAAGCCGCCGATTTATCGCTGAACAAGGCTCTACACTGGATCAGACCATTTGAGATCAACAGCGATCAAATGAAGATATCTCTGAGGAATCGTTATTATAAGATACAAGAGACCAACTCGAAATATATAAAAGTTGAAAAATCACTTACGTCAAATTTATTAATCTACTTAGACCGTAATAAAATGTTGCATTTTTAAACAAATTATTGTTATGGGACCTTACCCATAATAACATAATGGACTATTCCATACGTAATAAATACTGCGCCTCAAGAGGAAGCAGGGAGTTCAGTCTGAATTCGGGCGACCAGCTGACCGGCGGATCGTTTGAACTCTCTACCTTTGGGCGGGGAGGAACCCGAATGAGGCTACGCCGAAAGGCGTAGTCTCTTTCGGGTAGGTAAACCGACCCTGAACCCGTTTATACGGGTTCATAGGGCATATTTTTGGCCGAGCCCACGGGCTCAGAGATCCCACGTTAAACCGGCCTTCTGCCACATGATGCCCTGGGGGGGGGGGGGCTGACTAAATACCGTTCAGTCTGAATTCGGGCGACCGGCTCACCGGCGGATTGTTTGAACTCTCTGCCTTCGGGCGGGGAGGAACCCGAACGAGTAGGGCGCAGTCACTTTCGCGGAGGTAAACCGACCCTGAACCTGTTTATACTGGTTGAAAGGGCATATTTTTTCTGAGCCCATGGGCTCTGAGATCCCACGTTATACCGGCGTTGTGCCACATGATCCCCTCGTGGTGGGGTGACTAAATACTGTTCAGTCTGAAGTCTGGAGTGAAGTCCGTCAGAGCGTGTCAGTCAGTCGAATCAGAGGCAGTCCGCAACAGAGTCGCGTTCAGACAATTACTAGTAAACCTGATTGTTCGTACTAAGATTTTTCTACCTCTCTGTATATATTCCTGTTTGTAATATATCTGTGTTATTCCATATCTGTATTCGAGTTCTTCTTTCTTGGTTCTACCTTGGACTATCACTGTGGCACAAGGAACCGGACTAGAACAATTATGATGTTTGAAAGTGAAACTTTATAATAAAGTATCCACATTTTAAGCAAATATTAATTGTATCAATGACTGGTTTTCATGCAAATATTGTGATGCTATGTATATGGTAGTACTGGAAGGAAATCTTCTGCTATGAGGACTTCCAAGAAAACTAAATGTTTGATTTTAAAAAAATATGGCGCACAGTTAAATCAACTGGAGGCAATAATCAACAGAAAACATCGCAGTTATGAAAAGAAAAGGAATATTTCATCAGGTTTCTTTGGTAACCAAGTAAAAATTGTTATCTCTTAGGTAGGAAGTTTTCACTGATCCACCATATTCAGCAGATATTGCAACTTTGGAATACTATTTATTCCGATCTCTATAGAATTCTTTTAAAGAAAACAAAATTCCAATCCTCTGGATGACTACAAAAGCCACAGAGAGCTATTCCTTGACTGAAAGATGGTAAAAAACAAGAAAATACTAATGCACTAATTTCCCTCACTATATGAACAATTAGTGATAACCGATAAAATGCATAGGCAGCTACAATAGAGATTCAACGATGACATTAAAAGATGACATTTTGCAATGGTGTTAATAATGCGTCTCATATGGATAATAGTTAATGTTCAGAAAAAGTACTTTTATACACTTGTACATATTTAGCAAAATGTTTCTTGCTGTTCCAAAACTCTCTGTCGTGGGTGACATAAATCACCTGTAAATAAAGTATAAGTAAAAAGTCCAAACTTTTTAAAAGCTTGAAATAGCACAACTAGTATTTACATAGGGATAAAGCAGTAAACATTTTCAATTAAGTTCTTGTCAAAATATTTTTTCTTAATTGACTGATCGCATTTTATAATTTATGTTGAAAAATATATTATTACCCAAATTGATGCATTGTTTCTTTGAACAACAAAAAGCCACTCAACGTTTGATTTAAGATCATTTACAATAAAGTTATTTTAATTAACGATAGTTAGGTAAAAATACTCAAAATATTTTGTGTGGCTACCTGTAAGTATCAACCGGTGATTTTTATTTTAAACTACTCGGCTGTTATAATAAATTTACTGACTACTAATATCTTATCTTCAGGATCAGAAATGATAACATTTACAAATTTACCAAATATTTATTGTTTTGTTTTTACACACTATAGTCACGTTGAACTATTTAGCAACTAGGATGACATTCAGTTTTGCATAAAAACATACAATAATCTAAGATAACATTTAACGTAATAAGTGTTCCAAAATTAGAAATAAGGAATTTATAATAATATAATTCAAATATGTAAATTTGACAATTATTAATTTGGCTTACCTGGGCAATGCGACAGTTAAAGAAAGAAAAGAAACAGAAAATTACGGAACGCTTCGTTCCTATTAATGAATGAAAGGAAATAGGCAGACTCACATTCATCAAAATACTAAGATCTCAAATAAATTTAATTATTGTATTTATTACTCGATAAACTTAATCGTCAATGTTGCTATACTTCATTATGACCCGTAAAAACAAAACATCTTTAACGAAAAGCATTACACATTAAATATGTTGCCCGATATGATGTCATCAGTATAGCTTACCAGGTTGGGGCATCATCATGTTTCATTCATTAATTTAGCTATCATCATTTTAGTTGTTATAATAGATACGAATAATACCTGTTAAACTGTCGGATTCGAGGGAAGGAAAATAATATCGAAAATTTAATTTGTATAAATATAATCCTTCATATTTAAAATATCTTTTTTTTCTAGTTCTATCTAGAAAAGAAATTGACCAATTCATCCAAATTATCCGTTTGGGAAAGAAAGAAAAGAAGACAAATTTTCGATGCAGAAAACACAAAGATTAACTTTATTAAGAAGGATTTCACATATTTACTGTTTGGTGAACTTGTTATGTATAATAAATTCTGATAGCCTCTGAAAGTTGAAGTAGCTTGTGGCCCATAAGCTGTTTTAATAAGACTCTAGAAATCATATCTGCGACTATTTAGGGTAATTCAACGTGGTGTAATGGCTAGCAAACTTGCAGTGCTCGACCAATTACGAGTGAGTTCGATCCTCACTGGGTGCTGCGTATATTCGGCTTTGTGCCACATCTATGATATGCTTAGAAAATCTTATCTGAAACTCTTTATACATCTCTAGACAACGTTCTCCATCAATTATCTTTGATGATTATTGTACCTTTGCACTGATTTTTAAAACGTTTTTCTTGTGCTATTTTGCGAATTTCAAGTGACAGTACCTGTTTGAAGTACCTGTATTATTATTTCAGTCTTAAGTTTAAGTAACTGATTTATCCCAGCATCCCTTTCATCGTGTCAGTTACGAAATTCTTGTCGCTCTCGCCAAGAAGAAAAGGATCCTGAATAGATGAGAGACATTCTTGTAAAAGTTCCTGCACGTTGTCATCCTTCAGTTTTGAAACATTAATAGGATGAATTGTGACACTATTGCGACACCGGTATTATAAAATTAGGATTAAAAGGGAATCATGTGGAAGCCCCGTACAGGAATTGGAGAAATGGAATGGTTAAAAATGTTCAAAACGTTAAGGTGAAAACATGAATTGAAATATGAAGCGAAAAAAAAATTATTTTTCTTTCTGATACCCAGAACGTTATTGTCGCGTTAGAAAAATGGAAATAATTTAAAACACAAAAGTTGTTATCGGAAAATTATTGTCGTCAAGTAATGTATTGTTTTGATTAACCGCTTTGGTTGAATGTCAGTGTCAGCGCTCCACAATTGGAGAAAATAATTAATTGATATGAATGTTAATTATCCGCCGGGAAATGTATTGAGTTATTATTCGCAAAGTCAAAATGTAAACAATGGAATTTTAATCGGTCATATTGAAGGTCGACAACAAAAGAAATTCTTTGACATTGAAATGATTTTTAAACACAAATGTTTGTTAATGAAAAAATTATTGTTTTGGATAAGCGGCCGGTTGTCGCCAGAGCATAGAAAGAAATGATAAATAACGTTTGTTGTCGAAGAATGTATTGTTTTTGAATAACTGACCGCTGTGTTTGGGAGTTGGTATCGTTTCTCCAGGTTTGGAGAAATTAATTAATTGATATGAATATTGATAAATCCTGAAATGCGGTAGGAGTCGGGCGAAATACATATAAAAAGAGCGCTTAATTGAAGCCGGCAGTTGGGGCGAGAGACGCAAACGAGACAGCGGTGATGGAGGAGCTGCTGAACCCCTCGTGATCTTCTGCCAAGAGAATTCCCGACGGCCATCTTGTGTGAATGTTTGACCCGCTCCAAGTATTAGAAGCAAAAGACACAGTGTCATGACAGAGAGTTTAAGAGGAAGGGTTAATACTGTTGTATCAACAATTATATGAACCAACTGAAAATTAACCCAGCGACCGTCTTCGTTATTTGTTATTTGTATTTTTATCAGCGGAAGTGTTCTTTGTCCTTTTGTCAAACGATTCCGCCATAGCTCGATTCAGCGCTTAAGTACGGACGAAAATGAACACAACGTGGTGCAGAATAAGATGAAAGAATGAAGTGGTCAGCAGATAACCATGAGTTGACCGGTGCCAGTACTGACCAGCGTCGGAACAACCCAGGATCGAGCCGTTCCAGCCGTGTTATAGAATGGCCAAATGACGTTTACCAATTACCAGCAGACAAGAACCTTTCAGTGAACGTATATTAAGTACATCTTACATTCTTGCATCGAACAATGAAATAATCAATAAAGCAACATTATTTGGAGTGAGGTTGCATCCACATTGAAACTTGATCTCTTTATCTCCCGTATGCGTTGATATAAATAAATTCCGTACAAAGTTGTTCTTTTCATTAATTTTTCAAATTCCATATCTTCTTGGGCAACTCCATGTATTCCAATCTGTACTGAATCTAGCATTAAAGTTCCTTACTAGAATAATTTTTATCAGAGTTTGGAACATAGCAAATGATTTCCCTTAATGCTCCATAAAAATGATCTTTGTTACTATCAACAGTGGTTGGATATATACTGATCAGAGTAATTTTAGTAGAAAAAAACTTTGAGTCTTTCATTAACATCTCGTGATAATTCAAGTCATTTCGACGCGAAGGTTTTCTTGATGGCAAATACTACACTCGTTTCTCTCCTTTGTCCTGGTTTTCCGCTCCAAAAAATTATGTTCCCTCCTATTAACTGATTTAGCCATCCCCCAGTAGAGGAGTTTCCGACACTGGAGCAATGTCTACTGACTAACCTTAGCAACTATGGCTGATTTAAATTCAGGACAAATAGCTATACCATAAAAAGTTCATACATTCCTACAAGAAATGTTCAATCGTGTTGACGTATTTCTGTTTGTCATTGATTTAAACGCAATAATGAAAATCCGTCATCTGTGCTAAACCGACGAGAGATTAATTTGAGGTAAACAATTTTAGGTTACCTTTTCTAAAATATTACAAAGAATTATTGAACAGTGCTAATTCAAAAATCGCTACTCAGAAACCTAACCGAGAAAAAAAAATACAGTAATAGTGGACGCTCGCTAAGCTTATAAATAGGCAGTAACATTCTCTGTCATGCTCTTTTTTCCTATTCCATTCAAGTACTAGGGAACGCACAGGCGCGCGCGCACACAACTTTCACTTCATTTATTCTAGCACTTTCTCCTATATCAAACTATACGCACACATAAACACACACGCGCACACAAACAATTAACTAGTTTAAATGTTTTCTTCATTCATATTCATTGTTTTGTAATACGCACAAATATACTATTGTCTATGTATATCTGTTATAGTGGAACACACCTATTCTATAGTTAATAGACTCTCCCACCTATAATAAGTAGGAGCAGTAAGAGTAACGAGCAAGTCGCTGAGTAAATCGCTGAGTCAGTCGATGTCGGACGACCGTTAGTCGGATATTAATGTATCAGCCACCACAACTAGATTTCTCTGCGCCATATAACAAATCTGACGACGAGGATTCAAACTCATACCGAGGAAAAAAATTCGTTCGCCATATAACAAATCTGGCGACGAGGAATTCGTACTCATACGGAGAAAAAAAAATCACCCGCCATAACAAATTTGGCGAAGAGGATTCGAACTCATACGGACGAAAAAAAATATTCATCCGCCATAACAAATTTGGATTCATACAGTGGAAGAGAAAAAAATTGCGTTCGCCACAGTATTATTTTAAAAAAAAAAAAACTTGGCAAAGTTTTTCGAAAGACAAGACGTCAACTTAGTGACGAAAAAATCAGTCGTATTCTCAACTGAGAAAAGAATTTTTTTCTCGATAAGACAGTTTGCTCAAATAGGTCACGAATTGAAAATTCGTATGACCCCCCCCCCTCTACAATATTTAAGCATTGTGTAAACTTTTTGCGAAGATGGAGGAATGCAAAAATATATTTCAGGAATTTTTTAAGTTCCAGACGGAACAACAGATGACAATATTAGAGCAACTGAAGACATTCCAGATGCAAGTACAGGAGGAAACTTTTAATAGACAAATGCAGTTTCAACGAGAAATGGAACAGACGCATAAGGAGTTTCAAAAGAAAATTCTGGAAATAACTGAGAAGAGGAAAGAGAAAAATCTACAAAATGATTCTTTCCCAGAGAATACAATATGGAATTCAATTGAAATATTCACATACAGTCCAGATGAAGAGATAACATTTGAAGAGTATTATAAAAAATATACGGACGTGTATAACGAGGACTGCCACTCGTGGTCTGAAGGAAAGAAGGTTAGGCTTCTTTTTTAAGCAAGTTAGAACTGCTGAGCATAACAAATTGGTAAACTACATTTTACGGAAAAAAAAAAACTAAGGAGTTGACATTTACCGAGGCGGTAAATATATTAAGGATTATTTAGTAAAAAGACATCTTTGTTTCACAAGAGGTGGAAATGTTTGAATCTGATGAAAGATGACGAACAAGACTATATAACGTACGCAGCTAATGTGAACAAGCATTGTGAAGAATTCAAGCTGGCAGAGTTAAGCGCTGACAATTTTAAGTGCTTAGTGTTTGTTCAAGGGCTGGTATCGGAAAGAGACACAGAGTTGAGAAAATTAGTGCTGGCAAAATTGGAAAACGAACCAAGGATTGTGATACAGAAGTTGGCAGAAGACTGCACAAGATATGTTAGTGTAAAGAAAGATTCAAAAAACATAGAATAGTCTGGCGTTTCGCATGTAAGGAAAATACGCTCCAAAAAAGAAAGTCAGTCTACCAAAAAGAATTCTAAAATTGCGGATTATCAAGCAAAAAGTGAAATACCAGAGAAAAATAAACAAAAACTCCCGAAGCAATGTTTTGCATGCGGTGAACTACACTGGTACAGATATTGCAATTTTAGGAATGAAAAAATGTTCCAACTGTAAAAGAGTGGGTCATAAAAGCTCGCACTGCAGGTAAAAAAATAAAGACAATAAAATAAGAAAATTAAAGTCCAACGAGGTGAACGATGGAATAACCAGAAAATTTGTTACCGTCGAAATAAGTAATAAAAAAAATAAAAATGCAACTCGACACTGGTTCCGACATATCTATCATAAATTTGAATACGTGGAAGAAGTTGGGGAAACCAACTTTAATGAAGACAAATAAAATCGCGAGGTCAGCGACGGGAGAAAAAATACAATTTATTGGAGAATTTGTTACAAACGTCACGTTAGATAAAAAACGCGAAAAGCTAAACTATTTGTCATAGAAAATACCACGAACTTACTTGGTACGAATGGGATAACAGAATTTCAATTATGGGATTTACCAATAAATTCTTTCTGTTACAAGGTAGATTTTTTAAACTACGAAGCCCAAAAATTAGTAAAGAAACTTAAGGGAACATTTCCTACTGTTTTTTCCCCCAGGTTTGGGAACGTGTACCAAGATGGAGGCAAAATTCCAGCTAAAAGAAAACGCTCAGGCGGTATTCAAAAAGAAAAGGAATGTGCTGTTTGCTTCAATTGAACAGATAGATAAAGAATTGGACAGATTAGAGAAAACCGGTGTATTTAAAAAAGTTGAATGGGTAACACCGACGATATATGTGAAAAACAAGCTCCAGAAAGTAAAGATGAAGCCGACACCGAGAAAAACTGGAGAGCGAGTTACCCGCAGCTAAGGACATGCAGTATTATTAAATGATTTAAGTCAACTGTAGTCACCACAGAAAACGTTAAGAAGCACAAGATCAACAAAAGGGAAGCTAGAGGCTGAAAAAATAGAACCACAAGAAGAACCTACAGAAACTGTGACACCATCCTTAAGAAGCTCAAAGTGAAAGGTTGTTTCTGGTAACACTATGGAGGTACCAAAAAATAGAAAAGCGGATTGGCTATATGATGTACTTGGTGAAAGGCGAAAAATTCACGGGTAGTAACCAGATCAGACGACGTTTTTCAGACGTGAGTGGCAGCGGTCCGGCGGAAGAAACGCCGATGGAGGTGATTTTTGATACGTTTGTTCTAACAAAGCCTGCAACAATTTTACCTGAGGTACGCCGATCCAGAAGACTAAAGTAAGGCAACTGAACATTTAAAAGGGGATCAGAAAACGTAGGAGATACGCTACGATATTGCTAAAAAAAAAAAAAAATGAATGAAGTTTTTTTTGTTTTTTCTTCATATTTCTTATAAAAAATGAAAAATAAATAAATAAAACTGTTTACTCCTACGGAGTAAAGTTTTAGGGGTGGATGTTATAGTGGAATACACCTATTCTATAGTTAATAGACTCTCCCACCTATAATAAGTAGGAGTAGTAAGAGTAACGAGGAAGTCGCTGAGTAAGTCGATGTCGGACGACCGTTAGTCGGATATTAAAGTATCAGCCACCACAACTAGATTTCTCTGCGTTATACCTATTATATCAAGTTCCTAACGTTTTGTACGTCGAACCTATTTTAGGACCGAATTAGTACAAATACAAGACTCCACTGTGAAATCACTCCATAACAATATCTTTGTTTCGTAATACATACTTATTGTATGTTTCTATATATATAGTTTTGTTGTTGCTTTATTCATTTATTACCCGCACATAAAGATATACTAAAGAAAAACAAAAGCCTTTGATGGAACCAACGGACAACTTATAAATCTAAAATTTTTATTCAGATACAATCTTGAATAAAAACGACAATACTGAAAAAAAGAAAGAAAAATGGCATAAGGCAAACTCACCTACTTAGTAAAATGCATGAAGCCTAGATTGCCTCGACCAAGCAAAAAACGCTTAACAACGTTAAATCCTATGAATGAGCGCGTTTTTGACCAGGGGTGTATAAATGTACAGATACATATAATATAGGGTAGGTTGATTTTGGAGCCGTCATATTGCACTCAATTTTAAAGTTAGGGTTTGACATAATGAATAAGGACTCAAAATATTTTTTCCAAATGCAATTTTTCGTGTCAGTATTTATCATTTTCTTGAGGAAACGATTTTAAAGATTAAATTTAGGTTCAAAATTAGAGCATTAGAATTTAGTTTCGATGCTCAGTGAAAGCCTTATAAAATTTATAATTGAAATATATGCAATTAAATTTGAAATTAAAAAGGACAATAAATTCCCTAACCAGCAACTGTATATCTTCAACATGTTTCAGAGAATAAAACAATATTCGACTGAAATACATTTAATACAGTTGCATTAAAACATTTACAGCACGATGCTTTCACCTTGCTTCCAGAAAATATTCTTTTCTCAATATTGGAGTCAAATAAACTGGGGATAGGCCATGAGAAAACGCATCCATTAAATAAGTAAACATTTACTCATACTTAATTATTTATGTCATTAGCAAAACTAGTTTTAAAATTTAATTCAAATTACATCACAAAAATATAACGAAGTGGGTAAATTTTCCAATAACAATATTTGTTTTCTTTCAGAAGTAGCGAGCCGCCGAAAAAGAGAGAAAAAAAATGATATTCATCAACTGTGGAGTGAAACACTGGTCAAATTTGATTAACCTCTCACAAAATAGATTTTTTTTTTTTATCAAATATTGAACTGTTAGAGATTCTAATGAATGGAACGACGTTGGAGTTGCCAAATTTACCTGCACATTCGAAAAGATGTAAAAAGATAATTAAATGAAGCTTCACAAATTGTGTATGCACAAAAACCAAGGCACAAGCACATTATTACTAAATCATTGTGCCATCAAATAAGACCTTCATTTACTTCAAAGGGAAATTATACTGAAAAATGTATCTATATTATGATGTCATACGTTATACAGTGCAATAGTTTTAGTGTGATTTTCAATAAACAATGCAAATTTAAAACATTTTGTCTTATAATTTGTACCCAGCAGCACTATGGTCTTATATACACTTTTGTTTTCTATTTGTTTTGTTAACTATGATCTAACAATTCTTATTCATTGATTAGA
Organism: Acanthosepion pharaonis; assembly: GCA_903632075.3. Taxonomy (NCBI): domain Eukaryota; kingdom Metazoa; phylum Mollusca; class Cephalopoda; order Sepiida; family Sepiidae; genus Acanthosepion; species Acanthosepion pharaonis. The sequence continues at coordinate 292,982 of CAHIKZ030000862.1, read as the reverse complement.
CTTTTTGTAATCTTTTACAATTTTTTCAGTTTCTACTTATCGAATACAGTAAAAAATTGCATATTTTGCTTGAGGTGATTCATAATTAGAATTCTGGCTTTAATATATTTTCCATTTAATGTATCTAATACAAGAATAAATTTTATTTGGATTTATTCTTGAAATAGCAAAATCTTAAAGTAAGTTTGTAAGCAAAAAACTACGGACATTATTTATGTATATTTTTCAAACGGTTTTAAAACAAAGTGCTCAAATATTGGTAAAATCTATTAAACTAATTTTTCGTGTCAGTATTTATCATATAAAACCTCAGCTTTCGCACCGAGCGCAGTATTGATTTTCTGAAAAAAGTAAAAAATCAACCTACCTTAATGTAGTAATGCACTGGCTGGCCCGGTTTAAACGTTTCAATGTATGAATTTAGAGGAATGTAATCTGTAGGGACGACTAATTGGATATAATTATTAAAATTCTCAGGAGAGTAGGTTGAATGGTTAAGGAAGAAAATTAAAAACGAATCGCGTTAAGATTTATTTTAAAATAAAATGAAATTAAGAACAGTTCCAAGGAGAATCGAACCCAGATTCAACTAGACATGATTTAGTGATATTGAAATCCAAGTTTTCCAACCTTATTTATTCTACGTGGATAAGAAAAAGACGATTAATTCTAATTAATTTCTTGTGTCTTTAGAAATTAGAATTCGGACGATTGTTTATTTTTTGTTATCTGTAGAAAATTTGTGTGGTTATAGAAAATAATGGTTCAAATTATTTTAGACTAAGAAGAAAGAAAAAACAAGATTTTGGGATATGTTTATGCTGATCGCCCAAGAATACAATTATTTTTACAGAAAGTTATCTAGGAAGATTTTAAATATACAAAGCAAATATCATATGGCTAATTATCATGATCGCCTAAAATTTAGATGTCCCTATTCTGGGAGTATTATCTACAATTTTATAATTATCATTATTTAGGATTTCTGGCGAATGATCCTTCTATACCCTCTGTCGTACACAACGGGTTCACACTAGACTTCGCCGTCAATTCCAGGAGTGTGGTGTGTGAGTTGATAAGTGACAGGTGTGTTTGTTAGACGTGTCAACACGAGTGGGTTACATGCAAATGTATCTGGCGTAGTTGAATAAAAAAAAAGAAGCGAAGATGACAAAATATACTTTTCATATAAGTTCACATAAGAGCTGAATTGGAAGAGATATAAAAAATATATAAAAACAAATCAAACATTCAAAAGTGTTATATATTTATATTACTGAGTTACAAAAACATGTAACTTTTAAACATTTAATAATAGATGAGAAATTTTCTGCCACTAAGAAAATCGACTTCACTACCAAAATAAATCAGAATAATCTAAATTAGAATATGAAGATTTATATATGCAATTAGCAGTAAAAACAAAACAAAATCCTTAAATGAAAATTTAGAAAGCATTTTAACACTTCTTCTGCACAAAATCATCATGATAAATAATTTCCTTCAATTCGATTTTATCTGTCATATGTTTTACATAAAAAATACATATTTTTTGTTTTGTTTTGCGTAGCAAAATACAACTAATAAAAGTAGCCCACGTCATAGATAGTTGGCGTGATTTTCGCCAACCATGGCCTGTGCTAGTTTCATTTGTTGTATTCTTCGTTAATTTGATTTTAAAAATTGTGGCATTTTACATACAAACATACTAACATAATGGCTGATTGCTTGTTTCCGAGTAGACAAGCTAATTAAAAAAAATATCCCGAAAGGATCTTCATTCCTAAAAGAATTACTACTTTCACAATCCAACATACATAACTATGAAAATTTTAAAAATTAAAAGAAAACGGTTAAATATAGAAACTCACTTTATTTAAAATACATAACACATAAATTAATCCCAAACTAAAGTAATTTAAATATTAATTTACCTAAAAAAAAACAAAACAAGAAAATTGTTTATTTACTTTCGTTTATTAAAATTAAATTATGTCACTTAGTACCCTCAATAACATACCGAGACTTTTCAGCTAATCTGATGAATATTTATGGGCGTTTCTTAAATTTTAAAATTCTGAAAAACTAACAACGTTTTTTCTCCTGTTTATAAATACTTAACACAAAATAAAATCCTTGCATTTGCCTTGTTAAAGTCCTATAAAGGACGAAACACATCAGTTAAGATAAGTTTTCCTTTTGTTTTTATTTATATTGTCCTTTTACAAATATATTTGAAACTTTACACGCACACATGTGTGTGTGTATGTGTGCATATTCTACATTCTACTTTACACGCACACATGTGTGTGTATATGTGTGCATATTCTACATATAAATATGTATATACAGGCATATATGTATACATATGAAGACATTTAATCAAATGTTATATAGCAGAGCTTTGAATGATGGAGATTTGACGAAAACTTTGCTGGACATGGTTTAATGTGCTTGATTCACAGTTTCAGTCAGAATAAACTAATATAATCTACCCTATATAAAAGTAACTGTATGCCAAGACCAATTTACTACAAGAAATCTCTGACATTTGACATTTTCTGTATCCATAAAACATTATTACTAAATTCACTGCAATTATCATTGGGCATTTCAATAAGACCGTATGTACGTTTCAACAAGATTTACAGAAAGTAATGAAACTATAGGAAATATACACTTTAAAATTTAATGAAAGTCTTTTTTGGGAAAAGTGTTAGAATCTTACCTGTATTGCCAAACTGATAATTAGAATACATGGTGGTTTTTCCAAGACGCTGTATTGCAATTTTATTTCGGTTTTAACAACCTTGCTGCTTTCTTTCTGAACATTTTTCTGACATAACGGTTCCAACTTTATCTCATCAGAGTTAGCCATTTCCAAATTAGTGATTTATGACCAATATATATATTTATAAAAATTTATCAAATTTCTGCTAGTGCTCGAAATTATTTTCCTTTTTTCAATATCCCAGAAAAATCTTATTTTACTTCTTACAGAATAATTAAACAATAAGAATAAACAAAAATAGTTTATTTTTATGAAAACTAAACTTATGACAGTAATATTGAATTTATGACAGTGATATTGAACTTGACAAAAGGGATCAAATTATCTTTGGCATAGAAACGAGCTTGTATTTATCTAAATAAAAAAAAGGAAAAAATCTAATTATTATGCGTTATAAATGAATATGAAATATATTTACATTTAGATAAATTTTCTTATAAATAAATCAAATTTTGGTTGCTTTAATTAAAAGATACTCAGTCCAGAAATAGACTCTATTAAATCTCACTTATAAAAATATATTCGATAAATTGCTATGTTTATGCGTTTACAGTTGTGTGCGCATGATTTATTTATCAATTATTTCATGCACAAAAAAAAAAAAAAAAAAAATTAAACATCGTTTTTATATTCTTATTCAGGTTTATGTTTTAAGGGTTTTGCCGTATTATTATATTTCTTTCCGTTCGAAGACAAACGCATTTGGATTTAAAAATAAGAATCTTAAAAATCCTGAATAATATAAATTTGGAGTAAATGTCGAAACTTTATAGTTAATTATTCAATTGAAAATTTAATTAGTTATTTTCATTAGCAACTGAAGAGAGTGACAAATAATCCGACTACTACAAAAAGGTCAGAAGATAACATAAAACGAATAAAAAAAATGAGGTAGAATTGAATTAACATAAAATATGAGAAAAGATAACACTGTCCAGTGTTCCCTGCTCTCAAAATTCAATATCTCGTCGGCTTTCAGAAAGGAGTTTCAAAATCTGTTTGAAGGTAAGAAAATCATATTAGTCTTTGGTCACAATATCCTGGATTACTTCTTCAACATGACAACAGCATTTGTGTTCTTTTTTTTACATTCATTTCTTTTTATAATCATGTATTTGTTAATGTCTTGCATAATAAAAAAATTATAATTAATTCGTAAATATTCTGCTTGCTTATCACAAAGGTCGGGGTTATCGCAATTATTGTGTTCATACATAATGAAAATTCGAATGTAGTACAAAAAGTTCGAGTAACATTTGACTATGTGCGTGTAGATATATGCACAAGGTGTTTAAAAAAACTAAGTACATATAATCAGCCCATAACTTTTTAATAGTAAATTTTGATAAAAATGGCCTTAGTAATTTGACCTTATTGAACTGATCAGACTTACAGAAGTATCAAAAGCAAATTGTTATGTCATCAGCAAGTGCAGTTTACAATTATACATAGAAAGTATTACAGACATAGAGAAGCTTAATATTAGGTTTAAATTTTGATGTCTGGTGTTTCTAGATCTTTAACTTAACTGACCACATTCATTTTTTGATGTTCTTTGTTTTAATTTTTTTTTATTATTATCGTTATTTTGCTTAATCATTTCATTCCAAGCAAGGCAATAAGACGTAGAAGGTTTGAGTGTGAAAGAATATTAGAAAAAAGAAAAACATTATAAAGGTGTGAGAACAAGAAAAGAACAAGAATTAAAAAGACAGAAGATAAAGATTGACATTGCATTTAAACTTTTGAAGATCAATTTTGACTGGAAAGCAAAAAGCCGGAAGCCAGAAGTACGAGAAAAGAAACGTTTAGCATAGAACTTACGATTACATCAAGCCGATACATTTGTAAAATGATGAGAACTTGCCGTCAATCTTGTCTTGCGCTTAAATTCATAAAGTCTCGGTACCATAGGACATAGTTCATTAGAACAATTACCATGAAAGTAATTATAGAAAAGACACAGCGAAGCTACAATTCGGTTTTGGGAATTTGACTGAAACGATTACGGCATTGGGTATATCGTTTTATAAAATATTCCTCTTATACTTATATAATCTTTTAATTTACTTTTCTAGATGTTTTACCTATGTATTTATTGGGATATTTTTACATTATTTTGTAAAGTCTGTCAATATTCACATACACACGCACACGCACGCGCACACACACAAACATTGAGAGAGAGAGAGAGAGAGAGAGAGAGAGAGAGAGAGAGAGAGAGGAATTTATAGGACTTCATGAAGACTGTCAGTTTTGCGCTACAAGCAATCTTTAGCGCAAGCGTCACAACTATCAGATATATCGTGGGTCAGCCAATTTGTATTGGTTATAAATAGAAATAAAAACTGACCCTCTACAATTTTTACAATATCAAATGTAACAAAGACAACAAGAAGAGAAATAATCAAGTAGAAGAAAATTATGAATTTGTTCAACAATAAATATTTTTTATAAACACAACAAATACATAATATATAGTGCAAAAGTTGATAAAAGTTGAGTTCTTTGGTGTGTGTTACTGAAAAAATTTGAGTTACTGTACTGTATGTGTGAAAATGACAAGGTTTAGTTAGCTATATTTGTTTTTATAGGAAAATTAAACAGATGTTTTTTGTGTATTAAATAGAAAAAAGTATTGTCTTGACTCACTGATTGTTATAGAGTTATCGCTCATTAACTAGAGATTCTTCTTGTGGAATGGAATATTTTGTGGGAGTGAGCGTTAAGCCTGGAGATGGTTGACAAAGTTTGTTGTTGTATTGAAGATAAAGTTCGTCTCCTTTGCTGTGTTGATTTCCAATGAAGTCAAGTGAATTGGTTCAATATTTTAAGTGCCCACTGACCAAGTCGCGTCGAAGTTTCGTTTTTTATTAGTTCCTTGGTCACGGGGAGGCTCGTAAACATGTTTACATTTTATGGCGTCAACTAGAGGTCAAAATTTGGGTCGGTACCTTCGGACGTAGTTGACGACACCTAATTAATATTTAACAACCAATCAAAATACATCAGTTGTTATATTTGGTAGGGAGCCTCTATGTGCTTAACTTGCACAAAATTTAAGATTAAAAAAAAATGTAGGAATATGATTCTACAATACCCCCCCGCAGATTGTGAAAGTTTTTGAGAGAAAATCTACTTGGCCAATGAACATGTCTGCCAGACTTGGTAGTAACTTCCTCGGGTTGTACTGAAGGTGCAAGCTTCGCTGGCTTAGTCGAAGATGTTAGCTCAGGGTCAGGAAGCGATTTATGAGATAAATCGATGTAAGCCGGTTTCAACCGGTGACTGACACTGTGTTAGGCTTTCCGTGCAAAAGTAAAGTAAAATGCTTGGACGTTCTATTAATTACTTTATGTGGACCAGAATACGTGGGGGTTAAGGGTCTTCTAACTGCATCTTTTCGCAAAAAGACGTAATCACAACTGTCTAAATTTTTCGGCATAAAGAACTCCCTTGTTTGGGCACGCGTTGGAGTAAAAGCTAGGTTTTCCATTTTTTTATGGCCATACCCATCGTAAATGGTGCGCTTGTAACAATGCTAAATGCACTAGATTCGAAAAAATTATTGATACTCTCTAGACAGCTCTAGTGTTTGGATCTGCGAAGACATAGTGAAAAAATTTGAAAAGAATTGCTGTCACTTAATCTCCATTAATTTGCAAATCCGTACCAGACTTCTGGTGTGAACGTGAAGATAACAACAGCAACTGTACACCTTCAGAGTCATAAAGTCTTGCGAGAAAAAGTGATGATTTTTAATGCAAATCTAATTCACAAAGAAGCAACCTTTTCGAATTTGATATCACGGATTACAGATACGTTTTTAGGTTATCAACTAAAGTGTTACGGCTGATACGGCAAGACAACAGTGCAGATGAGGTCGAATCCCTGATTTTTCATTGGTTCAATGATTGATAGCAGTTACAGTTAAAGAAAGTTAACGAATTAGCTTATGTAATTTTACTTGAACTGAAAAATTATTTTTACTAAAAGCGTCGAATGTGCCATTAAACTTCAGATTGTTGTTTTTTTATTAGCTGATGTTTTTGAGTCCGAAACTGACGACATTAAATCAATAACATTTAAACAACATCATTAATCAAATCTGTATCAATATGCATGGTTATATTAAAATTATTTTGATGATTACGTATCCAATATTTATTTGATGGTCAAGGTAACACCGTAATAATACATAAACATGTGCAACGGCCAATGATTTTTAACAGAATATGAATAGAAAAACGACAAAAAATTGCTGTTCTGTTATTTCAAGTTTTTCCTTGATTCGAATAGAGAATGGAAAGCTAACAAGATGTAGAACATGGGACGAATATCATGGATCAACATCTTGTTCGCTCTCCATTTTAATCCATTGTTGATAGAAGTACACCTATATATTCACAATCCACTGTTCACAGAATTTAATAGGTGCATAATACTAAGCGATTGTTTTACTGCTCGCATTTACAGGGCGCGATGGATAATTTGTCGTTTAAATGACGCAAAAATGAAAATAACACCAACATCTCATTTTAACAGATATATTGACCAAAATTGCATAAAAATATCTTAATATACTAAAGAGTAAATTTATTCAATAAAATCTTAATTGAGTTCAACCAAGGCCTCCAGACAAATTCGGAATCTCCTGCAACTCTTCTAGGCGGTCTCCTTGTTTAAATTAGTGAATGCTGTCATAATCCTTTTCAGTTCATCTTTGGTGTTACAAGGAGTTTTGTTGGTCTTTCGTTCAACTGCGCCCCGTGTCTAATAATTAAGGGCGTTGCAGTTTGGGGAGTTAGCTGGCCAGATGTAAGGGGTAATGTGATTGCAGAAATTTTTCAACAACAATGACTGGGTTCTCTTGCTTTGTGACATGGTACAAAGTTCTGTTGCTAGACATAGGGCCTTTCAGCAGCAGCTACCCTCTTGACTCAGGGCAGGTACTACTTCCTCAAGGCACTTGATGTTGGTCTCGGTGATGAGTCCCTCACCAAAAGAATTCGGGAGTTCTTTTCATATCCGAATGATCAGAGTGAGTTTTCCGAGCTGTTGTACCTTTGTAATCACCATTACACTCATCCAACTCTCCGAATCCTCTGCACTGTCCTCGGATTGACACCGAAACACTCTGAAATGTTCGAATTGTAAATTCTGGTGCGAATTCCAAGCAATGCATTATGCCTTTTTCAAATTTCTGGCGGAGTGAATTACGTCATGGTGTTCTTTTCCCCACAGGCGGTGCCTAACCCTAACCCTAACCCTAACCCTGCTCTGTGCAGTCGACAAAAAAATACAAAAAAAAACAACAAAACAAACAAACAAAACAAACAAACAAACAAAACAAACAATGTGTATGTGCGAAATTAAAAAAAATATAAAATTTCGACAATTTACCCATCACTCCCTGTATATATGCTTTACCTGGTAAACCCTCACTAGCACCTGATAACGTGTACTATCTCTTTTGAGTCTAAGACGCGTACTTAGTCATTTAATGAACGACGTATCCTATCTAAATGAAAGACGTATCCTTTGATCATGCCAGTCATAATCTTTAATGGTGTTGCTATATACCGGGACATATACTTATGGCAAATAGTATTTTGTCATATAAAATTTACTTTTTTTTATTTGTAAAGATTGGATTGCAAAATGTAAGAGTTAAAAGAAGAATGGAAAGTTAGAAAACCAAGACTTTTTATAATTTTTTTTTTTAAAGATAATACTCTTTTTCATTTGCAAATGATAAGTTACGTTTTGAAAGTAAAGGTACTTTTGCTCTCTTTATATGAATTAGATTAAGTTCTAATGGATTTCAAAGCTACATTTTAGGATTTACTATTAATTTCATTCATATTCATCGCTTGATTTTAAGAAATTCATTTCATAATATCAGAAACGTTTTAAAATATCAAATAAATTGTTTTGCTGCTGAAGAAAACGCCTATATGCACAATTTTAAAATAAAAACGTAGTAAACAAAATAAATCGAAATATACTGCAAATATTAAACAGAGGAAAATGTTTGTTGTAAATAAATAAATATTGTTATTCTAAAAGTATTTCTGATTAAGTTCAAAATTAGCAATAAAAATACATATTGATCATTATTGAAATTCAACTTTCAACTATGAATCATTTCTGCACATGAACGTTATAGATTTTTCAATATTAGAAATTTTTTAAATTTTAGAAATTTTGTAAGAATTATACTCTCTCTCTTTATATATATATATATATGTATATATATATATATATATATATATATATATATATATATCATACTTATTATAAAACCCAGGTTGTGTGTGTGTGTCTGTTCGTTTAGATCGGATTTCCACACTTTTCAACCGATTTCAACAAAACTACACAGGACTACGTAAAATTACCTTGCGGTGGTTCTGACAGCGCCAAAAATTGGAAAAACACAATTGTTTTTGCACAAAATCAATTTGAAAACACGATTAAGAGGCATCACTGTCGCCAGAATGAAAGGAGGACAACTCATATCGAGTTATACTTATTATAAAACCCAGGTTATTTGTGTGTGTGTGTTCATTTCTATATGGGATCGGATTTCTTACATTTTTCAACCGATTTCAACAAAACTTCACTTTTTTTTTGCAGGTAGTGTTTCTTATTGTCTTGCACACTTTTTTCTTTATTTTTACATTCAGAATGCTTTAAAAATTCCATTTACAAGACAATTGTTTATAATAAAATTCTATTCAATCGGTAGATTCATAACGATTGAAAACAATGTTTTTGTTTGAGTTTGGGTTTGATCAATTCCTGAAAAAAAAACAAAACAAAACAAAAAAAAAAACTAATTAAGACATCCGTGTCCGTCAACCTTAAACAATAATCTTTGTCAATTTTATTTTTCAGTCTTTATGATGGTCGATACTTGATCTATCTCTTACTGTTACATCGCCGGGCAACGCCGGGCTCTATTGCTAGTATATATATATATATATATATATATATATATATATATATGGTTAAATGTTAATGATATTACTGAGAAATATATTTTTTGCAATATTGCGTTCCGTAGAAAAATATTAAATATCCGCCACTTTCTTTGGAACGGACGAATCTAATTGCATCAACTGAAAATCCTTTGTCATGTTTATTGTACTTAACAATAGATAAAAAACATGGTAAACGAATAAGTAATTTTGGAGACAGCGGATAGTTCATTTATTCAACCTATCATCCATGAAAAGATAAATTTTGATGAAAACTTATGAGGGAAGCCCATGCCTTTTCTAAATGTGTTAATAATATAAATAGCATTAGGTGCCATAAGTTACAACTCTCGCTCGCCCTTGGGGTCAGTGGAAGAGACTGAACAGCGCCAGAGTACTATCTGACCAATTTCATCACAACTTCTGCAACAGAATGGTGATGACTCATTTCAGCAAAATTATGCCTGTACCACTCAAATGCTCTGCAATTTGTTTCGCGAGATTATGAAGAGATTTAGCCACACGCTCACGTCGTACAAATTTCACACAAGGTCGAATTTTATGCGGGATTTGAAAAAAATTCTCAAGTCATCTTGGCACTTTATGTTTTGGGAAATGCCGAGTTATGATCACAGTCTCTATTTGAAGGGAGATGACTCTCTGAGGCGTGAGTAAATATTAATTTTCAAACTACCCAGCCAAGAGAAGATAACAAATCTTGAATGTTCTATTTTTCAAAAGCTTCAAATGTATTTATTGACACAAAAAATGAAACGTTTAAATAACCTAAGTTAGATTTATATTCGCAATAAAAATTACGTGAAAAATATAACAAAACATTATACAGAGAAAAAGTTAATTCAATTGTTGTATCTTTAGAAAGAAAAGCTGGGAAAAATTTCATATTACATAATTTATTTGTATAGAAACGAGGGTAAAGTTTTTGGAGAAATTTATAATGAAAATTTGAAAAATATATCAATAAAATTCAAACATTTAAAGCTCGATACCTCCACATTTCAATAATTTATAGACATTAAAATAGTTATTAGATTTCAAAATTTTATTGCTCATTTTATCAGTGATTAAATTTGTTTTATATCTTTAACCAAGAGCATAAGAATCAAATGTAAGCATTAAATAACTTTCTGCTCAACATTGTCATTTTGAATATCAATATTGTTTTATATGGATGCATCAATAAATGATGAAAAATTGGTCAGAAAATGGATTCAAGAAGAAAAAAACAAGAAAGACAACATTAACACCTTTTTTCTGGGATCTTCAAAAATTTATTTTCGAAACTTCATTTATCAATGTGCAGCCAGTGAGTGAAATAGTGAGAGGCATAAATGAATGTCTTAATATATTTTAACCTTCCTACCCACCTATGTATTTTTTAACCTTATATATTAAAAAGAATTCTCCGTCTGTTGAAAAGTTAAATAAATTGAGAAACTTTATCTTCGGAAAATATTTATCGGCACATGGGAAACAGTTGATTAATATGGCGTCATCATTCATGGCTATGTATTAGCAAAACAGATTTCGTACTGTCTTAAACTATTCAAAATTATAAGTTAATCGAAACCCTAAACATCTCACTATACACATTAATATTTGCAATTATATGACTAGGTATCAGCTGAATTCATTACTGACACAAAAATAAGAAACAATAGTCATACAATGGTTTGCTACTCCAAGATAATGACAATTATTATTTTACAGCTAATAGTTAGTGTGCAGTCGTTTTCTTTATACAAAAACTAATAATCGCAATAGCAAGTGTTGTTTAAATAGAGATGAAATATTTTGTTCTTATTCTATCATTTATGCGAAATAGTATCTTCATATACTTTATGTTTAGCTCACAATATTTGGTCTGATTAATTCACAAGTTTTCTTTCTATTCTTGTCTTGTTTTGTTTTAAACTAAAATTTCCAGGCGAATTATAAAGTAACGTGCACCATAGACGTGTCACGATGAATAAAATGCTGACTAAGGAAGTTTGTTGCCTGACTGTATTTTTGAGTGAATAAATGCCGGTAATTGTTTTGATTTTAAATCCAGACATATTTTTTAATTTTAGACGTAAGTTAGCGACATCAAAAGAACTAAACTGAACGTATTGGAATGGATATAACTTGATATAAGTAGCTCGATTAATTGTTGATCTGTCAGTAGTACTATTTAAGAAATTGTATTAATTTCGCTTAAAATAACCTTGTTCGGTGCAAATCACAACAACATATCACAGTAATTGCCAAAATGTTCCGAAATAATTGTTCCATCCGACATGATTCCTTCGATACAGCTTGCTCCGTTTGATTTTATTTAGAAATATTTAGTTTTAGTTTCGTTATCATTTGGAATTTATTAATGAATCTCTGATATCATTCAAGTACACCAGATCAAATTAAACAATCTCTGTAATCAATTTTTTCTTATTTTACAGCTTTTTGTTTTCTTTTACAAAGAAACAACTTCAGTAAAACATAAAAATCCAAAATGGTTGGGACAAGATTCAGATATAAGTAGTTTTGTTTTTGGATGTAAATCAAATTGTAATTCATCGAATTTCAATGAAATGCTGCCCTCTTGGAATCAGAATCTGTTGGATGACTAATGAGTTTCTGATCAACTCATTTTAACTTTTCATCTTCTTTACAATTTATTTTGTCCGTGTAAATTAATGCTATACAGTGTCTCTTTCATTTTTTAAATTAAATTTTATTCTATTTTAATAGCTCGACAGAAAATTTGTATTTTTAAAAAAATTGAAGTATTTTGAATGATAATGCTGATTTTGACCTGGGTAAAATATACCCATGAGTAGTAGATATACTGAACAATTTTCCAAGTCATCTGCCCTCTTGTAATGTAAGTAACACACATAGGCTTGTGACTAAGTTTTAAATGCTGACTTATGCAGCAATAAAGTCCAGTGCTACTTTTGTTCAATTCGAGGTATTTGAGTGGAGACGGATTGTGGGACTTCGAGAAGTTGGATGGTCATTTCGAAGAACTGCTAACGTTTTCAGACGGTGGTACTTCGATGTTAGTGACAGTGATCAAATGAATATTCCTACACTCATAGACAAGGTTCTGAACGGCAGGTAGTACAGAGATGTATCAATGTGGGAGGTTGGGTATCATTTACTTACAGCGGGACAACTGACAGGCCTGTCAACTGCTAGACTTACACCACAACACTATCGTACGCGAGTTCATTGGTGGTCACGATAGGGTTATTTTGGGAGATTGAGTGGTGATCAGTGTTGACAGCAGATTCTCGCCCACAACACACAGTCCTAACTCATAGCACCATAGTGTCGGGTACCATAAGTTAGTACTCTCGCTCGCTCTTAGGGTCTGTGGAAGAGACTTCAAACTGTGCCAGAGCACTATCTGACCAATTCCGCTGCTACTTCGGCAACAGAATGGTAATGCATTGTTTCAGTAAAATAATTCCTGTCGCCATGATGCCTGTAACACTCAACATGCTCTGCGAATTTCATGATGGGCACGATTGCCAGACCTTGTTCCTATTGAATATATACGGAAAATGATAAGATAGCGCCTGACTCGTTCAGTTAGGCCTCCAACAACTCTTGCTGTACGGTGCCAACAGGTGCAACAGGCATACAAGAATGTATTGCAGGATGGTATTTGCTACCTGTTCGATCATTTGCATGCAAGTGTACAGGATTGTTTTAACACAAAATAGGATATACAATGTATTGATATATAAGCTGAGTAGTGTTGATACATCCCTTATTTGAGAATTTTTGAATTTATTGATCTGTAACTGGGATCATTTTTTTAATCAAGCTATATTGTTTATGCATGTATTATTATGCATGTTTAATCTTGAGTAAATAGAAACATATTCTGAGTGCTGCAATTTTGTTTTCCGTCAGTGTATTTACATTGATGCACTGCTATAAATAAAAAGGAAAAATATTTATAATCTTCTTAAGATGATGTTATTACGAAAATTATCTTTTTATTATTAATAAAATATTTATAACCTGTAAACATTACAAATAAGTTTTTATTTTTAACTATTTTTAAAAACTTTTTTTTATATAACGTTAATGCTATTATGATTCTTGTGTGTGGAAACCAGCTGTGGAGTCGTTGTCAGGACGATCAATTATAAAGTGGGTTTGTAAAAAATTCCTTCATATTACAAAGAGTGAAAATATTTTTCGCATTGAATGAACCTCATAATTTCCACACAGATTCCCTTTGTTTCAAATTACTCGCTTTCAAGATAATAAAAATATGAAAATAATTTTGTTTTATTCAATTCTTAATCGCATATTGATGAAAACAAAATTTTAGATTGACAGATAAAATTTCGAATAAAATCAGAATTCTCTCTAGCTTCTAATTAGCAATTTCTAATATGATGAATTCTAAATGAGAATTACTGAATATTTACACTGACTTGAAACGTTTGAAGATTAAAATTAATAATAATGATAGCAAACATTAATATTTATGCTCAAAATAATTATACAGTATATGCACATCTAAATACATTTTCTCTCCGAAAGAATAAATGTGAGTTAGATTTTAAGAAACATTTAGATAAACTTCTACTAGAGGAGGCGCTGATAAGATAGATTTCGAATTAATTTTGTTTCTCAGGAGAGCATTCCATTGTGCACTCATTCGTTATCCCCTGAGTGCACAAAAAAAATTAATTATGAGATTGTAATTTTTAAAAATTCAGTGAACACGTTGACCCTCGATAAAGTTTGCACGATCAAATTTGGGTGCATATTTAAAAGATAATTAACTCAAACGGTGACATACTACTTGTATTTATGACAACATGAGTGGTCTCCACGAGGGAGTTCCATATTAGTTGCACTCACACTTCTTCTTCTTTGTATTATTATTATTATTATTATTATTATTATTATTATTTCTTCATTTGCTTTCTGTTCAGTTCGATTCTTCGCTGGGTCATTAGCCGAAACCTAGGGTAAGACAAGGTAGTAAATAAATGCATTCTATTTGCATAAATTTTGATGTTAAGTTATACTTAACATGTATATTGTTTATATTTTCATTATATGGATAATACTCCCCTGAATAGCGGGACCACAGTACTTTTTAATCTCTTGTAAAAAGGGATTACAAGGGATCTTGTTAATGTGCTTGCCTGAACCTTTGTTAACCATACACAGAGTTGAAATTTTTATAGATGTAACAGTAGTTTTAAGATGCCACATTTTTTTCATTTTCAAGATCCGTATATTTACTTATTTTCTCATATTCTTTAACAGCTATTTTCATCTAATGGTACCATCATATCCACGAGAATAGTTTGTAATCACGATGTCTGGATTTCTATGTCAGTCAGGATGAATGGTAACTTCTATGACCTATTCAGCGTGATGTTCATGTTATTATTACTATTATAATATGTATGTTATGTTATGTTTCCTTCTTTGTATCCAAACTATGGTCCTTAAACCCTGTCATTTAATTGATAGCATTTTTATTAGTATATGGGATTTTCCTAGTGGAGCGATCTTCTGGGCTGCTTGTATGTTGATGTTACCTAGGATACTGTAAATAAAATTGTCCATTCCTTTTCTCATGGGGCCAAGAGTTCCGATTAATATTGGTACAGTCTCAGTCTTCATTTCCCACATCCTGTTAATCTCGATCTCCAGCTCCTTGTATTTGGACAATTTCTCCATAATTTTTATTGAGGTGTTTCTCTCAGATGGTACTATTATTATTATTATTATTCATTCCATATAAAAACAAAGAAGGTATATTTTTTAAGACAGTTTAGTTCTTTAGAAACACTTAAAAGCAAACTAAAATTATCCAATGAAATTTTATTAGTAATGACGCGAAACTAAACTATTTTATTTAAGTACAATGGAGGATGCTTATCATTCATGTTCTTATATTGCATTTTGTATTCTAATTGTTTTATCGTTTCCTTTACTGACATCAACTTTTTCTTAGACATCATTTTGATAATACTATAACGACCTTTCTCAAGCCTTTAAGCAAATTAATTAATTTTCCCTCAAAATGAACATCCTGACAGCAGCTTAATGACAAGTGTCAATCTTGCAAGTCATTGTTAGTGAGTTCGTTACTGTAGTACTCCATAAATTCAGCTTTTGTTAACACATATCTACAGTAAATATAAATATGGCACTTATAAAAATTCATGGGGGAGTAACGATTGAGGAATCGGAGAGTCGAGTTCGAATTCCAGTCGAATCCATTACATACTAATACCATTGGGAAAGATATGAATCTTCTTCTTCTCCCCCAGCTATGGCCAAATAGCAGGATAGGCCATGTTTTATAGTCTTGGATGGCAACTAGTTTACTGCAGAAAGAAATGGCAACCAACTGCGGGAAAAAATCTGCCTCGTCAGTCATGTATCGAAAGACAGATGAATCGCCTAAATGTGTATCGCACATAGCGCGTAACTGACTATGTTTTTATGCTTCAGCTGATTAAAAATCATGTTCGTCTGTCTGAACGGGAAAATGTCAGACATATTTCCGTTCAGATTTTTCCAAGATTGATAAGGTTGTTGCCATCATCATCATCATCGCTAAATAAGTTTTAAAATGTTAATTTTCGTTGTTCCTATAAAAACAAGTTTGACGAAAACCAAGAGACTTCCTCAATAAGATACAATAGTTAAAAAGTGGTCGAAAATGTTTCACGTTAACTTTAAAATGTACTTTATCTTTTTCCTTCGCCTTCTTCTTCATTATTATTATTATTATTATTATTATTATTATTATTTGTGTATGTTATGTTTCCTGCATTTTATCCTCTAGAGCCGGGTCCAAATGATGGTCCTTAGACCCTATAGGAGAATTGTCGTAACACGTTTTTAGTAAATGGGATATTCCTAGTAGGGCGATTTTCTGGGCAACTTGTATGTTGATGTTACCTGTTAGTAAACTTTAGTAATAGTGTTCATTCCTTTTATCACGAGGTCGAGAGTTTCGATTACTATTGGTACAGTCTCAGTCTTTATTCCCCACATCCTGTTAATCACGATCTCTGTACAATTTCTCGATAATTTTCATGGAGGTGTTTCTCTCAAATGGTACAGCTATGTCAATAAGCATACATTTCCTGAAATTTCTTGTCTTTTATGATAATATAAAGTCTATTAGCTTTTATTTCCCTATCAGTTTGAATTGCCATGTCCCAGAGGATAGTTACACCGTTATTTTGGGTAACTGTATCTATTATTATTGCTGTTGTTTTAATTTTAAGAGGTGATTTTTTGTACTGATAAATCTCATATTTTCCTTAAGCAAACTATACGACTTTTCGTTTATATATACGAGATTATTATCAGAATAATAATCATTTTCTTTCTTTCATTTACAATAATAATAGTTTCTCTGACGGTCCCTCTCTTCTTCATGCAGAAGCGATGATGGTATAGGATAGGCAATTTATTAATATTATTATTAGCATTATAAACTTATCTTTCACTTATTCCCATTATAATTATTATTATAGAAGGCACCTGAAGAAACTTTTACACTACTTGATCTGCACACAAATTAAAATAGAATGAAAAATTATATATGTATATGCAATAGGTGGCAAAGAAACAATTCCCTCTCTGGATAATAATTTACAAGCATTAAGGAAACGTCTTTTCAATTACAAATATAAAAAAGGAATAAAAACAAGTTGTAAGGCCATTGTATTATTCTCATGCTTGACTGCATTTTTCGTGATGCATAGCTTGCAAGGTCAATGTGTAATCATTTAAAATGTTTTTGAAAACAGTTTATTCTTAAAAGCCGTATTTTATTTAAATGACCGGATACCGGACAAACTGAAAGTCAAGATTAAAACTGACCAAAACATACAGCCTGGCTGTGTCTGCACACGTTAGATCATCTATAAGTATTACTCTTTGTAATGCTAGGTGTATGCATGTAGATGTAGTGTATTATGCACACACACACACACACACACACATATATAATAATCAAAAATAAAACTTTAGATTCATTTCGGTTATAATTTATTTCGCGAATATCTATATATTCATCTCTTCAGACCGAAATCTTTGAATAAATGGAGACCATTATACATGAATCTTCATTTAGAATAAATCTTTAAGATTTATTAAAAGTTTTCGGTCTGAAGAGATGAATATATATAAATATTCACGAAATAAATTATAACCGAAATGAATCTTTAAGGTTTTCTTCTTGATTTATTATTATTATAATGCTCTATAGTTTACATTTAACTCTCTCTGGATTAATATCTTTCTTGGAATTATCCCTACCAGTCCGAAATTGGTAATATATATATATATATATATATATATATATATATATATATGTGTGTGTGTGTGTGTGTGTGTGTGTGTGTGTGTGTTAACATGTATCGATCCGTACTGATAGGCATCTGTGATTAAACAATTTCATGTATGTATATTTATGATGTCCTTTAATGACTGTTAGCTTCCAACGATATATTTATATATGATATATTATGCAACCATATGAAAAGATACATTTTGTAAGTATCTATACATGTAAACTTTGCATATATATATATATATATATATATATATATATATATATATATATATATATATATATATATTTATGGGGAATGCATGCTTTTTGAACATATGCGCAATATATACATTATATATTGTATAATATTAAATAACAGCTAAACTAGTAGATGTTAATATATTCAAGATTATGCGTGTATTATTATATGTACATGTGTTTTTATATGTTTTCTAAACATTATCCGCAAATGACAATACATATAGGCATATATAAAGTTATGTCTGTTTTGCGTGTGTGTATACCTATACGCTCTCAAATGTTTACTTTCATATATGTCAAACTACACACAGTTACACAGTACGCACACACACTCACACACAGATATATATGCATGTATGTGTGTACATATATAAAACATATATCCATAGCATATACGCACATATATTTAATCATATCGTTTGCATATATATTATGTGTTTGTGTTATTGTTGTATTAAACTTATACAACACACATATAATATATATATATATATATATATATATATGTATCATGAATATTCTCATTTTATTAAATCATATATATTATTTGTTATATAGATGTGTGTGTGTGTGTGTGTGTGTGTGTGAGTGCGTGTGTGCATGTATGCTATATATTACAATCTCAATTCTTTTTTTATTTTTTTCGTAAACATGAAATAAATGAGGAAAATATAATCCGGTTTTCTCAATTTTAATATTTGTATTATTTTTGTGACTATCTTCTGCATAGAATTATATTTACGCATATAATTGTTTTTTATGCAATATATAATTGTAAGCGACATTTATTTAATGTTTGTATTTTTCATACTTTGTCTTTTTCAAGGCCTTATTTGTTTATGTAGAAATCCTTTAAACTTTCTCATTCCCTTCATTGATCCTGCCTTCTTTTTTGTTTCTATTACAAATGAAATGCAACCTTCGGAAATATAAACATAATCGAAGCAATGATACAGAAGAGATAGAGAAAAAAGAAGATCCGATCCAAAACAAGAGCGACATGTTTCCACTCTCGCGCAATTAACTCCCCTGCCTCTTTCTGCGACACTTTATCAGTCATTTCCTGTAGGTGGCGTCTGATTTCCTTGACGTCACCTTCCAATGAATTTATTGCTAGCCAGGGACCGCCCTGGATTGGTGACGGTTCCACTTCACTAGCCGTATTCATGGTCTCTGCAGTCAACGATGTAGTGCCATTGACAACTGGTGCTATCGGTGATGGAACAGTCGAGTTTCGATTCCGAAGCCAATTTTCGTCTGCTTGCATTTCAAATGTCCCGACTTTGTCGTACTTAAAGTCCTGAGCCTTTTTGCGGTCTTTTGACGATTTGCTGTTTCGTAGTTTTTGGTTCTTGATAGCCAACAGTTCTTCTTTGGTCAACAATTGTGTCTGCATACAGAGCATACGGCCAAAGAAATCAACCATTAACTAAAAAACAAACAAACAAAAAAAAAAAAACATGGCGGAATTAGTGATAAATATTCATTAAATAATATTATTTTGTAATAATTTTATTTCTTCAATTCATAGTTATTCATTAATTTGTTATTTTCATGTCAATATTTTACTTTCTTCCACCCATTCTTTCTTTCTTTCTTTCTTTCTTTCTTTCTTTCTTTCTTTCTTTTATCCATTCTTTCTCCCTTTCATCCATTATTGTTTTCTTCCTCATTCTTTTTTCTTTCTCAAATTTTTTACTCTATTTTCCCATCCCAATTTTCTTTCTTTTTTCCTTTCTTTCACTTTTTTTTTATCAATCAGGAATCAAGGTGTAAAACTCTACTCCTGTTCAAAAATTCTTTATTTCTCTCCATCAGAAAACTTGTAAATTGGTAACAAACTGCCACCGAAAGACGGACAAGAATTTAAATAGACAGTAACAAAGACTGACTAACATATTTATTGGAGAATAATGGTAGGGAATTGATTGACAAGAAGGAATTTAGATGGAAAGCTTAATGAAGGAATGGGAATATAAATTAACTGGCTTGAATCTTTGTTAATGTGTTTACATAAATATTGGAGCGATTCAAATATATATTGATCGATTAACACATAAATAAGAATAGATGTCACGATGTGACGAAGAAATCATTGAGTCTCATAGTTTTGTCGAGCTGATTAGTATTAGTATTGGCATCAATATATCCATATCCCACATGCGAGATAAGTAAATCTTTACACGCATATAAACACACGAGGGAAAGATGAAAATGTCTTAGGCTCTATCATCAAACTCTTCTAAAAAATTCAAATGTTTGGTCATTTACTCAGATTTTGGGCCGATAACATTTCAACATCTTATCGTACAGGATCAGTATACTCGCTGTGGTAGGTAGGCAGATAGGTATGGAGGGTGGTGATTATATATGACTATGCAGTACTGTACGAAAGTCTTTGGTAACTTAAAACTATTGTAAATTCCTAATAATTGCTAGGTTATAAATGGATCTTAACATTTTCTACAGATCAATGAAAGGTCCTATTGGAGTCATTTTCATACCTAATTATCATATTCTGTAGCAATGGTTCTGAATAATAGAGAAAGATGCGAGCCGACTCCTAGAAATGGCCACGCAAGTCTTCGGCTACCTCACAAAAAGACAAAAATATTTACAATGAAAATGCATTATATAATATTCATTTAAAGAAGTTTTTCTATATTATTAATTGTTTTATGTGGCTTATTTAGATTGAATAATTGCCTCAATGTGTCTTGAGAGAGATACGTACAAATTCTTTATAATCATCACAGATATATGATTCCATTCTCTGTGACTGTGCTCTTACAACTAGGTTTTTAATATCTTCGGGATCAACAGTTAGGGATTTGAGTGGATTCCTGAGAAATTTAGTGGGTCCAAACTAAGGTTTCTTAATAAAGTGTTAGAGCTCCAGACTAAGATTTTTATTCTCATCATCCCGAAAAACAATTTTAATCGTCCTGGATCACTTAAATTAACAGAAAGTTTTTTGCTAAATTAAATTAATAAATTTAAAACAAAAACAGCATTTACAGTTTAATTAGAAAATTATACTTTTTGGAGAATTATGACAGAACAAAGACTTTTTCAATTTGATAGAACAAAATGTTATTAATTTTGACAGAACAAAATTTTTTTTAATTAAATTAATAATAATAATTAATAAATTGGATATGTTTCTTATAAAAATCAAATGGGATTAATGAACTTTCCTTAAAAAATGAAGTAATCTTCCTTGAATTAGCTTAAATATTAATTAATCAGTGATGCTCCTAAAATTAAAAAAATGTTTTTTCTATAACGACATAAACCTCACCAAAATAAATTATCAATTAAAACAGAGGTGAGTTTATTTCATGTAAACAAAATATTGAAAAATTCGAATAAAAACAAAATGGTGACTGTAGTGCCTAAGTAAATCCAAAATAAATGAATAAGAGCGATGACTAAATCAATCTACAGACTGTCACCGAGATCTTTTAGTCTGAAAATAATCAACGAAATGTGATTTTAATTGATGAGAAAATCAGTCCAGTCAAACACTATAAAACATTTAACACAACGATGAAACTAAAATCAATAGAAAATATGTTGAGAAAGATCAAATGATGCAAGTATTTTTGTGATGTATTATGAGCAGATTAATGTGAATAAATTCAATAGTATTTGTCAATGATTACTTGTACTTCATAGTGTATAGTTTTCTCTGTTTGACCTCTTTTCATCTGGCCATTGTCTCTTCAAAAAGGTACTCAGAGCTTTTGAATTTTTAAGCTCGCCTTGATGTCCCGATGACAGCCTGTTTCGATGAGGATAAAATTCTGGACAAAGAACATTCGTTCATAGTCAGCTGTATGCATAGTTAAAGTGGTGGTCAGTTGATCAAGATAGGTGAGGTTAGGAATGGCGAGGTTAGGAATGGTGAGGTTGAAGAAATCGTTTAGGTGATATTTTGTCGCTAATGCTCAAAGCTGAATCTGAGGTAGTGACAACTTTCTTCAGTAGGTTCATTGATGAAGGGCTTGTTTGTCATCCTCTCAATTATCAATCCATTAGTGGGTTTTCTTATGTCCATATTGGAAATTAGAATTGCCAACTCCCCCGCCCCCTCTCCATAGACCTTCAGCTCTTCCTCACTTATGAAGGGAGGGAGTGGAGGGAGGACTTAACACAGCAAATGCACACCACAGAGAAGTGTTTGGAAACCTGGAATGTGTGTTATTTATCAAATATTTTCTATTTACTTCATTTCATCCCAAGAAAGTTCACTTTTTTTGGAAGTAGATGTAGAAATTATTCAGATTACAGCTTTTTTTAATTTGACTGATCAGGCCAAATTGTAAAAGAGGAGGTAGATTTTGATACAGAATGTGCAGTATTACTCTCGAGAGGGAGAAAAAGCAGAAAATGCAGCTGCAATAGTCTACTGGCCAGCAATAAGTTTCATTTTTTTTCTTCGGTAGCATTCTTATAACTTTTCCTCTCACTGTTCACTCAGGAAAAACGAGATCTCATCTGCAGCACGATGTACGTTAGACCCAATTTGAGCATCACAAAATCGCGGTTATTATTCAAACAAAATTCTCCAGAGCTAAATATAAAATATGTATTTTTGGATGAAAGAAAATCCATTTTTTTCTAATGTCAAGAAAACAAAAGGGGAACGAAACGGAAAGTGAAAAAACAAACAAAAAAAAAACCTCTTTCTTTCATTTTTCTGTTTAACCTACTTTTTTATCTCCTATTTTTTTTTTCTGGTTAGAAGCACTTGGACCGAAATTGACAAGTTGCGGTGAAGATCACAAAGAAAGAGGAAATAAGAGCGGGTATAAAGCTTTGTTGCCCGGGAGAAAAAAGAAAAGACCTTTATTTAAGACAAAGTTTGGTTTTACTGAAATTTTCTTACTATCGTGACTAAATATGTTCTGATATGCATCAACGCATCTCTGTAAGGCGCTTGGGGGTTAACGTCCGTCTGGAATGCGTTTTAGATTGTTTAAAGTAATATATTCCTTGGTAAAGTTTTGTCTGTTTCATCCCCCAACGGAAAGACAATTACATTAATTTAAACTCGCTGTTTCTGTGGAAATTCCACGGAGTTATTATAACACTGATATTTAGATTAAATTATTTACTCGATGGTAAGATTGACGTCAGAAATAAATTACTTACGCATACTTCTTTTTAATTTTGATTACTCACGTGAAAATGCTTTTTGACAGAGAGTTGTTAAACATAAGCTGGAGGGGAGGAGAGTAGGGTCTGAAAGATAGATTTACTTATCCAAAAATATTTACAACGACGGCTTACACTTCTACATAGCCACTTTCGATATATATTCAATGAAAATACACTCATTTTATGCTATAGAAGTAAATATTCTAATAAAATTTAAGTTACCCGTGAACTGGAATGTACATATAAATTATTTTTTCAATATTATAGTTTAGTCAATTTCAAGGAAAACATTCATAACTGTAATAGTGCATGTTAAGTTGTCCTAACGTCAATTTCAGTTTTTATCAGAACTGGAATTGATATGGCTTAATTAAACTTTAATTAAAGTAAGTAGCAGGGCAAATTACTCAGAAAATGTTAAAGACATTTAGACAGAGGATATTAAGTATATTTCAAACATAGAATCTGTAGCACGGGGTTGCGTCACATTGAAAAACATCGCCTGTATTTAAATTAGCGTCAATTTTAACCAATTTTTTTAAGGATCCCTAAGTCATCAGATTTTTACCCCAATCTTTATCGGGAAACGTAGGTAGTTTCGCTTTCCCGAAGGAACAAATACCCGATTATTAGAATGCAGTTCCATTTTACTTTTAATCCAAGCATCTTCATTCCATAGTTCATATTTCTTTGACATTCATAATCTTGCCTTCAAATTGATTTTGTCTAATACTAGCTTCTTAGCTAAAATGCATTCTTTCTGTTCATGTTCTCAAAGGATGCATTCATGGTATCTACTGATACCAAAATTGGACACGTCTATCACTTCTCTTCTTTCACTGATCGTTTGCTATACTGAAGCCTATCCTTACCATCCAATACTGTAGATTTCAAGAGCGATCATGTCTTGCTTGATTTTAAATACTCCTAGTGCCTTGAAATAACGAGAGAATTTCTGAAATTCCGTTACTTGAAATTTCGAGTTCATTAGTACTTTCTCGATGCTTCATGTTCTTGTCCACTTTCGCTAACCTCATTCTGATTTCTTCAGAAATTTTCGCCATGATTTCAAGTAATAAGAAAAAAAAGGCAGTAATTTGATATAAGAATTAATAGGAATTGTAGGAAAAATCGCTGCTGTTGCGAAAAAGATATTTGCTTTAAAACACTGTATCATGCTTGGTTTACGTGAAAAGGCCAACGACTTTAGCACGTTCATTTTTGGAGGGTTGGGTCGGCTAGAATCTTTCTAACTCGGTTTAGAACATCTGCTGCAAAACATGATAATTAGGATGGAAGTGACTTCAATAGGACAAGTTTTACATCTGTAGAAATCATGCGTACGTGTAGGTAGGTATGTGTTAAGCATGATTTTCTTGTGAAGAATGCCAAAAGTAAGAAGCATTTGATACTGACTGTTGAATAAGGAATTCGTATGCCGTATCTAGTAGAATAATCTGAAGATGGACACTCAGTATATTATTAAAAATACTGGCCTCTTTCATCGGAAGTCAACGTATTTTTAGTTTCACAAAAAACTGCATTTAGGGAAACATTAAATGACGAACGAAATTGCTATCGTTTGTTCTTGAGCATTAGTATGACCGAGAATGTATAATCATGTCTGCAAATATAAATATCATTATATCTCTTAACATATCAGTTTTAATTTCCTCTTATTTATTTAATTACGCTTATCTATCTATCCATCTATCTATCTATCTATATATATATATATATCAAAGTCAGTCTGTAAGAACATTAGCTCTCCCATCTTCTCATATCTAGTAATAAATTTGATGTTGGCACATATCCACATGTAAATATTGCCGTAAATAAAGGCAAAATTATATCACTACAGTTAGTTAAAAATGAAATAAAAAACAAAAACCGCCAAAATGGAAGGTTCCAATTTGTCAATTCAAGAATTGCATCAGCCAACAGACAATTGTCGTACCAAGAGATTTCTGACTTTATGACCATATTCTTCAGGGGGCTGACAAAAAAAAAAAAAAAAAAAAAGAGGAAATTGAAACTGAAGTTAAGAAGTGAACATATGTTAAAGGTTTCAAGGCCGTCTTGGAAAGGTTGGATTTGGTTAGTAAGCGAGAAGCGTTACACATAGATCATAACAAAATACACTGGCGTGCAAAAGTTTTGGAACAACTACATAAAATAATTATACACCTTTATTTTATTAAGAAGAAAAGATTGTTTAGCAGTATTTATGTAGACCTTGAGGATTGGAAAATAAGTTGTTGCATTTTCGGGTGTGCTGTGTAACAGAAAACACACCGCTTTAAGCAGCTGGAAGCTGAAAAAAGGTCATGAAAACTTATGGGCTAATGAAAGATCTGAGATCATAAAATCACGATAATATGCAAATATCGAAGTAGAAAACAGTGTAAAAACCATCAAAAGACGTTTTCTAGTAGTGGAGATGTTTTAAGAAAACCGACAAACGACAAATATTAAACAAGAGAGATTAAAAGACAGACTGTGAGAGTCTCTCGTTAGGCAATCCAAGTGAAAAGTGAATTCAGTTTTAACAGTGAAGAGGTTTCACATGATACGGTATACAGAGTATTCCGAAAAAAATCCCCGAGGGACGGTTGTATAGCAACAAAAATATTATACACAAAAAAATTCAGAATAGAAGATTGAAGTGATCAAAAGAACATCTAATATAGGATGAAGGAAAGAGCAACAAATAATTTTTTGTGATGAAAATAGAGTTACATTCAAATATGTAAGAAGAGCAGTAGGAGAAAGAAACAATTCAAGACACACGACAAAGACGGTAAACATTGGTGGTGGACATGTAATGGGGTGGATTGCATCAAAAGCGATGGAAGAAGAAAATTGGTTTACTAGTTTGTCTATATAACATCAGGACAACCTTCAAAAGCGTGACAACACTTCGCAGGTATCTCTCACGAGTGAGACCCCCCATAGAGAGGAACATGACTAAAGACTGTGTGTACGCTATCCCATGCAGCTGCGGAAAGGAATATAAAGGAGAGACAGGCCGCCCCCCTCAAGGTAAGGCTTCAAGAACACCAAAAGCTGTAACGCGAGGGGAAGTAGAAAAATCAGGCGTGGCTGACCACATATGGAGAGAGAAGGAGATCACCGCCCCTGTGGGATCATGTTGAGATCATAGACAGGGAACACCATTGGAAAATTCGTAAACTTAAGGAATCAGCACATATGCTAGGCCACAAAAATCTCCTGAGCCGACCAAGCATAGAAATAAATACAATATGGGAACCAGTAATAAGGAGTGCCAGAGAAAAGCAATGATAACAAAGTTGCAATATGAACTCTGGTAAAGACATGCAATGATAACAGCAAAAATTGCAATATGAGCACTGGTAAAAATGCTGCTGAAAACATTAGGTTTATAATACTCAGAAGTTCAAACCCAGATGTCCTCAAGGACATATGGCGCAGTGGATAAAGGCGTTGGTTAGATCCAGTGACTCACCCAAGGTGAGTTCAATTCCTGGTTAAGGCAGTGGAGAACTTTCAGAGGGAAAATTAGCAGGAGATAACTGATAACTGACATCCATCAAACATGGCACGTGGAATTAGAACAGTCTACCCCAGTGATCGAAATAAAGGGTTCAGTTCGAAATTCCAACCACCTGAAGAAATATGGCGACAAAGATGAGGACAATAGTCCGACTAATGTAAATACTGTAGTTTACTAGTGTTTAAACTTCTGCCAAACTACAAAGTTGGAGAACAACTTTCAACTTGATAGCGCTCCTTGTATCACGTGCAACAAAATCTTGAAGAACCATTATGAAGAATCAACTATTCCAACGAAAACTACGCAATTTGCAAGAGCTTTGAGATTACTGCATTACTGCAAGAAGAATGGTGAAAATTCCCAATGAAAATGTCTAGGACATCTGATACCACATCGAATTGATGCAATTATTCGAACTGAAGGCGGCAACACTAATTACTAACTCCATGCATCGTTTTATACTCTCTGTAAGATCACTTTTGCAAAAGAAAAAAAAATGAAAATCTGAAAGTTGAAATATTTGCTGGTGACATAGTATTTTTGTATGGCCTTTTTTCAGCCTCACTATGCTTAAGATACTCTATCATCTACCATACAGCATTAACAAAAATGTAATAACTTGTTTTCTGACCCTCAAAATTCATAAAAGGTACTGAGAAAAGCATACTGCTAAGTACTCTCAATTTGGGAGTAAAATTAACAAAAGTAATCAATTTATCAAAGTGATCGAAAAGTTTTTCATTCCAGTGTATTACGTGAATGATTCTTATTTCTGTTAATGTTCTTTTTGTCATTATCGCAATTGTTTTATTCTGGTTCTCTCCAGGTATTTGTATATTTGTTCAAACATTACCACAGAAATATGATTAAAACTTAATGCAAAGAAATAAAATTAAATAAAATTTTAAAACATCTTTAAAGATTCGCGTATTCATCTCAACTCTTGAAATTAAATAAATATTTTTTCACAAAAATTTCTTTGTTTATTTCTTTGATTCCGATTTATTACTTTTATTTTTTCGACTTCGTTAATATTGTCAAAAAATATTATGGGAACTGTTTATAAAAATATATTAAAATAAATTTAAAACTTGGAAAATTATCAGCAACATCATACTTTTTATTGTTATTATCAAGTTTTAATTTTCTTTCAGTTGCTTTTAATATTAGTTTTTAATTTTCTTTTTAGTTGCTTTTAATCGCAACTATTCAGGCCTAGAGCGGATCGGAAATTAGTCTTTTTCTTGGGATTGAATTTTCAGATTTGTTAAAATAATTTCTTCGCTTGGTGTCACTCAAAACTAATGTACCAATGCAATGACAAAGAAAGAAATTGCCTTGAAAATCGAACTGATAGTAGAACACTTTCAAAATAGTGATCCTTATCAAAAGTTATGAAAAAATTACAACACAGGATTTTAAGCAAGAGATTGAACCTTTGTTTATTTAATTGTTGCGAATAATTCTTGAAGTATTGAATGACTCGCTTTATAAAATTTGTTTATAGGAAATGTTTCAGATAAAGTCATGACATGGATATTTAATGTTCAACATACGTATACATTTTGGATAAATGCTTCCATTAACTCTCTGTATACGAGGTGTTATAAAAATATTTGGAAAATTTATACAAAGTTTACAAATTTACCTATTGTGAGCAGTACTAGTTAGCTAGTGAGTAAAAAGTAGCTAAGGCAACTTCGATGGAGAGGGTAGAAACGAGATGTTAGAATACACAATTTTTCATTATCGAATTTGATTTATGTATAGTGGCTGTGTGCATTATTTTAGATTTTTCCAAATTTCGATTAAACAAATCTTGGCTGCTATATATTCATTCATTTATGACATAATTTCCAAGTCCAGAGTGTAAATTCACTGTTAGCTGTTTTACGAGCTTCTGTTATCTCTCTGCTATACACTCTTAATCCATTTTCCATTGTATATTTAACATTGAAATTAGTTTAGTTATGGGACATCAAATACCCCATTTTGTTCGTTTCTATTATCAATATTCAGTTATACAAGGTGTTCTCATCATTATGATTTAAATTTAGATGAGAATCCGCTGGATTATGTAATTTCAACTTGAAGGTCCCGTTTACTTTATTGAGAAAAGAGATGAGTAGTTTTTCTTTTTGATATGATCGAGACTAACAGCCTGATTTCATGAAAGCATTCTTTTTTCTGTAGGTACCTAAAAAAGGAAAAGAAAATAGCGATACCTAAATTTAAAATGCATTTAAAAAAAGAAAATCTTTCTTCGAACTTTAAATTTAGTTTTAACTCCAAGCTAATAGATTAAATTTAATATTCCCAATAAGTAAAATTATTTGGTGAAAACTAAATTTAATTTGATGGGAATACATTTTCTCCTTGTCAGTAAAATCTGTAAATTATCATATATGTTAATTTTCATTTTTAAAAAGAAAATATACTTCCTGAAAACATTATTTGAGAAAGATTAGCTGACTTAAATTTTAATTAATCTGAACTGAAACAAATACTACATTTGTTTAAAAATAACTTATTAAAACTATTTTCATGGATTTATTTTAACAGATTCCCGGCCACAAAATTTCAGATCTGTGAGGATCTTAAGCTTATCTATTCCAATTTTTTGTCGTAGAAGAATGCACTGCTTCGAATTATTATTAATGGCATTTCAGTTAGAATTTAAGTTATTAAATATTTGCTTAGCATTAAACATTTTAATGTTTACATAAGTAAAAATAAGTTGAATATAAGAATCTAAATATCCACTGATAAATAATAGAATGAATTTGGAAACTCAAACCAAACAATTCTATCTGAAAAATTTAAGTGAATACAAGTCAATTATGAAAAAACAATACAAAACTAAATATATGTGTCTTATTTTTTCATACAATGTCTATGGATAGTTTAGTGAATAAAACTAGGTTGAAAGCGTTTTGATCAAAATGGTCTTAAATATTAATGTAAAAGTGGATTGGTGCATTTCGTCAATGCCTTTCCCACTACAAGTCACATGAGGGCTGCCATTATCGATCCCAGAAAATCTGGAAAGAGCTGAATTGTTTCCAGCCAATTTCTTTACATTCACATTTCAGATGCTCATAATTTTACAACTTTTGCTCACAGAGTCACTGAATGTCTTTGAAAAGAACTTTTAACTCCTCAATTTGTATATTTAATCAATTAGATAAACTATGCCAGGACAATGGTCAGTTAAATCAATTTCATTTGGAAATGAGAAACATACTTTAAAATAAATTATGACTTATCAGTCTCTAGTACAATAAATGAACAGTCGTTTAGGTTTCAGGTCAAAAATATTTTGGGGATATTCCCTTTTTAAAATGCTTTTTTCTTATTTGGTCATTTCCAATATTAACCTTCTAACAATATTCAGTAGTAACTTCAAAGAAGACTTTAATACCTGGCATAACTCCAGCTATATGGGTTGATCAATAAATCTGTAGCCTGACATTCTGATCGAAAATTTTTATATTCAATCTACGTGAGAAGTTGTGTGTTAAGTGTAATGACAAGGAAATTATGTAAAATAAAAGTCTTTCTTTCCTTATCAGGTTACAGACATTGATATACCTCAATATATGCTCTTTTCACAACCAGTGAGAATGATTTCAGCATTGACAAGATGATAGAAATAATTTCTTCTTTTTACTTTAATAAAAAATTGTAAAATATGGGACCGACAAGCTTCCCCCCACAAAAAATGCGTAGTATGCCGGAGCTACCAACAACCTGCTTAATTCCAACTCTATGGCGTCTAGTGACATAACACCGAATTCTTACTTTTCGTCAGAACTCCCCGTTAAGAAGAATTTGCCTGTCGTCTTGAATTCGATCACTTTCGAATTAGATATAATTTATTGTTTAATATTTTTTCTTGATACTCTGCAATGTTTTCCGACTTTTGCTTGCAGTGCATTCTTCTACGACAAAAAAAATTGGAATAGATAAGCTTAAGATCCTCACAGATCTGAAATTTTGTGGCCAGGAATCTGTTAAATAAATCCATGAAAATTTGCAATGATGGGTTTCCCTGCAAACACCTCCGGTGGGCAACTTCGAGGCCACACTATGTTGCAGTCTGCCCCAGTTTCCTTCCTTCACATGTTACAATAGACGACCGACTGATCTTACTACCCTAAGACTTTTTCTTAACAAAATAACACATCATTACTATAAACAACTAAAGATATAAACCTAAAGCATCTGAACAAAAACGCCTAAACACCTGAATCTTTCTTTCTCCAACATTCGTGGTATTCATACCAACTTCTGCAGTGTGGAATCGTTCCTCTTCGAAAAGTCTTCGGACATCTTAGCTATCTGCGAAGCTAAACTTAACTCTTCAATCTCCTCCTCTGATTTCTCGATTCCTTAGAAAGGACTCTATGGCCTGCGAGCATCTTCCGCTGGCTAGAGAACTCTCTCTTAAATCTCCAGACCATTGTTATATGTGTCTCGTGTCTCTCTACTTAGCTATTTCTTTTTTCTCTACCGTTTCTCTTCCTCTCAAGACTGTTGCGTACTAGATAGTATTTCCAGTAATATAGACAAGGCCATCTCCCTACACCCGTTTGAAAATTTTTGCGTTCGGTGACTTTAATGTAGGTACCTCCATGAGATCGCTAAAATGAGCATAGCATGACGAAAAAGACGCCAAACTTGATGAAAACAAAACTTTATCGTCTAAATGTTTATGTTATTATTAAGAGGAAAGAGTTATTTTGGGGGTATTTTTTTTTTACATTTTTTAATCGTTCTTAGCACGTCCAAAATTTTCGTTAAAAATCTTGTTTTTTTTTGAGTGAGAAAAAATTGACAGATAATTAGTCATTTTTTCTATTTTATGAAACAAATGAAAATGTCAGTTTGAAAATCTTTTAAAAATCAATTAAAATTTTTTCAAAACTTATTTTAAGAAAATCAGAAATTATAATGTTTATTTAAAATATTTTGAAACAAGTATTACTTAGTTTCTGCACCGAAAAGATGTAGTTTGAAAATAAAACAAAGCAGGTCATAACATTTCGCGTCACTTGACAGGTGACGAATGACAATTTCATCGCGTATTGACAGCTTACGTGAGGATAAGTTTTTCTACGGAAGGAGAGAAGTGAAATTATTTAGATTTAAGCGAACATATTAGTTACCTCGTTATTTTTAAGGAAAACTTTCAGCGCTCTATTTTTTTTGTACTTAGCTTTCACCTTTACGTTTACGATGTTTTATGGAATTATAAAGAAATTAAAATAAGACTGTTGAGAGTGAGATTAAATTTTATAAAATTGAAATAAGACGACTCACTGAAAACTGTAGAACAACTTCACAAAATTGAAATTGCAATGAAATATGTAAATGAAATAAGTGGTACTTTTAAAAATGTTGTAATGTTGCTGCTGAAAATGTCTTAGGATGGTGTTCAATTTTTTTTAATCACTAAAAACGCTAATTCAAAATGCTCAACATGTGTTTCGCACGAAGAATTTGCAATAATGGAATGGACGTTCAGCGGAGAACGCTTACACTCAAGCCACGTGACGTTTTATTGCTTGTGACCTTCCGTACTTTTTAATTAAAGCCATTTTAACGATTTTTTATGAACACAAAATTTCATTTCTTAATTATTGTGGGTCTTCTGATTTAAAGAAACGATACAATTTACAAAGCGCTAAAAAATGATAACGACATTTACGAAAATGAATGCGGCTTTCAACTAATTTTATAAGATTTTAACAACTTAAATGTAAAAATCTAAAATAATTCAAGAAATAACAAATAATTGTATTAAAAATTCATTTTTCATCAAAAAATTTTTTGCTTTCAGAAAATATAGTCCATATTCATAAAAGCATTTGAAATTAAATAATATTTTTGTTTTATTGAGTTTTGTATGTTACAATTCAGGGCTGATTTTCAGGTAGAAGGGGTCTAATTAAAAAAAACCTAAAAAACAAAACATGATTTGCTTTCCTCAAAGCCTTGTGCTTTTAACTAATATAATCACTAAACTGAATGCGATTGAATTTCTAGAGTTTTCCTAAAATTAGTGGGGGGGGGAGTAATAAATATAAAAAAATTCTGCCATGGCTTTAATAATAAAAAAAACATAATAATTTCCATCATCTGTGAATAGTTTCTGAAAGTTTCATTAACATCCGACAATTATTTTTATTTTGCAAGATTTTCCAAATTAATGTCTGTCATACACACACACACAAAACAAAAAAAAAAAAAACGTGCTAAAAATTGTATATGTTATTTTACTAGTTCCGGTGATACAAAAATTTAGAATGTTCTAAAAAGAAGAGAAATTTTTAAAAATAATTAAAAATCTTTGGTCTTTCCTCTTAATAATAACATAAACATTTAGACGATAAAATTTTGTTTTCGTCAAGTTTTTCATCATGCTATGCTTTTTTTAGCGATCTCATGGCGGTACCTAATTAATGACTACCATAACAGGTGGCTTCAAAACTGTCACTGAATTCGCTGGCATCCTAACCCTAAAATTCTCAATCACTCAAACTCTCAGGCAAGTGGTTGAATTCCCCACGCGTTACTCCAGTAACCCTGACGGACACGCTTCTCTTCTCGATCTTTTTTTTTTTACTCTATCCCTGACTCTTGTCGTACCACGCAACTCTTCCATCTTGGCAACTCTGATCATGCGGTAGTGTCTGTAAGCATCTACCGATCCCCGACCAGTCAAGAACCTCCTACCAGCAGAATACTTTTCCGTTATCAACGAGCAGATTGGGACTCGTTCCGTGGTTTCCTTAGTGACGTCTATTGTTATTAATCACCCTGTTCAAAAATGCGCGTCTGGGTGAAAGACAGCATCAATGCTTTCATTCCAGCAAGAAAATACCAAGTGAAACCGCATTCATCTCCTTGCATACACGGCCCCTATAGCCCACAGGAAGTAATTCTTCCGGCTATACCAGAGCAACAGGTCTAATTGCAACAGACGTCTCTTTGTTTCTGTTCGTAACGAGTGCAAGCGTGTCCTCAATGAAGCGAATTTACTGTTTGCTGATAGAATGAAACAACGTATAGCAATCTCTCAAGTTCTGTTCTAGAGATAATTGGTGGCTCTGCAAGAGTTTATTGAACAACAGTAAATCCTCAACGACTCCTCTATTCAATCAATTCGAAGTCCCGACATTTACAGGAGATAAGGTTGAATGCTTTGCTGGATATTCTCTTCTAACTCAATACTCGACTCATTTTGAGTACCCACAGCTGATTTTCCCGCTAGAACTGAGGCTCTACTGATTGATATGCATATAACCTCGTCACTGGTCTCGGACATCATTTCTAAATTGCACTCCCATAAGGCAAGTAGAAGAAATGTGCCCCCGAGCTTTGCTCTATTTCGTAACAACAGTTAACATTAGTGTTAGACTTAGAGAAACGAAGGCCATACTGCTTATCCTAAAAAAGCCAGTGTGAAATGAGATATTTATGCAATTCAGATTACAGCCTCTTTTTTTGATAAAATGTGGTAAAAAGACTAAAAGGGCGATAATTCGTAGGGTTAGAAGGTTTAGAGTTCTTAAAGATAGTTACTACAGAAGAGGATTTCTGGAAACTAAGACTCAGCAAGGCATTTATTGTAGTTTGGAGAGAACAGGAGCACATTTCTTTAGGGAAATTGTAGTGGGTAAAATCAGGCAAAGATATTCCTGAAGAGTCGAGAATAGAATTGGAAGAGAATTTCCACGCAAAGCATTCTGCTTTATCAGCAGTAGATAACAATTGAAAGCAAATATACACACCATATTTAATTAATCAAGGTTTCTCCCGCTCCTTGCCAGACTTTTGTATTTACACAAAAAACACTTTGAATAAAATACTGATTATGGTTGTCTGGGTCGATGATATACTCATTGCTGCAAGTTGCAAATTTGCGTTAATTAATGTAAAAACACGTTTAAATGAACAATTCGAAATGACTAATCTTGGACAGCTTTCTTTCTAGGTATACAATTTATGTTTAAAAATAACTATTGAGATGAATCAAACGAAATATATAGAAAAAGATTGTATCAATATTTGGAATACAGGATAGTAAACCCCGATCAATGCCTTGCGAAATGGATATCAATATACTAGACAAAAGCAATGCTGAACCACAGAGGGGAAATATTACGGAGAAATAGTCGGTAGCCTGATATTTATTATGATTGCAACACGTCCAGATATGTTATGTGGTAACAAAATTATCAGCGAAATATTCAGCGAACACAGCCATGGATCACTTAAGAGCCAAACAAGTCTTTAAAACACACAAAATCACTTTAGTGCTTAATAAGCCGCTACATTTAAGAGGCTTTTGTGACATTGATTGGAGAAATTCAAAATATCGTCGCAGTATTACAGGGTACAGTTTCCAATTGTATTGCCAAACACTTCAATGATCCCGTGAAAAAACAGTCGGGTTTTCAACATACGAATTGGAATATATGGTTGACTATCGAAATTCCTTATTTAATTATTAAGCACCATGATTAATTCAAATGAAAATGAGCAAGCCACTATCGTGATAATCAAGGTACCATCGATAATACTAGAGAGAAGTGAGTACACTTATCCATTTAATTGAGGTGGGTTGGTTCCACTTTCGTCCATATGATGACATATTAGTCGCCATACAAGTTTGTCAATGTTTTTGTTGATAAAAGAATAGACTTCTGGCTGATGGACATATACTTCACAGTCAATCGGCGCATTTAAATAGGCGGTTTTTACGTCCGTTCTGTGGATGATAAATTATGTTGAATAGCATTAAAGTCCTTACAGACGACAAACACGTTTTGGGAAAGAAACTTTTATTATAATCTATTCCAGCTTGTTGCGAGTTTCGCAACAAACCAAAGTTCGAGCAGTACATTACCAATCTTATTAAGTTTAATAGTGTAGACCTACCGACTTCCAACGAGAGTTTCGCCTGTTGAGAGTGTAGTTAATTCATATTGTATCATTCATTTTCAGAGAGTTTATTTTTTTGTAACTTCGCAATATTTTATAGCCATTTGAATAGCTTCAATATAAGTATTGTGCATGTGTTTTACTGAACAGCATTCGTCGGATTTACCCGTGTCCAAATTCTTAACGTAATGTTTTAAGTGTTCAGGCATTTTTTTTGTAACCTGCTGGGGTATCTTCTGTCGGATATTTCTGCACTAGGATTATCTCTCGTATTATTGTCTAGATTTTCTGATTGTGCAATTTGATTTTGTTTGCCTCTCCACGAGGATTTCTCTCCAAATAGTTGAGAACTAATGTAGCATTTTCTTCCACTGGAAGTGAAAAACTGTTAGATTTAGTAGGAATTTCAGACTTTTCATTAAATCTTACACAACTGACTTTTTTTTTAACGTTTTTAGTTTCTGGCATAAATGTTAAATAGGCAGGACTTGGATTATCATAGCCTATGAAAATTGTCTTTTCACATTTAAAGTCCACTTTGGGCTAAATATATGCTAGGTTAGGTTTACGACCCTTAAACATTTCGAACGCAGTTTTCCAGGTCTTTGACTGTAACACAAATTTCTAATGTATGTAGATGTCATAACAGCGTAGGACCAAAATAAGTTTGGTAGTTTTGATTCAATTAATAGAATTATCCCCACTTCAAGAACTTTCTGCAGAACTATTTTTGTATGTAAGAGTATTTGGGTCACGTCCTTGATAATATCTTCAGTGGTGTGATCATAAGGACAAGCATGGTGGGAGGAAATTACAGGTCCATAACTATGCTAAACACATGCTAAGATTTTGGCCAGAGGGTGCGTTTGCAATCAGTTACCGAGATTCTGTTGGGATCGAAGCAGACGCGTGTGCTGTGAAGAAACAACGAATTCAGAGCAACCTGCATCTGATCCACAGAAGACGAATGGCGTAGAAGACGACGAACAAGCCGCGCTGATCAATTTGGATCAGTCCAAGGTATTCGATAGGATCAACCATCAGGTAATCCTGCAGACTGCAGCTCGACTTCTGAAAGTGGAGGAAGAGCTCGAGCGAGGATTTCTACATACGCCGATGACGTATCCATTTTCATGTCGTGTCGTAGAGACGTTGAAGTGGTGCAGAAGGGGCTCCAGTACGTGAAGGTTACGGAAGCCAAGAAGTCTTCCGGTTTGGGGTGGGTTCTTGGAAGGACGTTTCTCTTTCAGGCTTAAGGGACTGACTGTACCGTCTGCTTTCCTAGAGTGTGGTTCGGGCTGGATCTTCAGCTGGAGAAAAATTGGTCGGATGTACAGGCAATCGTAGGTGCAGCGTTCCGCACTTAGTGAGTCTGAGACACGGGGCTGCTATTCCTATGCCTCCCATTGACAGAGGGACTACTTGTGGGCGAGGAGTGTTAGTTACGCATTCTCTAGCCTTACTATCACTCCTTTCCAACCCGAGGATGAAGATCAAAACTGACAGAAAGCAATTGGTTTCGGCAGATTTAAGCAAAAGGTGGGTGCAAGTTGCAACCCTGATTCGCATGAATCGGCTAATCTTAATTTACTTTTTTAGTCCTCTAAAGTTACAAGAGGTCGATTCCTGACAGGCCCTATCCATGGTTATGTTACACTCTTTTTTTTGTTAACCTAGTTAATGTGAGTGATGTAATGTGAGTGATGTTTTCGTCCTCATCTCGTCTTTCTCTTTTGCTATGGCCCTTATCAATTCTTCCCAGTCTTTTATCCTCTTTCTATCTTGACTGGATCAGAGCCTTTTATATTTTCACATTCTCACATTTATTTGGTCTCTTTCCCGCCTTTAGCGAGCGAGCTTGTCGGTAGAATACAGTGGCCACTCTTATTTTTGTGGGTTGGATGAGAATAACTAACAGAATTTGACTTTTGATTTGAATTCTTTGTTTTCTTTTATTTGATTATTGGGTTCACCCACTCCTCCGTTATTTCATATGTAATTTTTTATATATATTTGTAAAAAATAAATAAAAATATTTGTACGCATTGAAAGATTGTTATCATCATGTGGGGTTTTATTAGGTCCTTTGTGAAAATGGGGAATGTTAAAATTGGATAGAGAAGGATGAGTTCTTGTGATTGTGTCAGTTGTTAGAATGAATGGGTCGCGAATCAGATTTGTTTTAGGACAGACAGTGAAGACCAACCTTTCCTCACATCCCTTTCGGCCTTGTACTCAATACAAATGTAAATTTGTAAAATAAACATTCCTATGCAGATTAGACCCAACAGGAACGACGTTAGAATAATTTACAACTTACACTGGAAGCAAACCGCCTACCTAAAGATAGAAAGTGTTAAAAATCTGAATCTCTTGAATCAAACAACATAAAAAAATAAAAGTATTTTGGTAAATTTTTTAAACTTGAGAGTTAATGACTGGTGTTCTTGTTGGCTAGTGTTATAAAGGTAAAAAGTGATTTTCCAACATTATCTTTAGTGATTCAAGCGAACTATCTAGCCTTCTTAAAAGATATCTTAATGATCCAGTGAAAAATATTCAGACTGAGATTTTGTTTTGGTATGGGGTGTTTTCTTAACAGAAGGAAATGGGGTTGCATTAATAAGGTGAATATATATTCAGATGATACAACGGTATACGAGTGTATTAACAAAAATCTAGATGACCAGAGCTTGACAGTTAATATCTCTTCTGACCTACCTTTAACAACTCAATGCGGGAAAACTGGCTAGTCCTATTCAAAAACAAACTTGTACGTTCCATTGTTACTGAGCAGTCACTGAATTTCCGTCTATCACAATGAATGGATGTTCTCTCAAGGAAGCCTTGAACGCCTATTGGGACTTAAATTCAACCCAAATATCAAGTGGAACTCGTATATACGATCCATCGTTATAAATGCAGGAAAATGGTCGGTTGCATGTACCACTCTATTAAGAACCTGACTCTTGCTATGCTTTACCTTTAGAAAAGCCAGAGCAGGCTGAAAATAAAGCCCTGTTGACATATTTGGGCTGATGTTACCGAGTCTTCACTTTCCAGTTATGACAGATCGTCGACGCAGCCATGTGGGTGATGAATTGTTTTCCACCGTACAACCTCTTTCCCATAAACCGCTAAATCCATATAAAATATTAAAACGCGCAACATTCTACTTAGTTCCTTCAACTTTAACCTTTCTAGCTGAGGCCCGCCATTCCGTGTATATTGAGGCTAACCATCCTTATTCATTCCCTTCGTATTCCATTAGTAATGATTAAGTTCCACCCGGATAGCTTCTCCCAAAGATATGTGGCTTTAGTGGAACAGAATCCCAGGGGGATGCTTTCTTGACCACTACAATCTTAACCTCTTCAAGTCTACGAATAACCAATATCTTTCCCCCATATCCACATTAGCAGTGCTCTGTACTCTTAGAGTTCACACAACAACCGCCTTGAGTAATCATCTACCCTAAGTAGCCATTGGATCTTGTATAGGTTTAACATTAATTAAAAAACTTAAATGTTAATCTTTGTCTCAGATGCTTATAATTTGCGTGTGTTATTAATTTAGAAAACTTAAACAATAAAAAAAGATTAAGTCTATTTGATTGTTTGTACAGGTGTGCATGCAGTATATATATATATATATATATATATATATATATATATATATATATATATATATATACATGAATTATTCACACAAAAACTAATGCAAAGGTTAATGATTTAAATGGCGAGACATCCATCATCGTAAACAATTCAAATAATATACAAAAACCTCCGTATCCGTTATGAATGAAATGATCCTTGTTTATATAAATTTCTGCCGTATTAGTTCTTATTTTACTACAAGCTTTCGTCTGTTCCTACAGACATCTTCAGGTATAGAATAGATGTTGTTCTTGTTTTTTCTCTTAGTAATAAGAGGACAACGAAAATATATGTATTGTTGTATCCGAAAATGCTATTGAAAATGAGTTATTGTTTTTGAACGCGCAAAAGCAACGCTGAGTTTGATTTTAAATTTAAATCATTAACCTTTGCATTAGTTTTTGTGTGAATAATTCATGTATTTGTAAATTGATTGCACGTTTATCGTAATATATATATATATATATATATATATATATATATATATATATATATATAATCCCAATTGGTAGGGATAATTCGAAGAGAGTTCAAGTAACAGACCAATTTAATAATAATAAGTAAAAATCCTTAAAAAATACATTTCGGTTATAATTTATTTCATGTTTTCTAAAAAACTTTGGTCTGAAATAAATTATAACCGAAATGTATTTTTAGAATTTTATTATATATATATATATATATATATATATATATATATATATATATATATATATATATAATCACAATCGCTTACCTTTTTTATAATGGGCGGCACTCGTGAGTGTGAACCGTGGAAATAAAGATTGACCACGATTACGGACAAAAAAACGTGGACAGGGTAATAAGGACCATATTCAAACAGTAGTAGGCGCCTGCAAGGAGAAAGTAAATGAAGGCTTCATGTAGACGTACTTTCTTTGTTTCTATTTGCATATAATAATATCACTTGGTCATACTACCAATGTCAATAAACAGGTGGACACAACGCCAAATGTAACATAAATAGGATGTTTTTTGTTGTAGTGGGAGAAGCGGAAAAATATATATATAGAGAGAGAGGGAGGGAGGGGAATGAAACGTGTATATATATATATATATATATATATATATATATATATATATATATAGATAGATAGATAGATAGATAGAGAGAGAGAGAGAGAGAGAGAGAGAGAGAGATCTTTATAGTCTGCTGTGTACTCAAAAAAACAGAAACCTGGGATTAATGCTTATTTGTGACTTTATACATGCGAACTATGTTCAAATCCTCATAATTATTTGCGACTGGATTACTTGCAGAGTTGTGGCTTCCTTTAATCTTATTTTATCGAATATAAGAGACATATCCTATGGTCTCAGCAACCATAATAATCTTAATAATAATTTCAGGCTTTTCTTATGTAATCATGTCGCTGATTGTTGGTTGAAATACTTATGTATTTTTCTCTGGTGCCCAGAAAAAAAGCTATAATTTGAATATTGATTTTCAAAGCGGATTAGTTCTTTCTAAATAA
Organism: Acanthosepion pharaonis; assembly: GCA_903632075.3. Classification (NCBI taxonomy): domain Eukaryota; kingdom Metazoa; phylum Mollusca; class Cephalopoda; order Sepiida; family Sepiidae; genus Acanthosepion; species Acanthosepion pharaonis. The sequence goes on along the minus strand of CAHIKZ030000862.1, from coordinate 251,804 downwards.
CACGAATAAATGAATGAATAAAAAGATCTGGCACAACTTAATTTTTTACTCTTTCATTATTACAATTTTTTGTCATTCCAAACTTAAAACTCTTTATTACATACTTGTTATAAATATCTATGAGCCTCTGTTTAGCGGCCACAATAGTAACAAGTTTATTCTGTTAACTACTGTAAAGGAACTCGATATACGATGTCCAATGTATTAACACTAATACAATTTGTAACGGAAGCTGAATGATTCACTGATCAGCAAAATAATCAGTGGAAAATAATTCATCACCACCAAGGACGCGGAGCTCAATGCACGAGACCTCCGTGAGAGAGCGCACGTTCATCGCGATAGGTCAATAGTTTGGTTTTCGAGGCATTGAAGTCAGTCCAGCCAATTGAGTTACTAAAGTCAGTTTCCCTCCCACTGAACTGTTAAAGCCAGGACAAAAGAGAGATAAGGTGGGCCAGAGATATATTACTGCATTCGTATTTTTGACACCTTGATATATTTAGCAAAACTAGTAATCTCGAAGTGCACATGTACTAAGGAAATCAATAATGCATTGTGTATTTTTGTTTTTTAAAATAAAATTAATAAACTTCTAAAAAACTGAGAAGATAATAAGACGCGTAAAAGAATTAAATGATAGAAACTTGGCTGCATTTTTTTTAGTTTAATTGATAAACATTTTAACTTACCAATGAGAGGAATAGCAGACGCTGCCGGTGGTGTGGACTCTGCTAGTAAGAGTAGCAAGACGAAGAAGGCAACAAAAATATTCATTCCTGTATGAAGCAAAACGAAAAAATAAAATTATATTTTAGTAATATTTCAATAATCTGTTTCTTTTTTCAAAATCAGTTTCGATAAAGATACGGAAAAGCTCAGCATTTTATTCTTTATTGTTGAATGAATGTCACTGTTTTAATGTGTTTGATTACCTCCACCTAATTTTCGAAACTGCTCGTAGGAGACGCTCTCAGGGCTATAAATACACGGCGATAAGTTTTATCACTCTCTTCTCTTCAGGAGACGCATGAACAACACATACACACGCATACTTACGCACATTCATTCATTATACATACTTTGGACCAAAACGGTTTCCACATTCATTTGTCACACACATTATTCTCTTGTCGCTTGTGTAACTTTGTTGTTAATAAATTATCATTTGTTTGTATATATATATTGGTTCTTATCGCTTCTTTTTCTTTTATTTACGTGGACTCACATCCCGCGTCTGCCATGTTTGTTGTGAGCATTTCAGGAGACAACGTGTTATTCCCAATTTCAATCATCGACGTTAGTAACGCCCGAAACAAGTTGGGAAACGCGTAACTGGCCCGCAACATATGTGACTTAATCCCTAAATAGGTGGCGTTTTGTAACGAAAGTGACACTGTTAGGTAAAGACAGACAAGATTGTTGTGAAACAATTCCATATACACGTGATGAGTTACTTTTCGTTTGCTTATCACACACACACACACATGTATGTATGAACCTGTGAATCGAATCGGAGATCAGAGTCTCTAGCTTTTGAAAAAGAGCGATTGACTTTATAAACCTTGTTAAGTATATTGTTTAATATTTGCATTTACAATCGACTTTTCTGCTCAAAACTCGATTCTTAAGAAAAATAGTAATAAAAAGTAATAATATGGGGAATCAAAATTTAGATAAAATGTTCATTAATTTAATTATTTTTTTTTGGTGGGGAATCGAGACAACGATAAAATGAATTAAGGAAATGCGATCTATCTTTTTCTTTTACTTGGTCCCCATGGAAATTAGAAATCGTTCAATGCTTAAGGCCTTTTTGTGCGAAATATGGGACGTTGAGAAATGTCAAAAACTTGTAAAATCAAAAAAACGGTAGAATTAAAGTAAACAGAGCTTATAATTTGGTTGGTTTGACATTAAGGAGAAGAAAAAAAAAAAGGATTTTGTATGCAAATTCAACGAAGAAAATAATTGCGAAATAGTTTTAAGTATGTCAACAGAGGCGTTTTAATTTTACTTTAGAAATTCTTTATAAATTAAAAAATATCAATAGATTTGGCGTATTTATAACGGAAGTCAAGAGCAATGATTATTCTTTGTAATCATATTTAATGAAAAATATATTTAGACATTGATGAAGCAAGTAGCAGTAAATATCCCAAAAATTGTTATAATTATTTATAGGTGCTGATTTCTACAAATGTTGAACACATTTTTATTTATTCACACGTAAATATAACAAGAAAAGTAATGTATGAAATAATTCCGACAGTTGTTAAAAATTAAATATAAAACAAGGCATTTAATTCGGTTACAGTAAAACCTATTTGGTCGAATGAACTAATCCTTTAAACGAAAATTGACAAGAAAGCAGATGATGTTCAAAAATAAACGTTTGTTCTGTAAAATAAAGGCAGTTTTTATTGTCACAGACTAATTGATACACACGCGCGCGTGTGCGTTTAAAGATGTAAAATATATCTGAAGGAATTTACTTTCGTGTCTCAATTTACCAGATGAGATGCAATGGGTGCTCAGTGACGATGGATCACTGAGGTAATCACGATCAGTGGTTACTAGTCCATCAAGCTGACCAGAAAATAGCGACAACAGGTGGGTTCAATTGGTTACTGGTTTCCTTTTGGATCATTGTTCAACAAAGGTCCACCCGCATTGCTTCATGTTCCAACGGGCAGAGTGTCATCAATGGTGGACAGAAACTGTCTAGGCATTACAAAGATTTAGATATTAAAGAAAAAGATGCATATAGACATATATAGCGTTCAAAGCATAACTAAAGATTACAATCTGGATCAAGTGAACAGCTTCACCTGGCATGTGGTATTAGTGAGACTGACAATGAGACAATCTCTTTCAGCTAAAAGTAAAGTGACCATTTAAGAGACAAAATAAATTTAGCGGTATAAGTTTTAGTCAGTAGTGATATTGTGGTTAACCTAAAACGTTTTGACAATAAATCAGACAGAAGAGTTTGTATACATCAGATTATACACTGTAAATATAACCGAGATACAAAATGTTCAAATAAGGAAATTGAAGTAGTTTACGAGAATATCATCATAGAAAGAGAGAACACAAATGATACCATTTTGATAAATGATTTCAGTGTAAAAATAGAAACAGTAAAAGGAAGCATTTAGTGTAGGAAAATTTGGAATAAGGAAGAAGCGAAATGTCAGTTAACTTCCTAGAAAGACACAAAATGACAATTATGAATATATATTTTTTCAAAAGTGTACAGGCCATAAATGGACAGACCCAAACGGAGAAACACAAAATTAAATTAATTTCAGGATTGTCAATAAAGTCAGTACCGGTAAAAATATATTCGTTACTAAAACAAATTTAATATAGGAAGTGATCATAGAATGGTAATTTGCAGAGTCACTTTTGAATTTATTGAAAGAAACAACAGTATTCTCCGAAAGAAAAATATCCTAATAAGGTTCGATAGAACATCATCGAATTTCAAGTAGAAATCAAGAACATATTCTAGGTTTTGTGGAATGAGGTAAATGACATAGAAAATATGGATAAGCAAATTGGTTAACTATAATTAAGGAAGCAGTAAAGATAACCGGGAAAAAAAACGGAAATTGCAGTAAGAAATTGAAATAGTCAAAGTCAACACGAGAAACGATGTAAAAGAGGAGAGATAAGAATGAAAATGCAAACTAATGAATAAGACGGATAAAGAAATATGAACTTGGATGGGATAGAAAGAGACGAAAAGGAAGATCTTAAAAGAGGCTTGATCTGTTATTTGCTATAGATAAACAATTATTAACAGTGAAAGGCAGAAACAGGAAAGTTAACATATGTTGGACCAAAATAGATAAACAAAGAGTACTATGCAAACTTGAATGCTTCTAAAATATATAAAAATATACCATTGTAACAGATTTACTGATGTGGATTTTGCCAGTAAGTATATGGTGGTTGGTTCGAATGAGAATTTTGGGGGTTTTAATTTACTAATTACTGTAAATTACAAGTGGCTCAGATAGGAATGTAACAGAGTTACAGATGTGGATTTTATAAGTGAGTGAATCTATACCTGGTATCAGTTGGAATAGGTGTTAATTCGAGAAGCTGATGTAAAAAGCATAAATAAGCAAGTAAAGTAATTTGAATTTTAGTAATTTGCCATGGTATATAACTTTTGTAGTGGGTCTTTAGAGAAACGAAAAGTATTTAATTGAAATTGTCTGCGTTTGAATTCATGAATTAACAGTAGGATTGAGTGAAATAAGGAACATCCACACCTCATTTCAATCATTGCTAGAAAAATGAAAATTGACATAAAAAATCTTGCCTTAAACTAATTCGGATCTTGGCCGAAATTCAAATTTGGAATTTCTTTTCAGCAATTTCTTCCTTTTTGCTTTGATTTTATATTAACTTAGGAATTAGATCGATGCTGACCGTATGAGACAGGAGGGTGATGTTATTTTTTGTTACGATGCACGTATGCAAATCAACTTGTAACCTGATATTTTAAAGGGACATATTCCCTATATGTACGAATCCCACCAGCTAGTGAACAGTACAGGGTAATACGCAGTCAGAAGCGGCGGGACAGTTAACACAGGTATTCAAATACTAAGCAGTTAGAGAAACAGGAAATGCAAACAGACAGTAGGTGAGTTGGAACCACTACCTCTCTTCATCACCACTCTACCACCCTTTGCAAGATGCTGTTCGAGAATAATTTCGTCAAATGAAAATATTTCCCCAGACTACGAGATTTTGTTTTCAAACCGATGAAACAAAGATCGATTTGGAGAGCAGGTTTTGGAAACCAAATCTGTCTGTAGGCCGAAAACCAAAATTCCCTGTTTGAATTGTGGAACCGACTACTAATGACCAGTCCAAGGAATTGCTGGTGTTGTTGCGGTATGCGGGAAAACTCAGAAACCGGCAGTAGTTAGGCTGACCACAGCATCGCAGAATTAGGGAGGGTTAAACTGATAAATTTAACCCATGACGAATAAATTCTACTTTATTGTTTCTACAAGGAAGAGTCGGTTGTCGTTTCTGAAAATCGCTTCCTTTTTTACTTTTCTAGTATAACTCGTCTCTTTTGCTTCTGATACAACTTAAGCGAAACCTGTTGCAAAACCGTTTGGGCATAAGGCTAGCAACTTAAATCCTGTAAAATCTTACTTGCTATGGAAACCATAGCGGCAATGCCTATTTTTTTTTTTTCTTCCTCCGTGAAGTCTAAGGGATTAAAGAAGGTGCGATAAAAAAAACACAACGTAGTGTAGGGAAGATCAACTGGCGGATATATATATATATATATATATATATATATATATATATATATATATATATATATGCAGATATGAGATAAGAAGAAATAGAGTATAATTCCACTGTCTGTAGAATTTAATTTAAAAAAAGCGCTCAATACAGCGTAGAGCTTAATATTATTTATTATGAGATTAAAACAAAACATGTTAAAAATCTATGTATGTATGTATGTATATTTATATATAATATATAAACTAAGATAATCCTAAGGAACCAGACAAACCTACCGAGGTTTCACCTAAACGGATCTTCAGGGTAAAGCCGGCTCTTACCCTGAAGATCCGTTTAGGTGAAACCTAGGTAAGTTTGCCTGGCGCATTAGGATTATCTTAGTTTATCGTTCTACTTAGTGTATTGAGCACATTACGTCGTTGTGTTTTTACTCATCTTGGGTTTTTTCTTTGGACTTGGAGCTTAAACACTTGGTTGTTTTCTACTTGTTTTAATGTTATTGGTTCTTTCTTTTTTTAATTCCTATTTTTCCTCTGGTAGCGATTTGTTCTACTGCAAGTTGAGCTATCCGAGGTTTTTCCAAGCGAGTACTACCACACACACACACACACACACACACACACACACACACACACACACACACACACACACACACATATATATATATATAATGACTTGCAAGAGTGACTATATAATCTAAAATGATGAGATGAAAACTAAAACTACGCATGTGTAAAGACCACTATAATGTGGGCCCGAAAAGTTCTTGGACCCGAGCAAAAGAATAAAATAAAATAAAATAACAAAATAAAATAAAAAAATTCTGAGAAGTGGCTTAGTCCAAGAACTCTTCAGTATTCCTCGGAGATCTGTGTACGTATGTACATGTGTGCCAACGATAGGGTCTTTGGTTTTGACACCAGAAGTCTTGAAACAAAATTGCTATTTTTGTAGTGATTTTATAACATATGCTATAATGTTTATATATATATATATATATATATATATATATATATATTATTGACAGTTTCTGGCTGATGTTCCCGACTGGTAGTTAGAGTCCGAACTCTTGCGTAGCCTCTTGAGTGGTTGCTCTGATCAACAGTTGCACAATATCGAGATTCTTGCAGTGCCATGTAACTCATGAGTGGGTGTTCCTGCATGCACCTCGGGTGGGCAACCCTAAGGTCACATTATGCTGCTGTCTGCGCCAGTTCCTTTCTGCTCATGCCACATGTGATGACCGATTGCCTTTTCCTTAGCAACGTAACTCAACATGACCATAAGCAACCAAAAATATAAGCCTAAACCAATTCAAAAGATCACCTAAACTCTTTAACATTTTCTTCTCCAACATCCATGGTATTCGTACAAACTTCTTCGGTGTGGAATCGTTCCTTTTTTGATAAGTTTCTTGATATACTAGCTCTCTGCGAGACTAATCTTAACTCGTCAATCTCTTCCTCGGATTTCTCGATTCCTGGCTGCCTTCCTCTCCTTACAAAGGACTCTAAAATCTACATGCCTGGTCTGGGATTGTATGTCCACGATCATCTCTCGCTGGCTAGAGAACTCTCTTTGGAATCTCCAGACCATTCGTATATGTGTCTCTGTCTATCTCTTCTCAATTCAGTAAGCTATCTCTTCTTTCTCTACCATTCCCCTTTCTCTCAAGACTGTTATGTACTCGATAGCATTTCTGATAATATAGACAAAGCCATCTCTCTATATCCGTTTGCAAACATATTTGAGTTTGGTGATTTTAACGCCCACCATACCATGTGGCTTAAACACTCCGTAACTGACATCGCTGGCATCCAAACTTGGGGTCTCGACTCCAGCCACTTTCTCACCCACGTAATGTGGCTTCCCTCTGTCTTTTTTATAAATATTTTCATGGCATCTGTTCTGACGATCTATTTCCACTGGTGCCCCGACTGCATGAATTTAAGCGTGCTACTAGGTTGGCATCTCGGTCCCACTCTTTTACAGTTGAAACAGTTAAATCTAACCGCTTCTTCTACTACAACAGCTTCTTCTCTCGCACTTCTCGACAGTGGAACTCTCTTCCTCTTACTTACTTTCCTGATAACTATAATCTTCAAAAATTTAAGTGTAAATTTAATTGATCCCCGTTCTTTTTATTTCTCCGTTCTTTTTATACTTTCCTCAATCCCACCCCTATATCCAGTGTTTTCCCTTACTTGCACTTTCTGTAGACCCCATGCGTACTTGTGGAAATCCCGCCTTGCTTGGGATGAATTGCTTATATATATATATATATATATATATATATGTGTATAGAGAGAGAGAGAGAGAGTACAAGTTCACAATTAATCTACAATTATTGGTTTGATTGATTAATTTGCTTTTTTTATTGTTTATTATGATTTTCAGATTCTTTACACAACCTGCGCACCTAAGCTTACAGCACCTGCTATTCCAAAGCGGTCACCCATCTAGGTATTGACCAGGCTTGGCGCTGCTTAACTTCGGTGATCGTGTGAGAAACTGTGTCTCAGCGTGATATGACTGTAAGCCTATAGTTGTTGGATAACGAAATTGGCAAATAAATCGATAAATGAAGCATCATCAATGTTAATGAAGAAACGAAAGAATATATATGTCCATTTCGTATTCTCTCTCATATTCAGTTATATAAATGTATCTGGCTTTATGTTGAGTTTCAGCTAACTTCAGCTAATATCATGCTAAATTGTTCATCTATGTCAGGCAATGTGATTTTGACTCAGGCATTTGAATAAAGTCTGATTTAATTAAAATTTTAGGTGTCGCCGTTAATCGACCAAAATGGGGAAAGTTAAATATAATTTTGTTATCCAATTCAAGATTACCATTTTTATTCCTACTCTATTAATTATTGCTAAAAAGCAATGATCCCCTTTTGCTTTTTGACATTGAAACTCACGCTGAAATGTTTTTTCAGTAAAGTGCAACTATATATATATATATATATATATATATATATATATATATATATATATATATATATATATATATGTGTACCTTCATGACGTAGGAGATCATGATTTTTCTTTGTGAAAATAGCTGGCTGGTCACTGACTCTTGGAGTTCATCAGCTTTTGGCAAATCTTATTAATTCTTACAAGTGAGAGAAAGCAGACCTAGTACTCGACCACAATTTATGTTGAAAACTATTTTAAAATATGGTCAAATATGTTAAATATAACCAAAATAGATAATGATATTGAATACAACAATTTGAACATGAGCTTGAAACTGAACATAATGAATAAAACGCATAACAGAACGCACACACACACACACACACACACACACACACACACACACACACACACACACACACACACACACACACACACACACACACACACACACGTGTGCGCGCGCATATGTGTGTGTGCGTTTTGTGACATACAATGTTATGTCTGTATTTTGTCTGTTACTTTTGGAAAAGTTATTAACATTCCAAGTTTTAGTCTAACATTCCAAACATTTAATTGTAAAAATGAATAAGCAATCAATAATAAATTTGTAATAAAACTATTATGCTTATTTATATATGATAATACACACACGTACACACGCACGCGAGCGCACAAACACACACAGACGCACACACACACACATATGAATTTTATGCAATCGTCTATAAACATTTGTGTACAAATACCTATGTACATATATGTGTAATATTATCGTCATAATATGTATGCACAGAAGCATATGAAGCATTTTTGTTAAAATGTTCAGGTGTTTACTTGGTACTGCGTCTATTTTTAAGTGCAAATGAGATGACTGTCTTGGAGAAAAGTGGGATAATTGAAATAAGGCCAAATTTGTAGTTGATGTTATATTTTGGGCATATACTTTTTTCAAGCCAATGCACTTTTTACGCACATAAACACTCCAACGAAGAAACACATACACAGAGACAGGTATATAGACAGAGCACATTCTTACTGTCCCTTACGAAAAATACACCTACCTACCTACCTACCTACCAACTCACCCAGGTAAATTGAATTACTGGTACACCGCTTATAGTGAAATAAAGGTTAGTAAACTCGTCTAACATTTAGTTATTAAATCGTTTGATTCTGTAATGGGTTCCTATATTTTACAAATATACAATTAACGTCATATGCAACCAAAAAATAGATATACTGTATATACATAAATGCAAACAAGATTCTTTCGAAATGTAACTTGTAAAAAACAAATGTACTTGAAAGCTTAGATGTTATCAAATTGCTTTTCAAAGCCGACTTTTCCATAGATTTTTCTCACACACTATTATCCCGGTTCTCTTTCGTGTCTCTCAAAATCATTTATTTATTTTGTATGCAGTCATAATGCATTTCTCTCGCATTCTGTCAACAATGGATTTTCTTAGAAGTACTCTGTACGAAAATGTTGACCTGGTAAAGGCTCCAAAACAAACGTTTGTGTTAAAAATTAGACAAAGGTTACCTTTTAGATAAACAAGGTGTTCATTGAATGATGTGTATTTTTTATATTTCTTCATCTTTCTTGGTAATTACCAGATTTAGACATTTAAATAATAATTTGTCCATGTTTTGCAGTCATTCCATCGCCATAGTTCTTTGATGATTTAATCATTAAACCACGCAGCTGTTTTAGTTCCATATTTAGACTATATATAAATCAATAGACATAGGTGTCCAAAATTGAAACAGAAAAATGACAGATTTCTGTATTTAGATTCGATTTATTCACCATTTTTCAACTCCCAACAAATAATAAAAATTCCTAAAATGTTATGTTTTTAAAAATTTTATTAAACTTGACTTCAACATTTCAATCTGGGAATTTCAAATGTATTTTATTCGTTTTTGTTGTTCTCATATTTCTTTATATGCCATTTATTTTAAAAGTTTTATAAAAACGACTCCACTGGCTGAACAACATAGAATATTAAAAAAATCAGTCACGCCTTCCTTTTGATAAGTCAGTATTATTTTGGCCTAGAATATAAAGTTATTCCCGATATTATTTATAGCCTTGAAAATGTAAAAATATATTTTTATTAAAGGATTGTGTTTTTTGACCGAAATTGACGTATAAAGAAGAAAAATGAAAGATAGAATGCATGAAAAATATAGAGAAAAACTTCCAATGAAATTTTATTCGCATTTCATCACAAAAGGATTATTCCAAATTATTCATATTCATAAATTCATAATTATTAGCTTTCATTAGCTATCACTGCTTGGATTATTTTCTTGTTACAGTCGAAGATTTTCAGCAAACTGACAGTTTTATGCTTTGGTCTCAAATTTGAATTTCGTCATGGTCTCATCCACTTTAATTGGGGTATCAGTCCCACTGACTGAAAAAAAATTCCCCACCCCCCGAGAATGCACCGTGCTTCAATGTTAGGACGTTGATCTTTAGATTTAAAGTTTCATCCTGTAATTAATAGATTAATTTTTTGTTTTATTTAACTAAAGAATTGGTAATCAAAACCTGGAATCTTTGTCAAGATGATACTTAGCAAAAACTGAACATGGAGGAATAGAATCTTCTTTGACCGTCTTCCATGGAAATCGGTCTTATGCAAAATTCACTGAAGTGTCTGCCGAAATATTTTGATATTGGATTCTTTCAAATCGTTCCAGGCTTCCTTGGTGGTGATCATCGGATTATTCTTGACATTTCTGAGGCTCTTTCTTACCATACAAGGTAATACCTTACATTTCGATTTTTGTATTTTTAGGTTTTTCATAGTGTGTACACTCTTGAATTTCTTAATAATTCTTTAAACTATTGAAACTAGTACTTGAAATTGGTTTGATATAATTTTTCAGTTTGAATCTTAAATATGAGGTTCTCACTAAGTTCTTTAATCTTAATCATGGTGATTGATTTACTTCTGATGAGAAATGATAAAAATTCCAACTGTTGCTCTCCATTTTAACTTCAGTCCCAATGCCACACTATTGTATTCACCTTGTTTATATTCATTTTAAAGGCAGTTAAGAAATTTACAAGGGAGAAAACTCAAATACCTTCCTTTATCATTCATTTCTGTTATGTAATAATTTTCAACATGCCTTTTGTAATCAAATTCCAAATAAAACTTCAATTAATTTTACTTTTTCTCCATATTTCTCATATGTTGATTCTTTTACACTTTTTTTTTCTTTTTTCTTTATATATCAATTTCGGTTAGAAAAAATGCATTCTTTTGATGAAATCTTTATGTTTGTAATTGGTTCCTCAAAACAGAAATGACTCCTGATTCAACCTAAAGGTCATAAAGCACGCATAAGTAGGAATTTTTAGTAAGAATTCAGTAATATCCTGATTATTTTTTTATTTAATTCACCATCTGCATATTTTCATATGCACTTGAAAAACGCTGTAAAGGATATCAATACCTGAATATAATTATTGGATGGTAATAGGTAACTAGTGAGTAGCAAAGTTGATTTTCGTTCGGCTAAACCTATAGTAAGAGTTGAAAGGAAATACTTACCCAGCTGCATTTTGGCTGGTGACTCCGGAGGTAGCCAAAACAGAACCATGGTGAGAGAGGACAGTAATACACATGGCAATATCAAAATATAATTGTAAAAGGCAACTTTTCTTTTTATCTTGAGCTTAAAAGTTAAATCTGAATAGGGTTCCGCGCAACACGGATAATGTTCGACGTTTTTGACAGCTGACGAATCGAGAATATCCCATTCGTTGCTAGCAACATAGTCGGTCAGCACAAATCCCTGGAAATCATTCCAAAACATAACGTCCAGTTTGTTACCATCGTAGGTCCAGGAACCAAATTTAAGGTAACATGTCTGTGAATCAAATGGAAAGTAAGTGATGTCAATGGAACAAGAACTTTTGAAGATGGCCTGTGGCATCCAAAATACAGTACCATCGCTGTCAAGGACCACCAATGCATCTCTTTTCTCTTCTAGACGTGTATCAGCACTAAAAGACAAAATTAAAACAGAAAAAAATCGTTTGAATAATAAAACGAGATTATCAGCGTTAATGTAAAAGGACTTAGTAGTATTTTTCTTAATGACATTCGAGAAAATTGTCTAAACATGTTTGTAATAAGAGAAAATACAAAAAGTATTTAGTATTCATTGTTACTTTCTCAGAGAGTTATTAACAAATGTCTTATAGAGTCGATGCTGAAAATTAAAAATTATTATGACAGAAGAAGAACAAAAGCAGAAATTGGATACATTCTGAATAACCAGTTTAAAAATTATTTATGAAATTAATGGAGATTAGCAATATTGCATAGCCAAAAGTCTTCAAAGTTTTCAAAGCTCTGCAACGAATAACTTACTTTCGGTTATTATTCCCTGTTCAAAAAGTAAAATCCAATAAATACAGGGTTATTGAAAAAGAATTAACCGACTTCATGGCGCATTGTTTTAGTTCTCAAGCATCATCATGGTATGAGTCAATGGCCATTTGAAAGAGAAGTTTTCTAAGTTTTGAATGACTGCCACAGGGGGCGCCGTAGTCGCAACGTATCTGCGGCTGCGTTCAATTGTTTATTTACCCGCAGAATAGTGAGTCCTCAGCAAAAGGTGTTCTGTGTTCTGGAGTTCGTGAAAACAAATACAGTTGTCACGGTGCGAGTGGTTTTCGAACGCAATTCGACATTAATCCGCCCTCTCCTAAGAACATTCGGCGGTGGTTTTTCAAGAGATTGGATATCTGTGTAAAGGAAAAAGTCCAGGAGGACCATGAGTTTCAGAGGAATAAGTGGTGAGAATCCGTGCTGCGTTTGAGGGGAGTCCACGGAAGTCCACAAATCGAGCAAGCCGTGAGCTTGCGATCTCTCAAACCACTATCTGGCGTGTGTTAAGAAGACGTCTACATTTGTAACCTTACAGACTATGCCTTGTTCAGGCACTTACCAAGACCTTGCTCTCTGTGCTTGGCCTGCGAGATCCCCAAACCTTACCGTGTTGTGATTTTTTCTTGTTGGGATTACGTAAAAGATCGCGCTTATGTTCCACCGCTACCCACTAACCTCGATGATATCGAATAACAACAGCGATCAACTCAGTGGATCGTGATATGCAGATACGTGTCTAGGAGGAATTCTCTTATCACATTGATGTTGCCCCTGCTGCAAGTGATGGCCACATTGAACACTTGTAAGACAGGAAATAAAAGTTGATTGTGAGTAGAATACTTGTGACTTGGCTGGAGTTTTCTATTACTTTTCCTTATTAATATATTGCGTAATGAAATTGGTTCATTCTTTTTGAACAACCCTGTATATCTTTATTTTTTTTATCCGACAACGATGTTGAAACACTTTCCAATGTTTTAAAAAGATTTTCACTCAGTTCTTTCAATACGCCGTGGAGCGTCTGTAGAAGAAAATGAATGAACCGATTTTTTTTTTTTTAACTCGGTCCATGAATAAAGTCCGGGGAAGCAATTATGCGTTTTTTACTATAAAACTTAATTCATAACCAAAATTAAATCGAACTCTTAAATCGATTACAAATCAGACGATATAACCTTATAAAGATAGAAATATTCAGAATTTCTGAAACCTTTTTTAATGATTTGAAATAAACATCGAAATATAAGCAAAATTATCATCTTTTATGATAACAGATTATATTTTTCGAAATTGTACAATGAAAATAATTTTCTTGTAGAAATACTTACTAATTGTATAATTTAATGTCAGGCATCCAGATGTCTTTCTGCGGGATTCGAACGCTTTTGATCATACCGTATTCCACTGGGTCCCATTTCAAATAAATATCTTTCCATTGCTGGAATAAAAATTAATAACTTAATAAGTTAATAACACATTTTCATTCTCTCATAATGTTAATGTTTAACTCTACTCATGCATTCAAACGCTTTTAAGGAAATGCTTTTTAGTCAAACAAATTCCTTTTTGTGTCACTTCATTCATATAAAAATATCTTAGGAAAGGCAGGGATAGGATGTTCCGCAAATAAATCCACTAAGTTAAATGAAGGTTTTAGCAAAGACAGTATAGTTCTATGGGTAGAAAATTAATATGTGTTCGTTCTTCTATGTGTTTGGGAAGAGTCTAGGAAATCTGATGGTCAGTAAACAAGGGAAGAGATAATAGTATAAAAACTCCGGCGATTAAAAATTCCTTTTCTAATCAGAGTGACAGAAAAACATACATCATGGCTTTTTAATGTGGTGCTATTTATACAGGATATCATGCCAATCTCAGTCTGTTTCAGTATATCTGAATGTATGAAAAAATTCTAAATATGTACTTGCACAAAAAAAAAAAAAAATACAAAAGTGCTACGAAGCGAGCATAAAAAGTAACGTGTGTTTTCCTGAATACGTTCATTCTTCGTCATATTAGTCTTGATGGCGACTCATTGAAAATAGTACATGTATTGTTTTGAACAAGAAAATAATTATGCTGTATTCGGAGCAACAAATATTTTGTTTTTCTTGCTAGTTAATGTTGAACTTATTTTACTCGCCAAGTTTTAAGATTTTACGTCCATTTTGACAGTTTCTCTTAATTAATGTATTTACTCCTGGATGAGATTCATTCATCTGTGACAGGAGATCGATACGACCAATTATTCGTGTACACAGAGACGTATATATACCTTTTCTGTATCTATACATGCGCGTGCGCGCATCCCCACCCCTACACGCTTATATATATATGTGAAATGAATGACAAATTGGAAAAAAATCTATGTAACACGTTTCGTACTCTAGAAGGACTAAAGTAATGTTTTTGTTTGGGGAATTATACATGTATACGAAGAAGTGGAAGATATAAAAATGCAAGCGTCGGTTATAATTATGCACCGAAACGAAACATTGAAAATGTTCTCATGCCGAAATTCTAAATTTTTTAATTAATTTTTTTTAGACGTGTCTGGTCATGTAGTCTAGCTGATTTCATTTAGTTTCCTTATACTTTTTTTTTTTTTTTTTCATTTTTATTATTAAGTATTAAAACATTGAGATCATATAAGATCTGACAAGAAAGGTGACATGCTGTAAGAAACTGAACGAAATTTTACCGTGGGTGATCTAGCGATCAGAGCACTTCCTATACACTTCCGCCTAAGTTCACATTGGTCGATTTGTTTGGAAGGTGGTTTCTTTATATTATCGCTCTGGGGCACCTTCAGAAAGTGCTTGAAAGCCATACCATGAGTAAAACTTGATCGACATCATTAGGTGGAAGATGTCGATGTTTGTACTAGCACGAAGTCACAAGTCATCGTGACCGAGGATTTGTGCGTACTGGCGTTGTTCAAACTGCACACTCTGAATCGGAAAATAATGTCCGCTCAGCATAGTTGCAATATAAACTACAGGTGTCTGCAAAACACGGGCGTGTTCGAAAAACGAATAGTCAGCCATTATCTATCTATCTATCTATCTATCTATCTATCTAATGAAAACGCATATTATTTTTATGCGTTTCGATGTCAATGCAAGAAAATGAAAAAATTACGACCCTTTTGTTGTCTTGAGGACTTCTGTGTGTGTGTGTGTGCGCGCGCGCGCATGCGAGTGAGGGTGGGTGCTGAAAATTTCTTAGCCTAAACCACTTCCCAAAATTTGACAAAATGATCGAAAATCAGATTTTTTTTTATTGGAATTCTTTTTTCATATGCCTGATGTCGGAAAACTTTTCTAATACCTGTAAGGATAATGCGGCAGCATTTGCAATTAAAGTTAGAACTCAGTGTTGATCAACTGCATCATTTCATATCTTTTGTTGATGACAAATAAAAAGTGGGTTCGGACCTTATTAATGATAAAATAAACACAAAAATTCAGAATTTTCAGGGAAATTTAATGAAATTCAGCTGTGAAGTGACAACAATATGGCATATATACTTACGCACACAGAATGTCCTGGGCTGCATTTGATACCAGTACGAGTTGTGGCAATGGTAAACAATGTTTAATATTGTAGTTCAGAGTGGCACAAGATGTTACTATGTTGTTACATTATTTTCTAATTCCAGAAAATACGGAAGCAGCAACAGTAACGCTTCTAGCAAAGTTTCTAGGATAATGTCCCTTTGGTTAGCAATCGTTATCGAAGGCATCTTTATGATATCTTCAAACTTAGTTGATTCTTTGTCACAGTGTAAGAATACCAGACCTCTGATCTATGATTGCTGTATTATTAAAAGAGATCATCCAAAAACAACAGAGAAATGGAATTGGCAAAAAATAAAAGAAAAACTGTTAAAAATAAAACAAAAATATCAACAACAGGGTGCAGTAATAGTTCATGGTCATGTAGCGATATCATCTTATTGGTAATTCGTTTTGTAATTATTATTACATCTTTTACACACGATGAGGTTAGCACGTGATGTGATTTGGTCATAACCATCCAATCTGCATCCAATTTTGGTAATGGCTTAAAAATGAACTTAAATCACAAAGATAATGAGTCATTGAACAAAAGCAAAATAAAAACAAAACATGAATGCGCAAAGGTACATAAAAAGAAAATACATCTAAGTACTCAATTATGCACACAAAATCATTTTAAAATAAAGTCTATCCATTAATGTTTCGTTAAGAATAATAAATGGGATTGCTGGTATTAGGTAAAGGATAGATATTTACTTGACTAAATCCATGTATTTTTCACTAAAGATCGTAGAGTGGCATTTTCTTGAAGCTGATCGGGTCCATCATGACATTCAGGACATGGGAATAGAGAACGTAGTCTTTACTTGAATACCGGGTGTTGATACAGCAAACTCGAACAGGTCGTTAATAGGAGTGAAGAAGGTGAAGGCAAATGTCTGCAAAAGTTGAAGGAAAAGAGACGAAGGATGGAGAACATAAACAGTGCATATGTGTGCGTGTGCGTACATGTGTGCGGACGTGCATTTTTCTAGGAAAATGAAAAAAGCGAGGCTGTTAGAAGAAAAATGCTGCAGAAAAGAACGGGATCAAGTGCAAGGAATTGACGAAGATCTTATAAAATGGTTTCGAAAATAAACACAGAAGTGTTTTCCTCGCATACCTGATTCTTAACTAACATGTGCACAAAACGACGAAAATTTACTCACAGTGACGAGATTTTTAATGACAAAATAATCTAACGAAATCATCTATGGCAGCTTTAATATAAATAACAAAATACGAATACCTAGATTATTAAAAATTTCTTGTTTCATGTATTCAACAATATATATATATATATATATATATATATATATATATATATATATATGAGTTAATGCTCAATTTTAGGAATAAAGCACATGTATTAAACGATAAAGAGATCGTTGAAATTAACACCTGGCCTAACAATTGCGCGGGGAGTTAACTTCAGTGTCCACTTTTATATTTTATGTATTAAATATACAAAAACGCATTCTTTAAAGGATCGTTTTTGACCAACACTTCATCAGAAGAATACGTTAGTACTTTCTTAGATAAACAAAATGAAACAAATTCGCACAGCGAAACCCAAGTATATAAAGGAGGGTTAAATGAGTTTTTGCATATTTAAGGCAATATCCAAATTCTGCGGTGTCATATACAAGCACACATACACACACACATATATGTATGCATGTATATATATATATATATATATATATATATAGTTTTATACCTGTAACAAAACTCACGGTGTATTTTATAAAGTGTTTAGTATTTTTTTATACTTTCCAATTATCAAATTGGTACTCTTACTTTTCAACTTCGATAAACAACTTGGAAAAATCTGTCAGTGTGATAACAAAGGCAATCTTACTTCGGTAGTGCAAAGAAAATAAGTTTTACAAAGCAACAAATTATAATCATATATGAAACTTCTACTGCAAAAACAGCTTCCAACATAGGCTTTATCAGATGAATATCTGATAAAGCCTATGTTGAGCGTCAGATCACGCATGATTACAGGGCCGAATTATCATTACCATTAACTTCTTTTTTGTTGAAAACAAAACGAGTTGAGACACATATGCCGTGATCAAGTTGCCTTTAAATACTTGCCATCCGATTTTGATAGGAAATACATATAGGTCATTCCACCATTTCACATGTATTGCTTTAGAACATCTTCGTGTTTTTCATTACCATTTTATAGAGATGATTTCAAACAATATTTGTCCATTTATATTTCTGCCAAATGATTAACAAAACCTGAATGCTTTGTTTTGGTTCAAAGGAGATATAGACTGAATAAGAGAATGGACTCAGAGAGAGAGTGAGAAAGAGAGTGAGAGAGAGAGAGAGAGTGAGAGAGAGAGAGAGAGAGAGAGAGAGAGAGAGTGAGAGTGAGAGGGAGAGGGAGAGGTAAGACAAAATAAAGAGAAAGAAACTATATATCAGAGCGAGTTGAGAACAAAATATTTATAAGTATCTTTTGAGGGAAAAGCAAAAAGAAAAGAGAGTGTTATTGGAAAATAAGATTTAGAGAGAGAGAAAAAAAATAGAGAGAATGTCAAGGAGGTGAGAAAAGAGGGAGACATATAAATAAATTTGACCGAATAAAAAGAGGAAGAAATGAGATGTGGCAAAAGTGTGGGGGCTTCAAAGGCAAAAAAAAAAGAGAAACAATAAAGAAAGTGAATGAGAAAGCATTAGACAAAAAGAAAGGGAAAAAGAATTTTTGAAAAAAAATGCAGGAAAACGTGAGTGGAATATAGAAAAAGGAAAAAGAAAAGTAGTTGAAAAAAATGAAAAAATTAATGGAGAAAAACTAGTGTAACATACTGTGTGTTTATACGTGAAAGCAATGGGACACAGCGAGGAGGAGAGAGAGAGAGAGAGAGAGAGAGAGTCGAGAGAGAACAAGAGATGTAGGAGAACAAGAATAAAATAAATATAAGTGATTGTATGAAAGAGACGTGACAATGAACAATAACAAGATATTGTATCCATCAGTTTTTATATAGTACAAAGAGACAAAATATCGTCACTTGTTGAAATCAGTTTAGGGAAGCAAAGAAAATGATTCCTGTCTTGAGTGACACAATTTGATTTTTTGATCAGCTCTCTAGATTGCTTTAAATATCCAATTCTTGACGTGTCTTACAGTCTACTGATGAATTTATTAGAACAGACATAGCAGCAATCGATATTATTTTTGAGCATAAGTTCTAAGGTTTTTCTACCATTACAGTACATCGTATTCATGAAAATGACTAATATTCTTTCTTTCTTTCTTTCTTTATTTCTTTCTTTCTTTCTTTCTTTCTTTCTTTGCTAGTGGTAGTCTCCGTTACCCGTTGAGCAAACCGAGGTAAAAATATAATTTGAAATACTTACCCTCAAAAAAGATCTCAGTATTTATTACTGCTATAAGTGTTACTTTTGGGAACACGTGTTTGAGTAGACGTCCGTTTTGTTTATCAAACACAGTTTGAGAAAACAGTAATGTTTATTTAAACACGTGCACCCACTAAAAGTAACGTTTATAAGAAGAAGAAATAATGTCGAAATAGAAAAATTCATTAATTGCTTAGATCTCAATATTGAGATGTGAGAAACTTTTTAGCCTTTATTACTTTAGAAACACATTTATGAATAGAAAACTTCTGCATATATAAAAAGGACAATCATTAAGATTTGTATAAGTGTATTCGTACGCGAATATACGTCTTCTCTATTTCACATATATTCAAAAAATACAGAGGTACTTTGTTTATTGCTTTAAGCGTGTATAATGACTCTCAGACACAAAATATTATGAAACACAAGCACTAATACAGTGAGGCACAAATTTATCCTATCGGACCTCCTTTAGTAATGTTTTTAACCAATACAAAACTTTAAAAATCAATGAAAAAATATATCTATCCGGTATTCTGGGGCATTCCTTTCTAACACAGAGTGACCCAAAACTGTACAGAAGTCAGCAGTAACCACGTTTCGTTATCTTCTTACTACGATAACAAGAAAAAAAAACCTAATACAATCCACCATAAAAGGAAACCGACTTAATTGAAAGCTGGCAACAGTAAGTTTGGTTTTTCAATTCGACATTCATTCGTGAATATATTTTCAAATAAACTTAGAAAACCAACGTATTTCGAAAACATCTGATTTAATGGATTTAATACTACAAGTCAAATTCATACAAAATATATTTTTTTCCTTACACGTAAAAGAAAGGAATATTGCCAAACGAACATTAACACTACATTGCTCTTGTATAAATTCTAAAAATGAAATAATGCATAATGATAAATAAACTCTTTATATGTGATATGTCAATGCAATTTGTTTTTTATTTGCCATTCAATTACAAATATCCGAAATTCTCAACTCAATAATGACTATTTCTCAAACTTAGCGGACGTACTCTAAGGACGCAAAACACCTTCTTCCACTTGTAACCATTAATTAACCGTCTGTTAAAATTTGGTAACCGTCACCCTAAAATCTGTACAGTTTTTTAAGCAATTCACCCCCCAAGCAAGGCAGGAGTGCCACTAGTAAGTAAGGGGATACAGAGAGTGTAAGTAAGGTAAAAGACTGTGTAGGGGGGGTGAGGAAAGGACGAAAAGAAGAACGGAAGAGGATAAAAAGAAGAACGGGATTTAAGCGTGCTACTAGGTTGGTATATCAGTCCTACCCTTTTACTATTGAAACAGTTAAACGTAACCGGCTCTTTTATTCCAACAGCTGCTTCTCACGTACTTCCCGACGGTGGAACTCCCTTACTGGCTTCCTTGATAATTATAATCTTCAAAAATTTAAATGTAATGTCAATCGACATCTTCTCAGTACGATCTTTTGGGGTTAAAATGATATAATTCACATTTCAAGTATTGAAACAGATTTCTTTTATATATAAAAGATAGAATTTGATCTTAGGCGATGAATAAATACTGATAATCTATGTCAGAAACTTATTATTCAGTACATTAGAATTCTAAAACTCAACATTAAAAACTGACAAGGACAAAATTATCCGTACGCCAGAAAATTATTATAATTATTTTTGAAATTCATAAACTATGTAATATTTATACAATGTTATGAAGTTGTATCTGCGAGTTGTAAACTTTAAAAGAATTTAAATTCACCGTAATGAATGGGCATTTTTAACTTTGTTGCAACCTAGAAAAGGTTAGTGAATGAGGAATAACTAAAATGGAGGTTGGAAATGAAATGATAATCTTTATAACATCAACAAAATACAATATTCGCTGGCGGCTTGAACTAGGTAAACCACTGCTAGTGGTAGACATCTTAGACAGTATCTTACAATATTTATTTCTGTAAAATTACAGAAAATGTGGCACAAGGCCTAAAAAAGGGGATGGGGAAAAGGATGGTCTTCATCTGTCTTAATTTTAAACTTAGCTAGCCACAAGCACTGATCCAAGCATACAAACAATATTCCTAACACCAAAACACCACATTCTTACTAGCATTTCTTACTACATCCACCATAATACCTCATTGTCTCAATGAAAATCCTAAATACTCCTCATATGTACAGATCGTCGTATGTGGGGGTGGGGAATAAAACAACAAATTAAAAAGATCCCCAATGAGTATATACAATATGAATTAATCTATTTACAAGAAACTAATCAAAATCATTACTAGTAATAACCCCCCCTCCACAATACTTAAATCTGGCAGAAATATCAGTTCACTGGGCGAAATCAATGCGGGCCTACAAAATATAAAAAACATTCATTCATCCCTAGCATTCACACAGACACGAACTCATCCAAACACGACAACGAAAAACACACACAGGCGAAAAAGACGAAAATCGCTTCGCATCCACCAGAGAACTGACATCATTGACCACCTAACGAAGGGAGGGTATGGGGAATTAAACTAAAGAAAAAATAGGGACAGAAATAAAAGGGGCCAATGAGCAGACACAATAAATGGCTGTAGCTATCTAGTTTTGTATTACACATGGAAGTTTCCTGTGAGATTCTCTGAATAAGGAGTGGAAGAATATATCAGAATGAATATACGAAACAAGAAATTAGGCAACAAAAAGTGATTGATATTTTTTAGTTACAGGCTTTTTTAAATATTGAAGACACTTTAAATAAATAAATAAATGACAGAATTAATTAATAAGTACCATTCTTTTGGAATGGCAGAATCTTGTCATTTTGTAATTAAGCTTAAGAGAAACTTGATATTAAGAATTTTATAGTAAGAAGAAAATATGGAAAAAATACGAATAAATAAATAGAGAGAGAAAGAAAGACGAATGATAAAAAGAAGAGAAAGATAGAAATGGGATGAAAAAACGTTAAAGAGAAAACCAAAACCGAATAAAGAGTAATACAGAGAAAGAAGAGAGTGTCAAAGGGAAAAAAACATCGAAATGACGATTTAGGAAGCACAAACGTAAAATTGACAAGAAATCATATATATATATATATATATATATATATATATATATATATATATATATATATAATCGTCTTTTATAAAGTTTCATTAAAGGCGACTGACAAGGTATTGCGATTTAAGCTATTTTCATGTGTCCTTATAAATGTTTTCTTTTCTGAACGTAAAGTGTGTAAAAATTGTCCAGATGTTCTGCACATCTGAACACAAGGAAAATTAAATAAAAAGCTTAATCGCAGTACCTTGTAAGTAATCTTTTATGAAAAGCGCACACAAAAACACAGAGAATACAGAAGAAAATTTACACCAATGTTAAATAAAAAAGGAAAATTCGAAAAAAAAAATATAAGCAGTAAATTGCTGAAACCCTCTGGAGTCGGAATGATGAAGGTAGCATCAATCGGCTAACTGACAAATTTTACTCACATTAATCATATATATATATATATATGCATATATATATATATATATATGTGTGTGTGTGTGTGTGTGTGTGTGTGTGTGTGTGTGTATGTGCGTCTGTCTGCAGTGTGTATGTATGTGTGTGTGTGTGCATGTGGGAAAACTACATATATGTGTGTGTGTCTGTATAAGTTATGATTTGTATTTCTAGAAGAAACAAGAATATATTTAGAGAGGAAAAATATCAAGAAAATTAATAAAAATAATTAGTAAATAAATCAAATAAAGAAGGAAAGATGAAAAAGAGAAAGCTTGACAAAGAAAGAAAAGCAATTGGGTGGAATTAAGAAAACAACTTAAAATAGAGAAGATAAAATCAGGATAACAAAGAAGATAAAAGACAAACAAACAATAAGAGTGAATGTCCAGATTTTGTTTCTTGCCAGCTGTAGGAATTTCCGGCAAATTTCCGTTCACATGAAAAAGGAGGAACGCTAAAAACTGTGCCAACTTTGAATTAACTGACGAAAAATAAAAACTAAATCATGGTACGCTAACATTGGTTGAGGGATATGCGAGCAAAATCAGTAAATGCTTACATAAGATCGAACAGTCTAGTAAAGAATTATGAGAGTAATTTGCAGTTGTCTAAAGAAATATAAACTACGTATGTATTTAGATGTCCTTAGTTTGAGTGCTAGCTGTGTTTGGTTCGCTTAAGATTGTGACATTCAATATGTCATGCATGTGGGCATATAAAAACTTGAATATTCGAAAACGTGTATGCAGATGATACTAAAATAGTGCTGTAATGGATTTTGATGTTCAAAGATGCGTGCGTGTGTGTGTGTGTGTGTGTGTGTGTGTGTGTGTGTGTAAGAGAAAGACAGAGAGGCAGAGAGAAAGACTTATGGCGAACGAATTCGAAGAAAGAAACATTCTGAAGCAGACTAATAATGATTTAAATGGAATTAATCTAAAGAAAAATAAAAGAACGGTCGATGTATCTAAAATGATTTCGCGAGATTATTTGTAGCTTTTGATTAATACGAATTATTAAATGATACCGAGAGTTGTATTTCATGAAAAGTAAAATTTTAATAAAAGGTGAGTTAAAATATTTTTCAAACTGGTGCACGTAAATGTCAAGCAAGTCAAGTATATAAATTAATGTTTGACATGCGGGTACATCAGTCATCCCTTGCCTGTTGTCGGGTGTGAATATATCGCTGCCTGCTGTGTCATATTACACTTGCAATTTTAGTGCTTTTTTAGTACCCTTAACAAACTAAAAAATAGTTTAGATGGTAACACACTGCAAGGACAAAAAAAAAAAAAAACGAAAATTCGATATAATGGAATAGCAGTCATGTGATCAAAGTGACTCTGAAACAGACGGACAGTTCGAATATGTGAATTCCCAGTACATGTTATTTCAAAATATTCAGAAGTAAAATTGCAAGCGCCTTTAACGGTTTGTAAAAATACAAGAAATAAAAGCGCTATTATTATAGAAATGACGGACCTTTTAATTCGATTGAAAATCTCAATAAAAATGAACCTTACTTTTTAGCAGAATAACCAATCACCCAAAAGATTCAAGTTTATTTGAAGTAGTAATAGAACGTGAAAATAAAAATGGTTGTACAATTTTAAAAATCTGCAAATTTTGGTTGGATTGTTGGTTTTGTAAACTAAATAAATTTGCATAATATAAGTGGTAAATTAGCAGATGGCAGTTAAATATTGTTTTGAAGAAAACCTCGAAGAGACTGGATATATTGATCAATAATAACTTGTTAATGTAATCGAAACGGGCTTGTTCTTAAAATGCTTTCGAGATATTTCCATAAAGAAATTTTACTTAGATTTAAAAGTTCTAAGATTATGGATAATGCTATCTGCATCTATTGAAAGAAAGATAGAAAAGACAGTTCAGTCTACTCTGGTCAAATATTTTTAAGCAGTCATGAGAATATTTGATAAATCTTAATTTTTCTTTCTCTAAAAACAATATTCTATTACTTTTTATCCTTTAGTATTATATCAACTTAATAAAAATAACAAAACTATATTCAAAATTTTCATCTATCTATCTATCTATCTATCTATCTATCTATCTATCTACTCACGAGCCACTTGGACAAATACTCTTTTTTGCAAATTTCTATTCAGCCAATGACGTTACAGAAATTTAATGGATATAGGCATTTAAACATGGCCATTGTGACCTGCTGAATTACATTTTATATATTAGTATGAGAAAGAAAGGTGCATTTAAATGCCTTTGAACACGGCATGGACATTGGTGCCAGACGGGCAGATATGAGTATTTAAAAATTGCTGATCTAATTGGATTATCAATATTTCAAGAACAATCATCTCTAGGATTTACAGAGAATGACCAGAAAAAAGAAATAACCCAGTGAGCGGCAATAGATATGATTATTAAAGACAGTATTAAATTAATAACAATATCACTTGACCGCTACAAATTAATATAGGATTTTAAAAGATTTAAAAGTTAATAAATTATCTTTACAGCTGTAAAAAATCTTTTACAAATACTTTCTGAAATGAAAACATTTAAAAAATAATTTAATTCATGTGTGAATAAGTCCTGAAAATTTCATTAAAATCCGACATTTATCTGATTTTTGCAAAATACTTCTAAAATTCCCCATATTAATTTATGGTAAAACGTTGACAGCAGAGAAAGAAATTTTAAGCAAAATTTCGAAGGTTCTAAAAAAGACTAAAAATAATTTTTACATCAACAAATGGTTTGGTCTTTCCTCTTAATAAAAACAAAGATATTGACGATAAAACTTTATCGCGTAACATTGTGGGCGGAAATCCCTTGTTGAAAGAGGTCAGAAAACAGAACGGCTGAAGCTGATAGAAAAACAACAATAGCTTTATATCATAAAGAGCACGACATGTTGAACTTTGAAGCAGATGGACTAAAGCAGCCACAGAAGACTATGCGGGCGCTACTCTTGTAATATACGAAGAAGAAATTGAGACTCCAATTCGCTAAGGAAAACGAAAATTAAACAAAAGAAGATTTGAAAAACTTTGCCTGGTCTGACGGGTTTCGATTTCTGCTGTGACATTCTGCTGCGATGGTAGGCTAAGAATTTGATGTAAATAACATGAAAACATGGAAATCTATTCTGCCTTGAATCAACGGTTCAGGTTCTGGTTGGTGTAATATTCTTTTTTTTTTACTATTATTAAAATATTTTTCTAAAATCATTTAACAACATCAACAACAACAGTAAAACGTGTGATGAAATAGTGATTCATAAACGAAGCAATTTTTTTAAAAGTATTATGCAGAAGGTGTACTTGAGAAGATGCAATGTAAAATGCGATTTTGATTTTGATATACAGACAGCTCACAGGTCAGAACACTTTACTAAATTGTTACCAATACGGAAAGAGAAATTTGAAATGTGTCCGTTTTTGAAAAACGAAAAGTCGAATCTGGAAAAAGGGAGATATACAGAACTAGAGTGTGTGTGTATGTGTGTGTGTGAGACAGAGAGAGAGAGAGAGAGAGAGAGAGAGAGAGACAGAGACAGAGACAGAGACAGAGAGAAAAAGTATAATAGGCATACATCGAGACGTTGCTCGGAATTGCGAAAACTGTGGAATCTGAAAATGACATTCGGGTTAATAATCATTAAATTGGAACATTCAGAACGGAGACAATACCAAATATGACAAGTACAGAAGGAATACGAGAATGTTGCTAACTTGTGGAGATTTGCCATTAGTTCATATTCATAATGTTCATCAGATTACTACTACTACTACTAATGATAATAATAATGTGACTATTAAGAGAATACAATCGGCTGTAAACTTTAACTTGCTTTTGTGATAACCTTTTTATTACAATATTTGCTTTTTTAATTGCAATAATGAATAAGTAGATAAATCCTGGGTCATATACATTTATTTTTATGTCTGTTTCTGTAGAACTATTTTCATTAATGAATAATAATTGTTTTTGAGTAAATCTATGATAAATTGAAAGAAGAATATAAATGAAGCAACAACAATAATACAAACAGCAACAAGCTGTGAAGAAAACAAAAAGAGTGAGTGAAGCTTATAAAATTTAGAAGAAAAATATGAAATTGATATTTACATATGTTATCCAAACGTTGATGGATAATATTTGGTTCCTTTCATCCAAATCCAGGATTTGTATCAAATTAACGCCATATTCCACTGTAATTGTTTCATTTGGATTGTTGACGGGTCTCCCTGTTTTACCAAATGTCCGGTATCGTTCAATAAGATATTTGATTAACCTTTTTTCCTGCGACAACACAAACGTTCCTGCAACACAAAAATGATCACATTCAATTATCCAAAAAAAAAAAAAATGAGAAAAGGCGTTCAAGAAATCTCATCATTAGAATATATACAGCGTTTAAGAAAGCTAATAATAAATGAACCTTCTTATATTATTTCTTCCTTAATTGAATCTATCTTTTGAAAGATATTTTTTTGAAGGAAGGCTTTTCCCAGTATGCACCATATTTGAAAGGAGAAGTCCGCAGGCATAAATGAAATATCTTTTTACCAGAATATTAGTGTGAAATTCCTGTAATTGGAATTTGAGATTGGTTAATGGTTTACTCTCAAGTATGTCACTGTAGAATCCCACATCTAACAATGATAGGCAAATTGTCCATCAGATAATTAAAAAATGAAAGCAGCTCGGTAATACACGCACTTGTTTAAAAATATTTTGAGGCTGATATAATTCAAAATATTAGAAACATTAACACTTTCTCGTAATATTGCTTACCTACAATTATTAATTGACTTCGATAATGTAAGAGAATTTAATCATTGTATGTTTGCTTCTTGTCAGTGTTTAACAAACTATGATTTTGAAGGCCCAACGTAGACGAGATTTACTGAAATATTAGCAGAAAACAATTTTCATATTTCTGTAGTAAACCGAATATTAGTATACTTGTAAAATATGCAATATCTATCTGTGGTTCCAACTCCAGTTGTAAATCAAAGAATAATATTATTTGGATAAATATTTTATTTGAATAAACTCATTTATTTACAAAACACAAATTGCATGTACCATCAGCTCTATCTTGTATGTGACTGGTGCAGGGCTGCCAAATTGTCAATGATTGGCCCTGAAAGCCGTCAGAAAGAAACGTAAATCTTCTTTTTTTTCTACGTCAAAACGGTTTTGAGTCTTTGACAGCAGATGAATTATCCGAATGAAACCAAACTTAACCAAGTAAGATGTGAGAAAAGCGAGTAAGAGCAACTTCATATCTTTCTAGAGTAGTTGGGTGATTCTTATGCATATCTTCATTCGTTCACAGTTTCTGGTGATCCTCCATACTTGAACCTCACTTGAACCTCACTTGAACCTCACTTGAACCTCACTTGAGCCTCACTTGAGCTGCTGTGTTATTTTGAAGTTCAATGAAACTTTCTTGTAGGGTGATAGAAGCATCAGCAATAAAGGGATCCACAAATCACTGTCATTTGGACTAGATCAGAGAAGTGAGTTTTCATATCATTATGTAACTGCTTCAAATGATCGACATACACTGCACTGCAAGGTATATGTTGCTAAGGAAGAAAACTGTGCAAACTCCCGTCTCCCAAAGTTCAACCAGAACAGATTTAGTTTCCCGTTAAATGCCTTAATTAACTCCTTGTTGGAAAACAGAGTGGAGTCATTTCCTTGGAGCTCTTGGTTCAGGATATTTAGCTTTTCAACATTAAAAAACAATCTGGTGAAAACATAACTTAATTTAAACTTTAAATTATGAGTTTTAAATTTTAAGAAATTAAAAACTTCATCAGTCATTTTGCATAGATCAGATGAAATAATTACAATAAATAAATATTTATGTTAAGAAAATCGCTTAGATTAATTTAATATTTAACTTAATAATAAATTTAATATTTTATTTTAAATAATAATTATTAATTACAAAATACAATATATATATATATATATATGGGTCCTAAATTTTCTCTGTTCCCTCGTGGACCCCCATTTTTCAAACTTGGCCTTGTAGCCCCTGAAAATGTCTCATGGCCCACGTTGAGAATTCTCGATGAACTCTTCAGAACATGGGTGATCATGGTTCTCTACAACTTCCAATCCTTCATAACTGAAAAGCATTTTTTATTAACCCTAACCCTCCCATATTCTCCCATCCATATACACAAAGCTCGTTAAGTAAATTACATGTTGCCATCTTCTGTTCGTCTTCAATATGTCTTTTCATTGTCAAATTTTCCAGGCCTTCTCTTTTCCTTATCAGAAGTTTCAGCTGTCACTTTGTGATTTTATTCATAATTTTCTTTTTGTTTCCATTTTCCTAAGAACTTCCTCGTTGTTCGCATGTTCCGTTCATTAGGAACCCTGTGTTGTCTCAAGTTTCCTCTTTCTCTGCGATGGAATTGTCCAGCATACACTGCCATATAACTTCCTATGTGGAACTGAATGCTGGACAATTTTTTCGTTTGATGTTACATAACTTTTCAGCACACTTTTCTTTGTTTCTAACGAAATTTCCTGTTTCTTAAAATCTTTAATTTTTGGAAGGAATTTTTTGTGATTCCAGTGCGCCTTCGGTTTCCCATATTTTGCTAAAAACTTTCCATATATTTAAACTTCTGTATTTTTTTTCATTTTGACATGCCCCCACATTTGTATTTAATTACCTCGTTCATATTTTCATGTGGTTTGATGTTAGTATAAGTTCTAGATTATTCTAACATCAAATTATCCTGTCAGTTCAAACAGACTCTTGTCCCGTACCTTGTACTTGCTCTGCGTAATCTATGACACACAAGTATTCATGCTTCTATATGATCCTTCCGAAAGCACTGATTAGATGAAAATGCAAAAAACGGCAAGCTTACCGATTCCATTCGGTCTAAGGACAGAAAAGCGTCAGAATTTGTAGGTGATAACATTTTCAAGAATGAGTTTTGACTCCTTTATCCTTTGCTTGTGTATGTGTGTGTACACGTGCACACGCTAGATCAAGTCAATTAAAAGGCTTGTACACAGAGATTCAAATGCAGTAATGTGTTTTGGTTCGTAAACTTGTTAGAAAATAGATATTTAGACAAATCCACTATTAGGATATAGCGTGATTTTACAAATACATTAATGTAGTAATTTCAGAAGTGTTGGGAATGTTATGTTTATGGGAACCATGGTGCCTCAAAAATGTTGATTCAGATCTTTACCTTTTACTTGAACATGATTTGCTAGTAGTTAATTCTTTTAAGACGCAACGAATAAAATAAACACTGACAAGATAACTTAGTAAGTAATTATAATATGTAATGTTCACAATTTCTTCTTGAAAGCATGCCACGTGAAAAAGAATTGTAAACATGCAAACCTGAGTTCAAATTCCTGCCTATTCTTTTGCATTCACTTTCGTATAAATGTTCTTGGAAAAGGTATAAATCTATACCATCACGCCCCCCCCCAGATATAGGTTAAACAGCAGAGTTTTCTGTCTCTGGGTGACAGCCAGTCTAAGAGAAGGATTACTCTGAAGCAACGGAAAAATATTCAACTATATTTTTCTAAGAACTTAAGTCTAATTCACAGACATTAAAAGGAATCTGTGGAGAGTGGTGGTTGCCTACGTACTAAAAGTACGTCAAAATTGCAACTCGCTGAGGTTTTACTTAATTTTGCGTAATTATTTTGATTACTATTAATTTTTATTTAATTCATTCGAACTCTTTTCATTTTCGTTGACGTGATCAAATTTAGTTGGATAAAATTTATTCCAGGCCTGCAAAAAAGGTGGCTGGTGAAAGTACCCTGCATGGCCAGCGAGTAGTTTTCAATTTAGTAAACATTTTGTATTCATCAGAGTACATTCGGCGACTGATCGCGTATGAAAAATTAAGTTTTGTAACAACATGTATGTATTCAACCAATATTTCACTATCGTTGTATTTAATCAATCCTTTTAACTCTCCGTCGAAAAACAACAAAAAAGAATGTTTATAGATTTTTTTTAGACTTTTAAGCCTCCTTGGAAATTGTTAGTTTTCAAAATGTTGCTGTTTAAGATTTTATTGGACATTTCTATTCACAAGTTGGATGTGAGCATGTCCACAGGAAGAATATATATGTGAAATCACAATCCTTTCGTTGGAGAGTGAGTGCAATATGATTTGGTTGACTGTACACCTCACATCCAGTTATAGTTATTTAGATTCTCGGGAAAGAACGATAATATTTGATAATTTATAATAAAAAATTAATGTACGATCATTTAAACAGAAACTTAGTGTGTACAATTCGTTCTAGGGAGCTTAAACCTACACTATTCAAAGTCTTTCTTGAAGAAGTAGATGCTGAATAAAGTGATTTGGTATACCACACAGAAGTGAAATGGTTAAGATAAGGAAGGGTGTTTTAATGTTTTTGGAAAGAAGAATATCTCAGTTTCTAGAAAATGAACCGAGACAGTTTGTTGAACTTGAAAATGAAGCTTAGAATTATGATCTCTTTTTCGTTTGTCATTTTAAAATTATCTCAAGGCATTTACTAAAATAATCTAATTTTCCAACTAATAATAGCAGTAAAATCATTCAAAATGAAATTGGAACGTTTTAGAATTCAGCTTGTGAAAGGTGAAATATGTCACTTTTCTACCTGAGCACAGCATATTCCCAAAAGCATACATGATAATTTTGGAGCAAAACATGCCGGGCAAATTGCAACTCTTCTTTCGGAATTTAACAGAAAAAGGAGTCCTGTAATTGAAACTAGTTGCGGATACCTTTTCTATCGCTCCACAGAATTATAAATGGAGATGATCGAGCTTCTCTATTTGCAAAACAAAACATAGAGAAATCAGTCTTTTTTTTTTACCGAAGTCTAGATAAAAAAACATATCAAAATATCTTCCAACTTGTGATGAAAATGTTCAGTACATTTGTGAACAGATTTTCTCTGTCATGAACAGAAAGAACAAGTAATACTCTTTGATTGGCGAGCATTTAGTCGATATTTTGAAAATATCTACTACCAATGTCTCTCCAGAATATATTAAAAACATATACACCCGCCCCCGTGATAACAGGCAAACACATTCAGGATCTGTTTTTGATACTTTTCCTCACACTTCCTTAAATTTGGCTCCTGGTTATATGATAACAGTTTTTTTAATGTTACAAAATTTTATATTAAAAAAAAAAAATTTTTTACCGTTATGAAAAAATTAAAAATAGGCGCTATATTTTTAAAGCTCACGTGATTCAGCGACAAGTTAGAAAAAGTTACTGAACGAATCTGTAATTCAAATTTGATGTCACTTAAAAATAAATAGCATCTTAATGATGACTTATATTAAATCTTTTAAAAATATTATATGTTGGAATATCTAAAAAAAGAGAGTCTCAAAAGCAGGGTTCAAAGCTAAACAAATGTGTGGTAAAGTATCAAACCTAAAACTAAAACTCACTTCCCCTCTCTTAAAAAAAGTCGATGTTTGCTTAAGCATTATCATAAATGAGGCACAACCTTTGTTTTTGATTAAGACTTATATCCGTTAGGGTTACTTTAGTACATTTACTCAAATTTTTCCACTCAGTAATTTACTTTAAATATGTACTTTTGCGGTACACAGTTAATTTTCTGCATGATCCTTCAGATTTTGAAATCGTACTGGCCTGATTTAATTTATGTCAAAAAAAAAAACAAAAATGAAGGTAAATATAACTTTATAACAATTTGAGTATACCAGATCAGTATTGCCTAATCCCTGAATGGGGAAAAATGTACGGGTCTCTATATACATCGTCTTAATTAATTAAAATTCTCTACTGTTTCGTGTGTACTTGTGTACGTGTGTTTGTATTTCAAAATGTAATCATTTTATCTTTTGTATTTATTTCTATAGGTAATATCTAATTTATTATTTTGTTCCATTTGATCTCATTTATTCTTAACTCGACTCACACAAGTTATTCATCTGGTGTAACATGATATCAAGAGGCGCTAAATTTCCGTTATGCAACCGCATTAATTTTCAGTGCATATCTTACCTGAAGATAGTCATGCTAATATTCCTATGATGCGTTTAAGATGGAATGTATATCAAAGGCATATATCAATTTCAGATTGTTTTAACATTTTCTTATGTCGCCTGTCTCTTTTTCTGTCTCTTTTTTCTATTTATATACATACAGCTTATATATATATAGCAAAAGACCTAATAAAAATAATATGTCTGTAGATAATAAATTAGGGAGGGATTTTTTTTAGATAATTGAAGAAGAATCCCTCCGTCGAAAAAACTATACAAAATATTTAACAAAAATACCGTTAAATTAAGCTATAGTTGCTTGCCCAATGTTGCAAATTTGATCAATAAAGACAGCACAAAAAGCTAAAAAATAAACAAAATATCGAGTCCCACAAATGCAACTGCATTAATAAGGCCGCTTGTCCTCTTAAGGGCAAATGCCAATCTGAATGCATAGTGTATAAAGTGGAGGTGTATAGCAACAGGCACAATAATAGTAATAATAATAGTAGTAATGGTAAAAAATATACGTAGGTTCTACCCCCTTGGGTAGAACCTTTTAAAAAAGATATTACAATCATAGATGTAGTTACGCACATGAAATATATACACACAGGACTAGTTTATCTATGTGTGGGAAATTAAAAAGAAACAAGGTATAGATCCTATATTAAAATGGAAGATAGTAAATAATATCGTAAATATAAGACTGGTGATAGATATTGCCTCCTATGTATAGAGAAAAAAAAATTAGCTACAACTTTTTACAATAACCCTAATGATTTACTCAACCAGAGATCTGAAATAATTAGTGGTTGTAGGCATAAAGAAGCCTGGTTACTTGGCTAATAGAATTTGTGTTTTTTTTTATTATGCTACTTTTTTATATTATTTTTTTTTTATTCATTCTGTTGGCCGCTTTATCAATGCCATTTGGACCAATCCTCTTTTGTCAGAATTTTTATGCTAATTTTTATTCTTTCTGGTGGCCGTTTTTTCAATAAAATATCGTTTGGGCCAACCCACTTTAGTCAGAATTTTCCTGATGATCTTTGGTCTGTATTGAGTACAGGCCGCTTTCGTGTTGTGAGTACTTTGCTTATTGTATTAATTTGTTTATTTTTCGTCTGGCAACTGGACGTTAGTTGTAACTTTCTGTAGCGGAAATCTACATATGTAGAATACACCGAAGAAGTGTTTCTTTTTCTTCGATGTTGGATATTGTTTTATGCTTTCCAGCATTGTTGTATTGTGTATTAACTGTTTATTTAAACGTGACAGGAGAATAAATTGCCGCTATGACGGCGGCTTCCCAGGAAAAGAGCCATCAACGTCTTCTTGGACTACAAAAGGCCCAAGAATGAGCCAGAGTACTACAGCCGATTGAGAGAAGAATACAAGGAGTTCATCTCAGGAAATTAACTTATTGCGGTACCGTCGGTGATGGAGGCAGTCACCACTAGAACCATCTCCCTGTTGACAACAGATTTGAAAACCAAAATTTTATTGTCGTCAACAAGGAGATGATGGAAGAGACACTGAAGGCCTTAAACATCGCAGCCAAAGTGTTGACCCGCAGATCAAATGCCATGTGGGACATCCTGGCCACAGCGTAGGCAACGTCTTTACCACCAAATCTATCCGTCTCCAAACGGAATACATGGACACCAGGAAAACCAGGATTACATTACACGGCGTGCCTATGTACATCACTGAAGACCATGAACCAGGAAGAACTTTAACGATTTTCCGAATGTGCTCACATGTGGTGGTAGAGGAGCGCTGTTTTCCCTGCTGGTCTTACGGTGCCGCGGGGCACTTTGCGAAACTGTGTCCCGGTAAGAAGTCGGCACGGCAGACGCACTCTTCAACAACGAAGCAGCCCAAGTGGTCCCAGTGAGTGGACTGGGGTGGTAAGGAAGGGATCTAAGGTGGCAACTCTGCTTCCCCAGCATGATGTCGCCAGCAAAGGAGTTGCTAAGTCATCTGAAAAGCAGCCGAAAGAACAGCTGAAGCAGCAGCAGAAGCAGCAACAGCAGTAGCAGTCCGTGCAGCAACAACAGTTAGAGCGACAACCCAAAGAAAAGAAGGACCAGCAGCAGCAGCAGCAGCCGGAACAGCACCTCGTAGAGGAATTGCCTCAGCTTGACCACTACACCTCCTCGATCCATATTATTGAAAAGGGGAGGGATGAAGAGGAGGGAAAGTATGAAAAATGAAAGGGAGATCTGGTCGGAGTAGAGCAGAGAAAACTCTGGTAGCAACCAAGTCCCAATCGCACCGGCTTCGCCCGCAAGAACTGATGATCAAGGTAAGGCAAGAAGCCTCCCTTCCTCCCCTACCAAGGCCCCTCAAAAGAAATACGGGTGGTGGCCTAAAGGTATGGGAGCATCTAGACGCAGCAAAAGAGGCATTTGAAAAATCAGGATGGTCCAGATTGAGAATCTGGAAAAATATTGAAAAATTATATTCAGGGAGGGACCCGGTTCGTCTCCGCCCCTCTCTGTATAGGGACTTA
Organism: Acanthosepion pharaonis; assembly: GCA_903632075.3. Lineage (NCBI taxonomy): Eukaryota > Metazoa > Mollusca > Cephalopoda > Sepiida > Sepiidae > Acanthosepion > Acanthosepion pharaonis. The sequence goes on along the minus strand of CAHIKZ030000862.1, from coordinate 216,158 downwards.
AAACATATGCCCAACGAACGTTGGCGGTATTGTCAATTACGAGCGATATTGGAATCGGTAGTATGAGAATCTGTCGGGGTCCCGACTCCCATATATTTCTGTTCAGTCTGCATTTAAAGAATTTCCTAAAAACAACTTAAAAGATGTCTATTATGCTAGCTAGCTTAAATGTGAAGGGCCTGAGAGTTCGGGGTAGGACTGCCCGCCTGCTTCGTGATCTCTTGTCCTTCGGCGTAGATGTGGCCGCGATTCAGGAGATACACTTTGTTTGCGATGTCGATGCTCGTGAGCTGACTAGTGATTTTGTTGTTTATTCAGCATTACGGGGACCAGCGGGCCAGAGGTGTTTCCTTGTTAGTCAAGCTTTCCATGGATTCGAGGGTAGACCATGTCCATGTGGGCGCGGAGGGCCGGTTCATCGTGGCCGTGAGTAGTGGTTCGTTTCGGGTTGGCCAAAACATGTGCGAGGCGTTTCGGCGGCATTTCGAGAGCCGTTTTACGAAGGAGCCTGGTCTCAGTGGCGATGAGTTTCGCAACTATTTGGCTGAGTTTCCTTGGCTTTCGCCGATTGAAGCTATCTACCTGGACAGAATGTTAGTGAGAAGGGTCGATTTAGATTTATTAGGTTGTCCCACGTTCCGCCGGTTAGACGATTCGTATCATAGATTCGTCTGTGCCCGGATAGTGTTAGATAATAGGTCTAGAATGGCTGGACACTGGAAGTTCAATCTGTCCTTACAGCTGACTAGATTAGTGCAGTGGAAATTAGTGGGAGTGGTGGGAGAGGCTTAAGGACAGGATTAATTCCTTCACCACTGAATATAGCCAACGACTCGCTATAGATAAGTCTAAAAAGGTGAAGACTCTAGAGGATAGTCTGTCCTGGGCGATAGCTGGGAGGGATTCCCTATAGATATCCGTAGCTAGACAGGCTTTGTGGCACGTGGTTAGCAAGCGCTACCAGAGTCAGGTAGTTAGACATAGGTTAAACAAGATGTCTAACGAAGCTGTGAACATGGGCCCAGAATTGTGCAAGGAAGAGATCCGTCGAGGTTCCGATCAATACATTCGCTAGATCATTACCCCGGAGCGGCGTATTCTGAGGTCGACCAAGGACATGTGCGAGGCGTTTCGGCGGCATTTCGAGAGTCGTATTACGAAGGAGCCTGGTCTCAGTGGCGATGAGTTTCGCAACTATTTGGCTGACTTTCCTCGGCTTTCGCCGATTGAAGCGACTAGCTGCGAGGGTGAGATCACAGAGGACGAAGTTCACTTGGCATTGAAGAAGTTCATCAGTAGCAAGTCACCGGGACTTAATGGTCTGCCCCATGAAATGTATTTGAGGTTGTCGCACATCTTTGTTTCGATTTTGACAACTGGTTCCGGCAGAAGTCCATTCCCGAACGGATTTACTGGAGTGGGATCACGCTGTTGAAAAAGGGCAAGGGTGTTGGATGGGATTTAGATGATTACAAGCCTATAACTCTGCTAAATACAGAGCTAAAGATTTTAGCCAAGTTCCTGTCAGTTGTCGCGAGCTTGTTGGAACCTGAGTAGGCTTGTGCTGTGAAGGGATGAACAATTCAAAGCAATCTGCATCTGATCCGCACGATCATAGAGGGTATAAAAGACGACAAGCGAGTCGCGCTGATCAATTTAGATTAGTCCAAGGCATTCGACAGGGTTGGCCATCAATACCTGGCTGCTGTCCTACAGGCCCCCGGATTCGAACCCGACTTCTGCAGGTGGATCAACCTCCTGTATTGCTCGCCCAGTGCTATGGTGCAGGTGAACGGAAGCCGGCCGGGCGCCTCTGCGCTGCCTCGGTCGGTCCGACAAGGTTGTCCGCTGTCGACCTTTACGCTCTTGCGTTGGAGCCCCTTCTTCGCCGGCTGAGGGACAGGGAGTGCATTCCGGCCCTATGCGGAATCGTTGTCCCCCCGCCCAGTGGAGCTTGAGCCAGGGTTTCTGCGTACGCCGAATACGTATACATTTTTGTGTCATGTCGCAGCGACATTAACGTGGTACAGAAGGCGCTTGAACGGTACGACAATGTGACAGGGGCCAAGATCTTACGGTTAGGTGCCTGAAATGGGTCGCGCTTCCGGAGCCCTTTGGTTGGACTGATGGACCCGTCCGCATTCTTGCGGAGTGTGGTTCAGGCCCGGACTTCAGCTAAAGAATTGGTCAGAGGTAAAGGAAAATGTCGGAGCCGCGGTCCGGACTTGGCTCTGAAGGGGGTTGTCCTTGAAGGGTAGAACTGAGGTGTGTGCCATTTACGACATGCCTCTCATCCTCTACCGCTTGGCTGTACTTCTTCTTTGCAGGACCGTAAGTTGAAAAAGCCATTAAAAATAAAATTCGTCTATCATTTAATGATTGGAATAAATACATATTTATTACAAAAAATTAAAACTATGGCGGTGAAAATATTTAATTCTAGCCATATGTATTTGTAAAATATAATTTTTGTTAATACCTATGTATCCAAGGCTAATTATGTATATTTGTTTTATATGTAGAGAAATCTTATGGGATTAAGTGGAGCGGTGTGTGCGGGGGGGGTTAAATCAAGCGAAAATAACTGATATTATAAGTACGAATGAAGAGAAAAAGAAAGAGAAACAAGGTATGTGAGGGAGAGCTATAAAGAGATCGAAGAATAGCGAATCAAAAGGAAATTAGGAGAAAATATGAGTTTTTAACGGAAGACAATGTGACATTATCAAATGTCAAATTGCCTTCAAATGTTAGCTGAAGAAAGATTATGAAGATGAGATGTTACGTAGATTTCTGTGAAAAAAATAGATTTCATATTTTAAATTTGTTGTAATGGAAGAAAGATTATTGTACGAGAAGACTAGGAGCGATAAATGACATTGGAAAAATAGTTCGCATAAATGCATATACATATGTTTAAAGAATTAATGGATTTTCTTTATAAGACGACATTATTTCTTATTACTATGAATATCATACTCTGTGGATACACGTGGTTGAGTAGACATTATTGTTTTAAACATCGTAATCCAACGACTGCATTCGTAAGCTCTAATAATTAAAAAATATGCCTTTCTTTAGACTCTTGAATGTGCAAGAGGTAGACGTTGAATATATAGGGGGGTGGCAGATGATGAGTAGTCCTTATAATAGAAATAGACTCTCCGCACAACTGGTATAATCAACATAGGATTTTAGTAATTATTGTATTAGAGGGAACAGAAATCTATCTGTCTATCGCTACATTTAATTATCAGCAAATATCATTTATGTAAAACATTCTTTGTTGATAGTTTTCACACTAACAGACTGGCGCATTAGTGTAGACATGTATCCCCTCCTCAGCATTCAAATACGAATGTTTCCCCTCTCAAACAAGATCGATATATTTCTCCTCATGGCTAAATTATGAAGAAATAGATAAATTATGTCAAAAGAGATGTTTTTGCCTTTCATATAAAATGTCGTGCTAATCTTACGAAATAATTGGGAGAGTAAGATTTCATTTTGGCATTAATCATGTCTCATACTTACAACTTCGTCAGATTTATCCTTCTCAAGATGAACGGCAAATCTTCAGCATCAGAAAATGGAACTAAGGAGAAACCTTAATCGTTTTGCATTTAATGATAATATTTATCCATTTCCATATATGTAAATATTCGGTATTCATTGACGAGCTGTCGGTTGGAATTTATAAACTTTTTCTCTTTAAACAAGTCTTCAGGAAAATAACTTTCTCAAGTCCAGTAGCTGTTATTACGCTTTCCACTAGTGGTTGGGGTTTCCTTCCCAACCTTTTGTTTGAAATCGTGTGGAATGTCAGTATCTTGATTATGTCATTAATTTCTTTTCGCGTTACATGTAATATGCATTTTAGTTGTTACTACTTATGAATGTCCTCGGGTGATGTGGCTTCTGTTATTTTGTACAATCCTTTGTGATTCTGTAGCGCCAGTTAATAAGGTTCGAAGAAGGATGGTCCTTACTAAGACCTACAGGTTTTATTCACTCAAAACCATTTTTAACCTGTTACCTGAGAGAGCGGTTGTATACAATTGATAATCTAGATATTTCTGAATGGTTTTGGTGCTATGAATGGCATCCATATGAAAGTCTCGATCTGGCGAGACTATTTAAGAACATGATTCACCTTTTTCTATTAATATTTTAGTTCTGTAGCAAATTGCGGTGGTGGGAAAACCTATCTTTCACGGAACCTATTCTATGCACAATTGTATGTAAGATCTGTATTTTGCTTATATTTTGCTTATATATGTATGTATTCATATATGTAGATATATGTGATAAAAAGCTGAAGGCGCTGAATATGAGTGTGGCAACTTGCTCATGCCTCACGCATGATACACCTCGATTTTTGTTGTTGCTTTTATGTTTGATTGTGACCAAAGCCTTGATCATGATGTCAATTACCAATATAACATCCCCGATGATCCTATCACCTAAATAGAAGAAAAAATGCAGACTTTGATGGATAATCTTTCCCGTTCCGGCAAAGCCTTGGTCCTCACTATGAGCCTGGACAGTGGTCATGTTTCAACCTGCTCCGGGTTCATCATATATCGAAACATTTATATTTTTGTATGGCCACAAATTGAAGGTGGTAGACAAATTCATATACCTTGGGAACACTATAAACAGACGCCACACTCTTGACGATGAAATACCAGCTCGGCTCATGTGAAGAAGGCAACTGATGCTTTTGCATTTCTAAAAGAGTCCGGCCTAAGAAAGGACTTACGAAATGAACAAAGGTGTGTGCTGACATGCCTGTTTGTATACCTGTGATTTTGTCTGTTGATCTGTCTGTTGACATTACCACTTGTAAGTTAGTGTGATACATGCGTATAAAGTCCTACGACCACATTTAATCTAACCTGTACTGTGGACGCCGTGCAGTCTATCCTTTTTGCCCTTACAATGCATCGATCGAGCTTGGCGTACCTCTGTTCTATGTAGTCGTCCATAACCTGGTTAATGAGTGTAGGAATATAAATGTAACAACATCGAAGCACCACCAAAACGTCACATACACCATGCACAGCAATTTTTCGAAAGTTCTAAAATCCGACTTATCTCAAGCGGCTATATTTGAAAAAAAAGGACCACGTGTGCGTCTCCCTTGCACTGGATTGTATCTGCATATTGCAGTTTATTGCAGCATGAGTCACTATATAAACCTTAGATGCAGACAATGCACTACTAAGACTATTACAACGTCAGAAGCGGGCTGAAGATATTGAAAATTATATCAGAATACCTATGACCACCATATATATATATATATATATATATATATATATATATATATATATATATATATATATGTGTGTGTGTGTGTGTGTACACGATACCTAAGATTTAAAATGCATTTTAAAGTTTAAAGTCTTTTTTTTTTAACTTTTATTATAGTTTTAACTCCAACCTAATAGATTAAATTTAATATTTCCAATAAGCAAAATACTTTGCTGTATTTCAAACCGAATTTAAATTGATTGGAATGATTTTTTCTGATTATCAGTAAAATCGATGAAATCCTCCATATTGAGCATAATTCCGTTTAATAAAAATCTTTCAAGAATAAACTATAGTTTTCTGAAACATTATTTGAGAAAAATGAACTGATTAAAAAGTTGAATTAGTTTGAATCGAAACAAATATTACTTTTAGTTTAAAATATCGCGGAAAAGTGGTGGGGCTATTTTTTATATGCTGATACATTTATCGTCAGCCTGATGTTTGGATAAATGTAATTTATTTATAATTTTAATAAAAATATACGATGGATACCTCGTAAACGCCTTTTTTTATGTATATGTTTTAACTACCCAGAGAAGCTAAATTTTAAATAATATTTTAAGCATTCTAATATAATTTAATTTTTGATACTTTGGTTTTATAGACTTAATTAAGAAGTGTGCAACAGTTTTCAAATCGATATGTTTTTCAACGCAAGAAAACGATCAAATTTCCCATACAAATTTATGGCTCCACGTTGACGATAGAAGAACAGGATTTTTAACCAAAATTTCGATGGTTCTAAAAAGGATTTGAAATTATTTTTATTTAAAATATAGTTACTTTAACTTAAGCCTTTACTCTTTCCACTTAATAATCAAGATTTTGATGATAAAACTAAGTTTATATAAACACACAAATCTGTTGAATTTTTCAGCACCTTGTCATAAGCTAAAAGTTATTCATTTCTTTACTAAAAGTGATTTTTTTAATATTTTCATTAAAGGAATGTTTATTTCTCAAAATGACATATAAAGAACGAGACAGAGGGAAAAAACAATAGATGAGGAATATAATAAAAAAAAGCTAAAATTCATTGAAGTATTGCGATCATAAGAAGCATGTTCAAAATTACTGTGTGCGCTTTTCATATTTGGGGTTAAAAAGGGAGTAAGCATTTACACTCTGCCTTATTTCTCATCAACGTAAATCAGTCGTCAAGGTTAAGATTAAAAGTCATCAGATCAAAGATTGTGACTGTTCACAGTGATGGGGTGGCGGAGACTACAAAACTATATCCAAGAAATTTAAATAACTGTCCCAAAAGCTTAAAGAAAAGCCAGAATGTCTACACCATTGAAAATGTGAAAGGGTGAAGAAGGAAGTTCAAAGTATCACTTCGTATGGCAAGAAATGTCCTCAGAGATGTAAAGAACAATCCAAGGACCTTCATTTTGATTAGTTTTGCTTTTAATAATCAACATTTTGACAAGAGTTAGAGGTTTGGGTCTTCAACTCAACATATGAATGTTTATTATTTGGCGAAAAAGTGACGAATCTTTCAACCCAAATGAACGCCGTACAATGATTATACATGGTGGTAGTAGCATTAGGCTGTAGGGCTTTTTTTTCAGGTTGGCTAACCTGGTTAAAGTGGGTGTAATCATGAAGAAAACATAGTATATTCAGATTTGGGACGAAAATATCAAAAAGTCTGTCGAAAAATTTCAGATGGAACATCAGTGGACCTTCCAACAAGACAATTACCCCGAAACGTAAATAACATTTGGCCAAGAAATGGTTAATGAGCAGTAATGTCAGTGTTTTAAACAGGCAGTTCAGTTAGTTTGTCTCTCTATACCCCATATTTTATATGGGGTATAGAGAGATAGTTTATTTTCTCTGTTTTCTTCTTTATATGTATCAGTTTAGGGCAAAAAAAGTTTTCCTTTTATGTAAATATATTAAAAATATCGAATTTTGCAGCTTTTTGGGGATTTATCTGCATATATATATATATATATATATATTAATCTTGTTTGAACACCGTGAGGCGGAGGTTAGTAAGCTTGTCTCCCTAGAACAGTTATAACTGAGTAGTGAGTTCGATCCTCACTGTGTGCCCCATATTTTCGGCCTTGTGTTACATCTGAACTACACTTAGAAAGTCAATATATGTTAATCTTGTTGCCCGATTTATATATTTTCGTCTTTTTTGCCCAGAAACTTGTAGTTTTAAGTTATGTATTTTACTATTTTTTACATGACATGAGCGGAATACTTTGCTGCAGGCTGTAGTATAGTGAATTTCATAAATTAACTTTTCCTGGGGCTTTACTAAGCATGTGCACGCAGACGCCCGCTCTGTCAGCGCCAATACAACAATCTCGGGATTTCTTTTTCTTAGTATTTCCGAGAGTTAAATCGCTTTTGAATCATCGTACACAAGATTAAGAAGGCGGGGCTGATAGCGATCCTGACAGATCACTTTGCAGATATGAAATGAAGATTAGTATGCAAGCGCAACCTTTGAAGTACCTAAGGCGTCATTGCCTTAAGGTAGGATAATTAATATCATTAATATCTTACTGTCGGATACACTTTGGGAGACTGTTTATATATATATATTATATATATTCCAAACATCGATGTGTGAATTTCAATGGAACTCAACGACAAATAGCAATTTGGCAGTAATTTATACATTCTTCATTGGTATATTGTTTAAACTGCAAAGCAGATGGTGTTCTACAAAAATAATTTACAATTGTCTTTGGGCTCATCATATTCACTGTCCGATGTTTTGTCATATCAATTTGATATTCAATAATTTCATTAGCACAAAATAGTTATATTTATTTACAGTTACACCGATGTCTTATTGAAAAATTTACATAATCTACTTTCTAGTTTGCTGCGTTTGTTGGGGGATAACCCACTGATTTATTTCCATCGTGAAAGTGTTTTCTGGATTTAGGCACACAAAAGTGTAACTAGATTATCATCACTTTTGAATATTGGGGGCTTCTACAAAGAGTACATTTTGATGTAAATTGAGTCAAATTTAGTACAAGTTTAAATCCATGTAGCCTCGTGTAAAAAGCAAATTTGTAGAAAATGTTTGATATTTATTGAATAAAACCAACTTTGGTAGACATTTCCGTTGCGCTCTTTACACATTGATAATGCAGTTCACACGCAACGAATACTTTTTCTTCTAAGTACTCTTCTAAGTTAGCGCACATTTTGTTGTCTACGATGAACACCTTTTACTATTAAGCCTATTTCTGAACTCTGTTGATTTTATCCCAATTGGCACAACACCAGAATATTTCAGATACCGATCTTTAGTATCACTTCGCATTTATTTCCTCAAGAAAATCACAAATATAAAAATTTACCAGTTTTTCCTTTACAGTTTACTTGGTTACTCGTAATTTTCTTTTAGTCCATTGGAATGAAGGGTGCTGAACAAATCATCTCAAGTTCCCAAAAGGACAATGGACATTTCCCAAAACAAATACATTTTGTATATGTTTCTAATGTTAGCACTAACAAATATGATACAAAACAGTGAAATATTCTCTAACGCCAGTAAGCTTGTTATGAAGCTGGACTCACAAAGCTTGGCGCTCATATAAATTCAAATACCGAGTGTTGACATTAAGGATGATCAGTAGTTGTGTCTCCAGAAGCAATTTCTATTTTGCTAAATATTTATACATATCGTGTACTTTTAAAACATTTTGAACGAAAAGTAAGTCGAACTACATGCTATCAGACAATCAATATTGGATTATTAGGAAAACATGATTCTTGTTTATTCATGAAATATTTATTAGCAGCAAGCATACATTTCAGAGTTACTTTACTTATTCAACAAATAAGTTCACATTTCTTTGACTGTATATATTACTCCAAATTGTTTTACTAAAAAGATGGCTAATTTGCAAGAGTTTGAAAAATAGAAAGGTGTAGAAATGTGCAAAAAGAAAAAGATGAAATAAAATGATATAGATCTAGTCTACTTATGAAAATTGAAATATATCTACTTAACTAAAGTGAAGAAAAGAAAGTTAATAATCTACAAAAAAATCCACTAATAAAATGAAATAATGACATAAACTCATCTCCAGAGAATAGGAGTTACTAATTCTTACTACAAAGTTTTAGAAATTCAAGGCAAAAATAATCGAAAACGCAATACCTGAATGTGGAGGCGGCCAGTCGCTAGCAAAAGAATGGAATAAAATAAATAACCATGGTTAAAAGACAAGAATAAAACAAATTTAGCAGGAAAAGTAGTTACAAAAACAAACGAACGATTGTAAAAGTATAAATTTAAACAAATATTATAAAAATAGAAAAAACAACTTTTCTTGATCTCAGTACACATTTTAACCAAAAGTTTGAGTTTATAGCCGATTTGAATGAAGTTTAATTGAAGAAAACGTCAATTTTGATTGGTTAGAAGGATTACATTTCTGACGTTTTGCTCAATGTAATCGAAGAAGTTATCTTTTTATGAATTCATTCGGTTCAGATATATCACGTTGAACCTCGGAATTAATCATTCAATTAAATTTTGCAATATGACAGTTTTAACTGAAGATTAACATGTGACTTCATTGGAAGTAATTCAAGAATTTTTTTTCTTTTTAAAGAATCCGATTGTTTTCTTGGTAAAGAATTGCTAGATATGTTCTTACCTATTTGAAAACTCTTTAAAATGACTGGATGTATTTCTATACTTTCTATACGCTATAAAAACTAAAGAAGATTTTGTTATGAGTTTTCACTATAAAGCATAACAACTGAACCTCAAAACATAACTTACATTAGCTTTTAGCCACACACACACACACACACACACACACACACACACACACACACACACACACACACACACACACACACTGTAAAAGTTTATTTGCTGTTATATAATATGGTCTGAATGTATGTTCTGTTATGATGTATAATATTTCTTTGGACTCGTGTATATGGCACTGGTTCTCGACGAATAAACACTTGCCAATGATTTAAGATACATATTACTATGTATTTTGAAAAAGAAAAAGTGGAGGTAATGTTACAGAATTCAAAGGTCAGGCCAGAATGCTCAGCGATTGACCGGAGTGCCTCTTGGGCGGGCCATTCTGATAGTGATGCGATACTTTTGTCTGGGTTTTGAATATAAGTACAAAACGGCGTTAATTCAATGGAGAGTCTCAAGAATTCTGAAGCGTCGATATGTCTCCCACACCTAGGCTAAAACCACTAGCGGAAGGACGCTGAGCCAACGTATGGCATGCATTCCTTTGATATAATTCCTCCTTCTGCCTCTTAGAATCCTAGCTACCACCCTTAATAAAAGGAATACCAAAATGACCTTTTCCTTGATACTGTTTTATGTAGTATCGTGGGATCCAGAAACGACACAGAACGAAACATTACTAAGAGTGGAAGAAAAAAGAAAGGACAATAAAATAACAGATTCATAAAGACAGAAGATGGCGATTGGCGTTGCATTTAAATTTTTGAAGATTGTAAGTAGCAGGAAATTAAGAAATCGGAAGTGGATTCCGCAGGCGAGAAGTGCGAGAAAAGTAATAGAACTGACAGTTGCTTTTACCTGGTTCAAAAGTAAATCGGTGAGACTTAATTACCAGTCTAGTAGCATATTTAAATTCGTACGGTCGTGTCACCAAGAACATACAATATGATATTTTGGTCTCAAATCTGAATATACTGTAGTCACTCTGATGGAAGACAGAAATATTCTCTGCGGTGATTAAATGAAAGCAACTTTTAGAGGAGTTATAATTTACAAACTATTCCTTGCCCCAGTTAACCACTGATATGAGGTCATTTTCGGAAGTAGTTTGTCAGTTTTGCTTTTTCGGACCTGGTCGGACTTGTTGCTAAGACAGTTGTGTCATCATCATAAATAACTAGTTAGGTAATACATTTGGGAAAGATGTGAATTCGTCCCTGATTCCCATAACTTATCAGTTTATGGGTTAATAGAATGGTAGACTGAGCTCTCCAGCCTTTAGTGGCAGTTGAAATTTCAAATCGTGGTGAAGGCAACGGGGAAACACTATTTTTTCCAATCTTGAAGGAAGATGTCAGTTAAAGAAGAATATATCAGCTGGTGGCTATTAGAAGACTCATCTATGTTAAAATTTCGACTTATACAGAAGTAGATACGGTAACACGTGTTCACTTCTAAGAATCTTATACAAAGTGTTTTACGCTGCTTGGAAGGATTTTTATCAAACTTTGCGTTTACTAATCTGAACGGAACATAAAATATTTTCGGTATTTTATGCACTTATTGCTTATATTACTTTATGAATCTTTAAAAGTGATACCGATCAAATCATACATAGAAGTACACAGACGAAAGGAACATAAAAACTATACATTAATGGAAATCAACTAAATAAGGAACAACAACTTCATATGTGCTTGAGATGTCCCACTTTTTAATAAGAAGTAACATAATAGATATCAAACAGTAAAATAACCGAAATTGTAGCTTAAAATAGAACGAGAAGAAATGACATCAACATTTGTATATAGAAGAAAGTTATATAGGTGATAAGCCTGTGTATATATTCGGACGTGCTTGTGAGATTTGTTGATGTTAATTTACTATTAAATATCCTGGTCGCGATAACAGCTGTATAATTTAAAAATATTATTCAAGTTTTTGGCTATAAAGTTTGAAATATGAATAACTTTAATGAAACTGAAAATACAATGCAGACCAGCATTCATGATAAGTGAAGGATATGTATTTTGTAATACACGTAACAAATTATTTTAAAAAGTTTATAATAAAAAATATCCACTCGAAAGTATTACATAAATTGACTTGCTACTTAGAACCGATTTCTACAAAGTGGGAATTTTTTCTTAAAGAAGCCCGTGGACGAGTAAAAATATTTAAAGCTGAAGTTGTAAAACCAAATAAAAACACTTAAAATAAACAAAAAACAGTTAATTTTGAGATAAAAGAAACGTATTGCTTTTATATATCTTTAAAACTATATTCATAATATATTTAAAAAGGTGAACAGATATTTCCTTCCTTAATTATCAATGTAATTGATGTTTAAACATTTGTATAATGATCACATTGGCTGAAATAACGTTTATGTCCAGGTCCCCACCAGAGACCTAAGGTCAGAAATTGAACCATGACATTTTCTACCGAGCAATTAAAAAATCACACATATTTTACATAGATAAAGTTCTTTGTAAGGTGTGGACTGTACTCGTGATAACAATTTTTTTGTATTTCTTTAAGGCATGGGCTACCAGGAGTATTTTCATTGAGCCTATTGGAATCCTTTCCAATCAATCCAAGGGCTCCAACTACAAGTGAAATTGTTGCTCTCGTGTGCCACATTTTTGAGGTTTCGATTACAAGATTCGGGTATTTTGATAACTTTTTGAAGCTCTTCAAAGATACATTGCAGTCTGCAAGGACTGCCATATCAATAAGGAGGCCTTTTTTGTTTGCGGTCTCTAATAACGATGTCTGGGCGATTATTATTATTATTATTATTATTATAAGGTAAATATTCTGACCTGTGGTATTTATATAGGACAGTGGCACCAAAGTTGTTCAACCTGTTCTGCTGCTATTCATGCAATAAAAAAATGATATGTTATTCCAGAAAGATAATGGTTACCTACATGGTACCTGTTCTATTCAATAAAAATGTATAAGGTATCCGACAAATTCCTTAGTAATCATAATTACCAAACCTACTCCCTCTCCACTAAACATTTATGTGACATGATGGGGCGACGCCTGATTGGTTCAAGTTAGCTTACGTACAACTCTTGTTGCATTGCATTAATAGTTGCAAGAGGCATTGAATAACGTATCGCCGGGTGGTATTCGCCATCTATATGATGTTAGTGTGTGTGTGTATGTAGGTGGGGGCTCGAAAACTTTCTCGGTTTAGCCAAAAATTGATAGAAAAATATTTTTAGGAAACCGAGTACATTTCAGTAAACTTTTATTATGTACATTCTCCCAATTGTTTTTATTTTTATAGTGTAAAAGCCTCTGAACTCTTTCGTGTACCTTACAGCAGACAATTTTACGGTGATCATGAATTATCGTGCATTGTACAAAGCGAAAATTTTCAGTTCTTGAAATGATCAGTTCTGATTCAAATCGAACACTGATTTTACACTCTCCGTTTGTTAAAGTGAATCGTATTTTGCTTTTTTTAAGGGGAGATTATAATTATAATTTTAGACAATCTATCAGACAAATGAAATCTGTTCGTATTGTTTAATTCCTAAACTATTTTCATCCATTTGTGAATTTAAGAATTATGTTGCTACTTTGGGAAATGTTCCACTAATTTTTTTTTTTCAAATAAATGAACTTACTTACTACTTACTACTGGAATGTCATGTGCGAATAGTGGATCTCTTTGGATCGTATTCTCAGTTACTTGGCAAAAGAAAAGGAAGATCGATTTTATTGATAAATTAATCACATTGTTTATGTTAATTGCAATTAGAATCAACTTAACTGTCCATTTAATACGATTTATTCAGGAAATACTGACTGATACATGTACTGCTTGTTCTTTTTGCTTGAAAATAATTCCAAGTTTTGTATCTAAGAAACTCACATGCATAAACTTACTTGTTTATGCAAGAGCTCACGATTCAACTGATGAAGAAAAAAGTTGTAATACATAGCAAAGCTTTCAGAGGATATCATTTATTGTTTCTTGGAATGTATGATGTGGAACGTGTCATCAAGTCTAGCCGGTTGAACTCATATTTACTGAAATACGCACACTGAAACTCTTTCTCTCACTCACACACACATGTTCATATATATTTTATGCAGACATACACGCACAATTACTTAATATATATATGGGCGCGTGGCCGAGTGGTTAGAGCGTTCGCTTTTTGAATCTCACCATTGGTCGATTTGTCAGGAAGGAGACTTCCTGATGTTTTTGGTCTGGAGAAGGATGATCCCAACGTGCGGCACCTTTGGAAAGTATCTGAAAACCATACCACGGGTTGATCCAAGCCATGTTAGAGAAATTGGGTAGACGGAACTCTTGGGGCTCGTCAAGTGACCGAGGGTTTCAGTGTGCTGGTGTTGTTGATCATTCTAAATAACAAACTCTCTCTCAGAAACTGTAACTAAGGTCTGCTCAGCATAGTTGAAGTATAAACCACAGATTGGCTATGTGAGTGTTGAACAAACACAAATGTGCCTGAGCGAGAGTCTGCAAAAGGGATTGGCTAGCCGCCCTAGTTCGAATACGAGTGGCCAGCTTTTATATATATATATATATATATATATATATATATATATATATATATATATATGACTTTAAAGAAAAGGATCATATTTTATTATTAAAATAGATACAAAAGTATTTCGTTTAAAAGGAAAAAGGATTTTAGGTGTCTTTCAGTCGACACTTCCTAAGAAATAGAATCGTCGGCAAACTAAAACAGAGATGCTGATAAGAAAAATTATTATCAACAACTATTAAAATAAATTACCCAATAGTCATATGAGAGTCGGGGGTGGGGAAATAATGACTAAATATGTTCCAGTCACGCAGTGGTTTCCCCGAAAAGGGCCAATCTACATTTCATCTCCCGTTGTCTACACAGGGCCGGACGTTGCATGTTAATGATAATAGACTCCAAGATGGCCTTAGTGGAACTTCAGTTTTATGAATTTTCAGCAACCCATGCATACGAAGACGTTGGGAGCCTACGGGACGATTATTATTATAAACTTCTTTCAATAGAAATTTACTTTTATGAAGTTCCAACAATCTCTTCTGCAATCGAACTTCGGTTTTTTCAGTATTGTCACAAGTGACATCTCCAATTTTACGAAACTTACTTCTCTCATTTAGCATTTTGTTGATATAGTCGGAATAATTTAATATTACGACACCCGCACCTTTGTCAGGCTTAGTAATAAGTGTTTCTTTTCAATTGTTTGGCCACATGAAAATGGTTCCTCTGCCAAAGGTAACCACAAGAATCAATAGAGGAATTGACGAAGCCATATGCTAAGTCTTTCAGTGATGCTTTAAAACAAACCAAATGCTCCTCAGAATTTGGCAGATGTTTAGATAACTGAACAAAGAGCATTTCAAAATTACTGAAAACCTCTATTTTATCAACATTCCTGGGGTGGGATACAAAACTTCAAACCCCGAGACAGGATCAACTTATCAGACTCGGACAAACAATAATTGGACAAATTAATAATATGTCTGTCCGTGGCGACATACGAACCAATCTTTTAATATAAGGAATTTAAATAAGGTAAATCATTAGCTTTGGGTCTATTATCAAAATAGACATCGCCGTCAGAAAGATATTTGGAGAACCGAAGTTTATCCAAATGAGAAAGAGTGCACCAGACTTTACCCCATACAAGCCGATAATGGGCACTAGTAGAGTTGAGTAGTTAAGAAAAATAAACAATTTCGTCCCGCAGGAAAGCTCGCTCCACATTGTAAATGTGACGACACTTCATCCTCAAGATGCGCCAAGCAATGTTCCCGGAAACGACATGATTTTGGGAATAAGAATTCAACAACTCAATTTTATGCGAAAGGGACCATACTTTTCGTTTCAAGCGAATGGAATTATTGAGAAGTATAATAAATTGGTGGTCATAACGATCCCGAAAATATTTAAAGAGATTTTTCCTACTGATACACCAAGATAAGATGACTTTAAAGAAAAGGACCATATTTTTATTATTAAAATAGATACAAAAGTATTTCGTTTAAAAGGAAAAAGGATTAAATTCTGTTGCTTGTAGGATGAACTATTCTCCTGATTTATTTTCTGTCATACACAGGGCTAGGTCGAGACTCCACTAAGGCCATCTTGGAGTCTATTATCATTAACATGCAACTTCCGGCCCTGTGTAGACAACGGAAGATGAAATTAAGATTGGCCCTTTTCGGGGAAACCGCTGCATGACTGGGAACATATTTACTCATAATCTTTTTTCCCCTCATATGACTATTGGGTAATTTATTTTAATACAGTTGTTGATAATAATTTTTACTTATCAGCATTTCTGTTTTAGTTTGCCGACCATTCTATTTCTGAGGAAGTGTCGGCCGAAAGACGCCTAAAATCCTTTTTTCCTTTCTCTCTCTCTCTCTCTCTCTCTCTCTCTCTCTCTATATATATATATATATATATATATATATATATATATGATTATATTTTTTTAAATATGATTCCATCATGACACGGAAATTACTGTTTCTACAGAAGTAGAGCTTAAAATTATAATTATTTTTTTAAAAAATATGATGCCATCGCGACAAAGAAATTACTGTTTCGAAACTGACAAAAACTGAGGTTTTTTATTTTGTTATCAAGGAGACTCTACTTTGATGAAACCTCAGATTACACTCCCATTTTTAACCTATAAATGAGTAAAACATTTCTTCCGTTAGTTATTCTAAACATCGCTTGAGAATGAAACGGTACTCTAAATTTTAAGTTTAATATTGAAATTAAATTTAGAACTTGTGTCAGTTTCGAAACAGTAATTTCTGTATCGCGATGGCATCGTATTTTTTAAAAAAAATAATTATAATTTTAAGCTCTATTTCTACATCGAGTACTGCTTTTTAAAAATAAAAACATATATACTAAAAAACTTTGGATAATTAATCTAACTGTTCTTTCCTATTAAATTAACACACACACACACAGATATATATATATATATATATATATATATATATATATATATATTTATATATATTTATATATATTTCGACCATAAGACATTAATTTCACTAAACAAACAGAAATGTCTATTCAGACACGTGTACCCACTAAAACAACGTTTATACCATATATATATTATACCATATGTATATATATATACGTGTGTGTGTGTGTGTGTGTGTCTGTAAAAATATATAGAAAATAGGAAAGAACTCGTTAGGTAAATAATCCAAAGTTCTTTAGTATTTTTGTTATTATTTTTAAAAAACAGTGCTCGATACAAAAGTAGAGCCTAAATATAATTATTTATTTAAAAATATGATTCAATCGCTACATAAGAATTCTCATGTTTCAAAACAAGAGCCGAGAACTTCAATATAATTATTTGAATTAAATATCTCAGTTACATTTAAAGAGGTCAAGTCAGGGTAAGGTTGGGATGTCTAAATTCAAAGCGGAAGATGACATCGTTTAGTCTGGTTAAGTGTCTATGGAGATTTATTTACTTATTTTATTTTTTATTTTTTTCCTGAAAGTGTTTTGTGTATATAAAAAAAAAAAATCTGTCATAATTCGCTAACATTTGTTTATTGACAGCTTCATAAAGTTTTTTTTTTTTATTGGGTAGGGCATTTAAACTTTTTATTTAGACTATGGAGTTTAAAATTTGTATTTATTATTTTATTGTTTGTTTGTTTTTTATGCTAATTATTCAATTCGATAATTTGATGATGTCGTCAAAAACCGTTATATATATATATATATATATATATATATATATATATATATATATATATATATATATATATATATGTGTGTGTGTGTGTGTGTGCGTGTGTGTACGTGTGTCTGCGTTCATATATATATATATATATATATATATATATATATATATAAGAAAGTTTTAAAATATTGCAATAAAGGGCAATCTGACCACTTGATCTAAAATACTCAATGACAAACATTCGAATATGTGGGAGGAATTCGTAGACAATAGGTAGATACAAGAAAATTAGATAAAATACAGAAAGATTAAATCTGAGTCAGTGGCTTTCAATAGACAGGAATAGAATTAGCAAATTATTCAATATATTGATAACTGGCTCGATAATTTGAACAGAATACGCATATATGTATGAGTATCTATGTATAAACATATGTACTTATATACGTCACAAATAGGAAGAACATTGATCTCCTAGGGAGATGGGAGAATATATTGCTTTTGTTTTCTGAGTGTAAGATTCCCGTTTCTAACTGAACTCGAACACTAATTCCTGACATTAAACACAAACTAGAAAACATTTCAAACACTCAGCTAAATAACAGACTAGTTGAAGCGATTGCTTAGATCAAAAGATACGAACGTAATATTTAGATAGTTACATAGATATTTATCATAATCTTATGGAAAATCTAATGGAAAATGTACGGCTTACAGGAAACAGGAAGATCATAAACCTTTAATTTTCCATGAAGAATTGCTATCAGTATTAAAACGTGAATATTTCAAATTTGCTTCGATCATTTCACCATTTGAACAAATTAAATTGGCTAAAAAATGAACAAAGTTAGGCGGGTAGATAAGAAAGAGAGAGAGAGAGAGAGAGAGAGAGAGAGAGAGAGAGAGGGAGGGAGGAATAGATAAACAGACAATAACAAACTGGGATAAGAACAAAGATAAATTAATAGTGATGTTAATTAGTGTAATGGCATATTAAAGTTGATTTAGTCTGACACAAGGTCACTAAATATTAGCATCGAGTAAAGAATAAACATGTTAGCTTTTGAAACTACTTTGTAGACCCTAACTGCACAGCACATGCTGATAAAAAGATGACATTAACAACCAAATTGAGTTGTCATGGAAACAGTAGATGAAAATAGAAAGGAAACATTTCAATCCATCAATTGGAAACTTCGGTTTATTTGGAATCGTTTGGGTTTTGTCTATCAAGAAACTGCTTAAGTATCATGATTATTATTAGAATATTGAATTCCATTCGTCTCCAGAGAGATAGAAATTGTATATTTGCAATAAAAATGGATATTGAACAGTCATATTCTGGATAACAATACTTTTCAGAAGTTTCCACTCGGATCAGAAAGTAATGCATTTCAAAGTTGTTTTAAAGAGATCATTTATTTTTAGAGTTAATATTGATGTTGGAATGTCATATAAATTCATATAAATAAATTGTAAACTATACACATACATACACACACTGAGGCACACACACTGAGGCACACACACACACGCACACATATAGCCAATGTGTAATCATTAGGATACTTTTGATAAGAATTTTCACGGTATAATGTTTAATTTATGATTTATTCAATAGATATTCACGAAGAAATAATATTGGGTTGGAACAAAGGTTTATAGCGTTTTTCAATGTGTCATTGAAACACTATGATTTCGTTTTACACGTGATTGGAATTAATGACAGATACATATTCTGAAAGGTGACACATTGTTGAATATGATTCGTTTTAAATGTTTTTTTTTATGTTAAAAGTGAATATGGAGTAAAATGCGATGCATTTCCATCATTTGTTTTTTTTTTATTTCGAAAAGGAAAAAAAACCCAAAAACAAACTGCGCAAACGGCTAAGCTGATGTGTGCCGTTTTATGGAGATGGTGTCATAATTGAGATAAGTCAGAAATCGGAATTTTGATCTGGAAGTCAGGGAACATTCTGGTAAGCCTGCAGTCACTGGTGATGACCAGATAGAAAGACTGATTAAACAAGTTAAACAAGTCAAACAATACTAAACACAGAAGAAATATTCTACAGATTTCATATGAGCGTTTCAATATATTTGAAAACACTGAGCTACAGCGATCACTACGCTATTTGGATGCTTCAAAACTTTTGAAAAAAAATCCATTTATGATTCTCTGCTCAGTTGAAACAAAATGACACATTTCTTAAAAGAATGATCAAAGGTGTTGAAAAAATAGATTGTTTACAACATCTCATAAGGAAAACGAAACGAGCCACTGTTAACCACGCCAAAAACCGATTTGCATCCGAAGACATTGATGCCGTGTGTCTGCAGAGATTAAAATGTCATTTTGTATTATGAGCTCCTTCCATATGTACTGTTCTTAATTGGACTGATTAAACGAAGGAATTGATGAAAAACGTCGAGAACTGGCCAATCTGGAGGGTGTCATTTTCCATTAGGACCATTGCCAGACCTCACGTTCCGACCCAATATATATTACTCTTAGAAAGAGTAATACACAAACGCACGCACACAAACACACACACACACATACAGAGTAAGCGAATTTCTGAAAGTTATACTTCCCGTTCATTTGCACATAATCTACGGCATCTACAGTGAGCACAAGAACATCGTTGGATAGAGTAAATGCTTAGCTAAAAAATACTATTTTCACATGGTAACGCATTTTAAGGACCACTACTTTCGTTGACCATGCAAAGTTGTCCGGTATATCAGCTCAGATTACCCCACCTCTCAGAATATCCTCGGGTAGAGTTTAGCCGAGGTCAGAATAAAACTACTTTAGCCTACTTTATACCTCGATGTATAGTCTAAACTATGTTCCCTAGGCTAGTTTATACCCCACTTTTACTATTAGTATCAACAATGGGTTTTCTTAACTAGAATATTATGAGATGGCCCCAATCTAAAAACTTGTGATAATGCCTGTTATGAACACATTTAACAGTAATCAGGTATCCGTGTTTCTATAAAGTAATTAATTTTGTTAAATTAATGCAACTGTTGGATAAGAGTAAACACAGTGCTGTAGAGCATACAAAATGTTTAATAATAAAGTTTATATTTATTGATATTTGTACATTTTATTAGATGGGAAAAAGAGAGGGTACATTCTAGCCTAGCGGCGGTTATATTCTAGCATAGCCTATTTTATCTCCATGGCAAACTTATATCTCGGTTACAAAACTGGCCTAGTATAAAAACCCGCTGGTATACTCTAGGATAGGGTATATTCTGGACTGTTACACTGGAATGTAGCTTCTTATACACAATAGTTATCATCACTTCTGAAAAGCATTACTTCCACTGCTTTGTCTCAGTAAGCGTCGATGAATGTCAATAAGTGCATTATTTTCGTATGGAAGGATCTATTGACAAAGCTATAACATTTTGTCCGACTGATATCTGCAAACAAGGTAAAAAAGATATGGGTTATTAGCAGGAATGTCCGACCTCTATTTCCATACGAGCAACATCCAACTCTGACGTGGGTAGCTAACATTAAAATAAGAGGCATTATTTTCAGAGCGACGACGGGACGAAAGTTTTAAAATATTTTTTTTATTCTACAGATTCGATTGTGAAAAGAATTAGTCAAATTATTTTTAAAACTTGTTTTATACTATAGTAATTTTGCATAAAAGCATTTAGAAAAAGGAAGTTATAGCAAAAATCTGTTTATTTCAAAAATAGTTAACAAACAAAATCAGAGAACAAAATCGTAAATACACATATAAATTCCATTAATATCTTTATTGATATTGATAGTAATATTTGGAATGACAAAATGGAAAGTTCAATGTATCTATATGTTCTGCTTACCTTGTCTTATTTAACTTTTTATCGTTTTTTTATTTTTATTTTTTCGTTATTGATTGTGGAAAGGAGATCCGTTAAGTGATCTTGAATCTAAATTTAGCGTAGAAAATTCTTAAATTAGTGCAATTTCAGAAAAGATTCCTTTTAATCTTTTATTTAAATTTTTAGATGTTTCACATGTATATTTCTTGAGACATTTCTTGCATTCTATTTTATAAATTCTTGTTTCAGATTTAATTTTGTTATTATTTTATTTTGTGATTATGAAATCTCTTAATGGTCTTTTAAAAACAGTTCTAGCAAATTTTATATTAAATTTAGATTAATTTTTTTCATTTGCGGTCGTTATTGAGTTCGTGGTTAATATTAGGTGGTTAGTTTTATCACTTATTTGTGCCATTTTCTTCGTTTTTAAGCATTTTGTGAGCTTTCTTCTTTGCGTTTTACATGAAATAATTAGGATATTTTCAGTGTATTGTTCTTCATCATGTAAATATTGATGTTTATGAATTCTAATTTAAAAATGCTCTTAAGTAGAAATTGATAATTATCCCGGATTGTTGTGGCACGAATAGAAGTTTATGAAATCATATTTGTTAGTAAATGTTCCAGTTTAAGATCTTTATCAGTGCAGTTGAAAATGATATTAAGAAATGGCAATATTAGGCACCTCTACTGAATTTTCGATACCTGAGGTTTAAAATGAATTTTTAAAAATGAAAGAAGAATTGAATCTTTGTTTTTAGCTTTAATTGAAAGCTAAATGATTAAAATTACTATTTCCAGTAAGCAAAATACTTTGATGTATTTCAAATAGATTGATAAGAATCTCAACTTTTTGCTTCCTTTCAGAAATCGTTTAAATTCAGCCAGTTTTGACAGAAATCGTTTAATTTCAGTCATTTTTTGACATATTTGTAAACAAAAGTTAATTTCCGGTTATAAAAATCTTCGAAAAATAGAATATATCTTTTTGAAATTTCAGTTGAGGAATACTAGTTGATTTAAAGTCTAATTAATTTGATATGAAAAAATATTATTTACTTTAAGTTTAAAATAACATAGAAATAGATTTTTAAAACAAACAGTAGCAGTGATTACACGCTTGCCAGTCGTCGCTTGTCTCTCGTCTATAACTTAACAGGTATAGATAAAATGTTGACGTATTGTTCTACAGCGATTTTATATGTAAAACTTAATTTAAGAAAATGACGGAAAATATTCTCAAATTAAAATTTACTATAGTCAACGTTCTTATGGTCACCATACTTTCAGTCAGTTACGCAATATTATATTAAGCTTTACAATTTTTGATTTGTAAATATAGTTTCCACTTAATTACAATATCATCTAAGCAGAAGGAAGTATTGCAGAATTCTAAACGATTTAAATTATTATAAATTCTTTTAAAAATTCATTATTCATCGAATTTTTTTTCTCAAGACATTAGGGTCCCTAATGAATTTTATTTATAAAAGCAATTAAAAGCTTTTAAAATTAAATAATGTCATAATTTTATTGCATTTTTTATTTTATGATTCGGAGCAGATTTCGGGGAAAGGAAGGTAGCTTGAAAAAATATGGATGCTTTACATTCTCCAAAGAGTCCTACTGTTAACTAATAAAAAATTTAATTTCTCGAAATAAGGTAATTGGTGGGTAACATATTTATAAAAAAAATACCAAGACTTTCTAAAAAATTTTAAAAATAATTTCATTCATTTGTGAATAATTCCTGAAAGTTTTATTAAAATCTAACAATTATTTGATTTTTGCAAAAATTTCCAAATCAATGTGTTTTTCACCGGAAATAAAGCTCAAAATCACTAATAGTAATTATTACGTCGAAAGCTGACGTAAAAAAACAAGATTCTTAACCAAAATTTCGAACGTGCTAGAAAGGATTTAAAAATTTAATAAAATAACCAGAAAATAATTTGGTCTTTCCAGATTTGGGGCATTTTTCATCATGTTATATTGTTTTTCAGTGAAAAAGTGGAGGTAACCAAATTTTTTGTTTCATAAGTTAATGCAATTGTATATTCAATGTTCTGTATTTTATTTACAAGATCAGATAATATTGTTTTGTGGGGATATATTGATAAAACAACATCGATATATCGGAAACATATTGATTCTTTAGATAAAGATTTTTGGAAAAGACCAGTTTTCCGAAAACATGTTGATAAACCGCTAAGAGGCAATTCCATTAGTAAACCAAATTTCTGTCTAAAAATATTATCGAAAGCGAAATAATACTAGTTTATAATAAATCGGTAAATATTTATAATTTTTTTTATTGGTAGGATTCATTTTTGCTTTTACTAGAAATTTCTTTAGGAAATTTAAGCATTTGCTAGCTGGCATCATTATTTAATATGTAAACTCTTCTTGAGAGGCTGCCGGAACTTTTAATATGTGAATTTGTAATTTTTCCAAGAAGTAGGGTTAAAATGCAAATTTCAAATTGGAGATACCGAAATAAAACAGATGCAACAATTTAGATGTATGGGAAGCATTTTAACAGAGGAGATGGAAAGTGAAACACAAAAATCCGAAGGCATATTGGGATAGCGAAAAATGTCTTCCAAGTCTAAGTATCAGGAGACTGTCTAAACCAAGTATCAGGAGACTGAGAAATATCGTTAGAAACAAAGAAAAGAGTACTGAAATGTTATGTAATATCAGTCTTACGATATGGTAGTGGATGCTGGAAATCTCCTCACAGACGAAGAAGAGACTTGAAGCAACAGAAATCTAGTTCTACAGAAACATGCTGAGAATACCATGGAGCGAAAATGTGAACAACGACGAAGTTCTAGAGACAATAGCAACAAGAAGGACCCTTTATACTTAACATCTGGAAGAGACAGATAAAATTTCTAGGGCACATAATGAGAGAAGAGGGCTTAGAAAATTTAACATTCACAGGAGAGTTTGGATGTAAGAGAGACAGAACAATGAAACGCATAACCTACCCGGCGAGCTTGAGTCAATGGATAGCGGAGCGGGGTTGGGAGAGATGGCAAAAAGACAGAATTTATTAAGCACTAGAAAGGACAGGAAATTGTGGAGAGCCATGATCACATGCTCCCTGAAGGGACACGACCCAAAGAAGAAGAAGATGAGGACCAATCCCAGATATGATAGATTGCATAAGAAGGAATGTCTGCTTTGAATGCATATATAAAACCGTAAAGTCTGGATATTTTCGGGTGATTTTCGATCAATATTGCTCACGTATCTTCATTAAGTAACTTTCTAATTCATTGGTTGAGTTTTTGTGTATCATAAATTATTTTATGCACATCGTTTTTTTCCCATATGTGCTTATCTAATTAAAATCTTATTTTTTCATTGTAGGTATAACAATTCCAACATTTTTCTGAGGCAGGGATGGAAATGAGCTTATTTTTGGCTAAATAAAATCACTACAGAACTTAAAGATATAATTCGAGAGTGATAGGGAGATAAATGTTTGAATCAGCATAATGACACTTTCAATAGATAGACAGTCAGAATAAATAGATTATTCTTACAGAAAGTATGCCAATTCATTTATAATTTGTCGTATTGAAGTGTCAAAAAAGCTGTATAGCCGGTTTTGGTCGTCAGCTTTCTTTCGATTACAGCCAAAAGGGGAGAACCTTGAATAAATAATACTACGCAGCGCGTGACTCGAATGCACGGAGAATTGATAATGTTGAAATAGAATTCCATATATATCTTGTCACTAAGAACAGCAAAATTATATAAATATCAGAAAGTAATCGAACATATCGATTTTTTCTAAGGATTGTTCTACAAACTTATCCAATTAGCATATTTAAATGAAATTTTGCAAATATGTAGTCACATAATTATCCGTGTAATCATATATATATATATATATATATATATATATATATATATGATTACACGATTTTGTCTATTTATGCAAATTCTTTTTATATCGTCTGATAAGCTTAACAGCATTATCATTAAAAGATGAAAGAAAATCACCATATTGATACATATTTTTTTTTAATCCTATCTAAGCTTTCGGCTTACATAAGCCATTATCAAAGATGACAATTACATTACAATATATTAACCAAACACGGACAAAACAGTCTGTTTTGTTTGCATGGATCTCTACAAATATTCTTAAATGCCTATAATTGATAATAGAAGCCATTGGTTTATACCAACAGCTTCCCATACTCAATAATTCTCGTTTTCACTCTGGCGTGGTCATGTGTGATGTCAAGAGCTGTGGTGCGATTTTCGCTCCCAGCGTCTCGTATGCACGAGTTTGTCGTTGCTTGGAAATCTTCCATGGAAACAAAAACAGACTATCATTATTGTTTTGTCCGTGTATTGGTTAATATATTGTAATGTAATTGTCATCTTTGATGATAGTTTATGTAAGCCGAAAGCTTAGATTGGATTAAAAAATATGTATCAATAATGGTGATTTTTTTGCATCATTTAATGATAATGTTATTAAGCTTATCAGACGATATGAAAAGAATTTACATAAAATAAATAAGCAAAACTTGTGTATATTGTTTAATGAAACATGCATCAATATATATATATATATATATATATATATATATATATATATATATATATATATATATATATATATATATACCATTGTGAATATACTAAAATCTATATAATCGTGTTTGTATCCTAGTTTTTTTTATCTCTCTCTAACCCAATCCCTCACTATGTCTATTGCTTCAGATAGATTTACATTTGAATTATATGGCTGCAAAAATAGTAGCAGATCAGTTGCAAGCTAAATTTGAGATCTCTTCGTCTCAAATTTTGGCAAGTGCGTATACACAGCGCATTTAGTGGTTTTTGCTGAACTAGATAGGAAGACTTACTTTATATATATATATATATATATATATATATATATATATATATATATATATATATATATTACAACAGATGATATACTGAGTGAGGACATGTGTTTGAGTAGTCATACTTTTATTTCAAACAGTAAAATTAATGTCTACTGTTCTAGAGATCAAAAGTCTTAATAAAGAAAATGTGCCTCCCGACAGGAATCAAAATGATATTCACTTTTAAATCTGAGAAAGTAGCATGATTTACCATTAAGCTACGAGAAGCCATCCAGCAAAGCAAGGCACAATTACCCTACTTAAGAAATGTACATTTCTCGTTGGAATATTTCGAAGTCTATATCTGTTAACTTTATTTTTATACTCGAAACATAAAGTAAATTTTGAGCATTTAATAGATTTTTTAATCGGACATTATTTCTTATTATTGTAGTTTGCGATTCATGCCATGAAACAGCAGTTTGAATCAAATTTAATATGCATAAGGAACCTTTGTTTTAAGAGAAGTTGATCTATAGAGACTCCCACTATGTACTGGGACAGAGTACATACATCTGTCCTAAGAGATAGCAAAGTAGTCTTTGCATTCAGTGTCACACTATCGCATCAAAACTGGGTTGACCTGAAAGGTTACTTTATAGCCACCAGGTGCAGATTTGTGCCTCAAAAGATGCCAGTGGCTTCCCCTGAAATGTAAGCAGGTAGTTGATTCATCTAAGCTTAGGATAGGCGCACGCGGAACAATAGTATGAAAGGATGATATATGAGTGCCACACGTGACAGCCTCAAAGCCTCGCGAGAAGATGATCTCCGAATGTGAATTAATTGGCGAAGCCCGAAGTATAAAGGTTGCATGACTACAAAGGGGCATATTCAATGGGCAAACACAGGTTTGATTTTTTTTAAACAGTAACATTAAATGTCTACTGGCCTTAATAAAGAAAATGTGTTTGCCTTTTTCAAGTTGGGTGACTGAGACTTGTTTTTTGTAATGACTTTTAGTAGCTAATTAATCACAGTTATTTCGAAAGTCGTTTCACATTAAAAAGGAATACAACTTCGATTTCTGTCTAGAAGCACATTTTCTTTGTTAAAACTTTCGGCGTCTAGGCCAGTAGACATTAATTTCGCTGACCAAGTTGATGAAAGTAATTTTTAACGTTTAGTATGTTAGCAATCTACTCCGTCGTATAACATTGATTATTCTTAAGAAGTAATATCCTGATTTTTTGCCGATCAAATTCATTTGATCTACCCGACTGTGGAATCAACATGAAACTTTGCAAATTACTTTTGCCACATTCGACCAGTCACGGAACTGTCTCTATAAATTGCACAATTATTTTTCAGTCATACATATTAATTTTGACCTTTTTTTTAATAGCACAATATGGCGAAACGTTTTGTTATTTTCCACCATATTCATTTTTTTATTAGTTCTAACAAATAAAAAATTGACTATGTTTAAAGAACGCGTTGATAGTTGACATAAATGCAATTAAATTTTTTGAATGAAGCTATTTAAACGTAAGCATACATACATATGCACACACACATCTATCTATCTATCTATCTATCTATCTATCTATCTATCTATCTATATATATATATATATATATATAATACAAACACGCCTGTCCTGGGTATGATGATAAACTACATCTTCGTCCTGGGTAAGACGATAAACTACGTCCGACAGCAAGGCCTCTGATCAGGAGGTTCTGAGGAGCGTGGAACCATTTCTTAATTGCTGGTGTTCCCAGGTTCACCCTGACCCGGGGTGGTAGCACCTGTTAAGGTCTCAGTTATGGGCAAATAGTTACCCCCAAACTGGGGTCAAAACAGTATGAAAGTGTAAAAATAGGTTTTTTATATCAGAAATACTTCATAAAAATCATTCCCAGTAATACATTATTACCAGCAATACATTTTTGAAAAAAAAATATTACCATCGATACATTTTGAAGAAAAACATAATAGATTTTTGAAGGAAAAATATTACAAGTAATAAATTTTTGAAAAAAAATATTACCAGCAATAAAAATGTTGGCATTAAATAACCCATTGAGGTTGATATGCTGTAAACCAAACCAAACCACAAACACGCATAATCCCAAAGCAATAAGTGCTTTTTTTTTTTTTAAAGAATAATTCTGTCTGAGGATTTTGTTAGTGAAGGTGACTTACAAACAATACTCTCCTGCTCAGTCTGCTGTTATAAAAATTCCTCTGATCTTCCTTTGTAGTTAAGGAATGGCACTTTGACTATGAAAGATAGATTCCTAGTGGAATAAGGTGAAACTCAGCAGAGAAATATCTCTTGGAAAAGTTTCAGCATAATTAGAAGCCATGAATAGCATTGTATGAATCTCACCAAGATCATTGCTTCAGTTACTGTGATAAACGCTGAAAGCTTTCTTTTTTGCAACGAAGAAAAATTTTACAATATTCTGGATAAAAAGATTTCTATTCGGAATATTTATACTGACGTATAATCATTATTTGATGAAAAAATGGCGTGTATGTCAGACGAGATGCTGAAAAGTTATTAAAGCAACAAGGAAGCTATTCTCCCCTGAAAATTCTTGTTTGATTAGATATTAAAAAGTGGATGTGTGTTCAGCACACCTCGTATATTTCAGGTAGGTTGTCTAATTTCTGCCTCCATAACTATAATCATTTTCAAGTAATGTTTTCACTTGGTAGCTGTCAAGCTCAACTGATCTCCCAGATTGTGCAGCATCGTTCGTCGAGAAATATCGCGCAAACAATTTTTGATATATTTGAACATTCATAGCACCATAAATTACATACGTTTACCTTTCTGCAAAAAATAAATACGTTTACCTTTCTTAAAAAATAAATACATAATATGGGGGGGATTTCTTTTTACCCGCAATCTTCAATTTTAGAACCAATAAATAAATATACTGAAAAGATTTAAAAGCCGAGATAATATGCGAAAGGTGTAGAAAGTTTCTTAGTCGAATCTGGGAGATCAGGTGAGATTGACAGCTAACAAGTGAAGACATTATTTAAGAATAATTAATGTTGTGCAGGTAGAAATCTTCCTAAAATCTGATCAAATCACCAAAGATCAATTTTTTTTTGTAACGCCTTCTCATATGTGGAGAATTTTTTAACATCTCTTGCATAATAATATATGCTAGTGAATGTATATGCATCATATCTATCTATCTATCTATCTATCTATCTATCTATCTATCTATCTATCTATCTATCTATCTATGTGAGAGTTTCGGGTGTAGGTTTTTCATTCAAAATTAAAAGCCTTGCAAAAAGGCGCCTGTGAGGGCACTGTAGTATTTTGATATTATCTGCTAATATTTGTTTTATGTGATATTTTGGTTGTTTGGGACGTAATGACCGATATGTACATGAACTGCACTAAGTGACAAGTTAACCTACGGGAAAAAGTGTTGCTTTCTTAACAAATGTAAGAATGTTTTAAAATATATGATTTAATTGTGGTCCCGAATTACTGGTAATAATTAGGCTAGATCCTATTTTAAACTATCTTATAATAAAGAATAAATCTAATGGATTTACTGTATTCATTTAGTGATATGTATCGGCGAATTATATTTTAAATATTTTTTTTATCTTATTTATAGATAGAGCAATTGGTTCCATTAGAATGAGGTAATGATGTTTTTATCTATAAAAGGATGGTTGTTATAGATAGAAAATTTCTTTTAGAAATTCTTTTATAAGTGAATGTATATGTAGTGTGGTGGTTTTAGGCACAAAAAGTGGGACAGGCGTCCTGAGTTCTAATTTCATCCGAGACCCTTGCTTTTTGCATATAACCCTTGGGAAGCTGTCTATGCTCTCTATTCTTGGTTGGCAACCAGACTAGGAGAAAGTGAACATGAGTTCAAAACCAGTTTGAAATCGATGGACTTTGTCATGCTAACCCTTGCCCTAGACACACCAGAAAAATATCATTAATGCGTTTGGGTTTGGGTTTGTTCAAAATCCTTATTTATTATGAAATCGTGATGATTTTTTGTGCCTCTCGTACTTTGATAACAATCACAGACGTCAACAGGTAAAAGTAGTTTTATTACATTTATAACTGTATTACAGCATTATTATGTGATTTGTTTCAACTAAACATTCTTACATCGGTACATATCATACTGAGTTATTAAATACTAGCCTACTTACCAGTGTCGATACACCATAGGATTTAAGGTTTGCTTTTGTAACAGTTGTATCAGACGACCCCCCCTATTTTCGGTGTAATTTTTTAAGATTTAAAGATCGCCTTATACGCGGAAATATATATATATATATATCGTCGTATATATATATAAATATATAATATATTTCCGTGTATAATGTCGTATATTCCGATTATATATATATATATATATATATATATATATATATATATATATATATATATATATATATATATATATATGTGTGTGTGTGTGTGTGTGTGTACACCAAAATATCTACCAAAAAGACAACAGTTATGTATCCACCACCAAGATTCTTAGTCTTACCTTCGACGCCAAAATGCCAGTGGAAACGTGTCACGGCCAACCATGGCAATAACACCCAGACTCCGAAAGTAAGTCGTTTCATCTCTGTAAGTCACTTAGTAGAAGTAGTTGTAAAAGTAGAGATCCTATTAATCAAAAATATATCAGACAGAAATGGTCAGAAATCATATAGAACAACTTGAACAGGTTTAGGTAGCCAATACTAATAATGAAGAAAAAGGAAATTTCATTAAATGTCATTAATCACAGCATCATATACAAAAGCAATTGTCATATCAAAAGGAAGACATAAATGAAGAGAAGGAGGGTGATTGCTACTTCATTTATTGTTTTATTTAACGATCTTCCAATAGAATCTATAAGATATGTATAAGTAAACGCTGGGTTATTTTTCTCGAAAGAATGCATGACGGTATAGAAAATATTTTCAACTTCAAAACACAAACGAGCTATCAGATTCGAATACAGACCATTTGATATTTTTGTTACCAACACCTTTAAGAGATATTTTTCAAACGAAAAGCAAGGACCTCTTTTTGAAGCAGCCAATTCGTGTTTGTTAACCAGTCGGCAATATTTACATAAAGATGGAGAAACTCTATGGAGAAACTCAGCACCATTTTTAGCGATGGCATTATTATTATTATTATTATTATTTACAGCATCTGCACATCCAAGTTATGATATTCCCAATCGATCAGCCATCTAAGTACTGACCAGGCTCGATCTTGCTTAACTTCGGTGATTTACGAGAACTGGTATGTTGAAGACTCATTGTCATCTCTGTAAGGACTTGAGATAGATAAGTTATAAATAAGTCGGTAACCATTCTGTTACACACTTTTTGTACAGAG
Organism: Acanthosepion pharaonis; assembly: GCA_903632075.3. Taxonomy (NCBI): domain Eukaryota; kingdom Metazoa; phylum Mollusca; class Cephalopoda; order Sepiida; family Sepiidae; genus Acanthosepion; species Acanthosepion pharaonis. The sequence goes on along the minus strand of CAHIKZ030000862.1, from coordinate 184,279 downwards.
GCCGTGCTATCAGATATGATAAACATAGACTAGTACGGAATTGTCGATTGTAGCTGTGTATCTCCGAAGAGGTGATGTAAATTTCTAGGCCCGTCCTACTTCAGCACCAAATGACCAAACCTAAAGCGTTTCTTAATTGGGTAAATGCGACATTTAAGTAGAAAAGGAAGCGCCCCTTTTTTGCTATATCGTGTTTGCGTATTGACCAATTCGAATTACATGATCTAGGAGAATCAGACAAGTGAGAAAGAAAGTGTATTTCTATAGCGTTGCTTTCTACTAAATAGTAAAGCAGAATTAAGGATACGAAAAAGAAAAAAGTACGAAAAGAAGAGAAAAAAATGATTTAATTTATCGGAAAATAACCGATTAAAAGAAATCAACAGGCAAAAGTTAAATGAGACTCAGAGAAAAATCTTTAAACATACACACACGCGTGAGAAAGAAAACCGAAACGGTAAAATGCAAAAAATATAACCAGACCGCTTGTTTATCTTAATGCATTCAAAATTAACAAAAATTTAAACATTTACAATTTGTACACAATTTTGTATCGAGTAAAGAAAAACGCTCTTAACTATTCAACAATAAGAAAAGTCGAATGTAGAAAATTAAAGATGCTGATGGAATTTCTATTAATTTATAAGCTAAATAACAAAATAAAGATTAGCCAAGTAAAAATTGATGTTTTTACTGCATTGTATATAAGGCAAGTAATTATCAGTACACTTGGACTTATTCGAACTATTAAGTTAAATGCGACGAAAAAGTTATAGACGAGAGATTTCACAGTATATATAAAACTGCATGTTCTAAAACAACGACGGTAAACATAAACCGAAAAAGAAAATAAAACCTAAAGCAAAATATTAAAAATTATAGAATATGTGTTTGCTAAGAAGCACAAAGCACTAAGGTAAAGAATAAAAAAAGAATTCCGAGACATTGAAGAAAACCCCCGACTGAAAAGCAAGACGAAATCCCAGGATTTTGGTACATAAAATTAAACAGCTTAAACAAGATGCAAAATCAGTGATTAAAAACTGACGAAAGAATGGAGAAGTCTTAGAATAGATGACCAAATGTCTCATAAAAAAAGACACTGAAAATTAACGTAACTATGCCTTAGCCTTGATATGGAAAAACTTGACTCAACAAATAAATTTTATGTGGAAAGCAGAAAACTACGCCCAGAAAAGCAGAAAGGATACAAAAAAATTAAACGGTTCTACTTATATTTTTATTTGTTTAAAAATCATTTCTCCCCGAGATGCTAATGTTACTAAAACACAAGGGATTACTGAGTGTGAGAGAATATAAGAAAAATATTAAGGAGAGAGAACAGTAAAAAGAACAGGAATTAAGAAGATAGAAGATAACGATTGACATTGTCCTTAAGTTTTTGAAGATCAAAATTGACTCGAAAACACAAACTAGAAGAATATTCCGTAAGCAAGAAGTGCAAGAGAAAAGAAACTGTTAGCATAAAACTTGTGATTATATCAAGTCATTTCAACTGTAAATATTCTATATTTACTAAATGATTCTGAAGAAGGATGTGAAATCAAGACTGCAATAAGTTGAAAATATAGTAAATCGTAAGATATTAACTTCAACGTTTCGATCCTCGTATGTCTTAAAATGTTCCAGATTAGCAATCCATTAGTAAGATTCAAGGTGAACTCAATGGAAAACTGTAAAGTGGTCTTGACCGCTGAATATCTTTAATATGAGTAAATATAAAATGAAAAGGGTTCTTTAAGGGAGATGCCGTTATATCACTCAACCTGATCCTAGAAAACTGTATAAATAATAAGAAAAAAAACTTTTATTTTGCATAAAAAGTATTCATTTTGAACAGAATCTATTCTCTTGTCTAGAATTTGTTTAGTAGTGAACATTAATCACAAAGATCGAATATTATACAATGAACGTTTCAGATCAAAATTTCATGTTATATTGATCCACCTGCGTACATGGATGACTTAAGACTTTTTGCAAAGAACAAATGAGAAACGCAGACTTTGAATAATTGGTTAAAAACGGGAATGAGATAGGAATAGATTTCAAAATGCACATTACTAGTGATAAACAGAGATTCGTGATGATTGACGTAACTAGACTGTAAGATAACAACACAATAACCTTAAAATATTCAAATGAGATTCATAAATCAGGCAAAAATTTAGGATAAAGAAGACTGGAGTAGTTTAGGGGAATAAGAAAAATATTAGAAACGAAACTAAACAGTAGAAAATTAATAAATAAAACTGATAGGCAAACTGAGGGGTCCAGGCTAGATCTTTCAACGAAGAAATTAATGACGATACATAAGACTGTACACCTCAGAGATTACAATATATACAAGAACTAAACTATTATCCAATTAAGTTTGGTAAGAAAAAAAATAGAAATTGGTAAAAATTACTGCTAGTAAGAAATATATTTATGAGAAGTGGAAAAAGATCAATATATTACTGCTAGTAACCTATGAGAAAGTTTAGCAATTTGGGTGGAATGCAATCATTTCAAACATCGAACCCGAAATTTGCTGGTCAAATTAAGTATCAGAGATAAAGTTGCAGGAAAATCAAAAGTAAAGAACGAGATTATTTAATAGAAGATAAGGTAAACAATAAGGGTATTGGAAACAAGTGGATGCAAAAGAAGAATTATCACTGTTGAATTTAAGGCCAACACAAGATACAGAAAACAGTCAATTTATGAGAAGTGGAAAAAGATCAAATGCGCATACTCATAAAAAGTCACAAAGATAAGTAAAAAAGTAAAAACAAAAGAAGCGAAAAATCACGAGGAAAACCCTCTGATCACTGATGAAAAGTGAAACGATACATGGAAAACGTCAATAAGCTCTTGAAACACAAAACGAAACGAAACCTATAATAGAACTTCATGACTCTGGTGCTTGAATGCTAAAATAAAATATAGAAGCTACGAAACATCGAAAGTGAAAAGTAAAACATTTGGGAAAATCTAATGAGAAAACTATATTACCAAGTCAGAAAGAAATGTAAAACTTAAAATTCAATATGATATTCACGACGTTTCGCCGAAAAGTAGTGAATATGACTACAACAGAGATGAGGACAACAGCCCGAACAATGTAAATAGTGTAGATACTTAAAATCAAGTTGAACAACATAAAAGAAACAAAAAACAACCAAGGTGTACTTGTTGAAGGGGAAGAAAAATAGACAAAAGCAAAGAAAACAATAAATGATGCCTTCTGTAGAAAAAGGAGACGAGACTGTAAAGCATATCAGAAGTGGATAAGAGCAGGGTAGGGGTTTAAAAGGAATATAAAACAGGCACAACAAAGTGGGAAATATTGATACACTGGAATCATGTAAACCTCTGGCAGCAGTTGTCGTGGAAACTAAAGATTAAAATATCCTGGGACGTTGAATACGCCGGCAGTATTAAACAAACAAACCAGATCTGATTGCTATAAACTTTGATGTCGCTCTTATAAGTTAATGTAGCATATATCACATTAACTCGGAAGGGTTACAGTAATGTTGGGAAAGAGCAGTGATCCATCAGGAATTATGTGAATGAAATGGATTTGACTATGTAAAAATGGTATCAGCACAATTCAGAAAGGTCCTATTGAATCGAAGAGGCAAAATTTTATGGGAATTTGAAATCTAAAAAGATTAGCCTCGCTAGGCCAGGAAAACAGATCTGGTTGTAAAAAAAAACGAATAACTTTAGACAATATTCAGAGATGTATGAAAAAAAAGGGCGAAAAGTTGGGAAAATATTTGGATCTTGAAAAATTGAAAACTTTTAGAAGCGAGAATACTGGCGTGTGTACTCAGGAGTGTTACTTTCTCTTGATCTCCAGTGAAATCCACCAGTTACTACTGGTTTAAAAACTCAATTCGCACTATATTTTGAAAGAATTAGTACAATATTTTGAAATAAATAATTTTTACAGAATCTTTTGGGTTGGATTTGTAACTTAGTCGGTTAGCGGCCACCATACAAAATTTAGGTTCAATATCAAAAATCTTTTCACGAGATTTTTTAAGTTAATGAAATATTTAATGAATAAAATAAAAAGTTAATGAATGTATATTCAGATATGAATTTGTGTGTGATCAAGAGATGATGAATGTCGAGTGACAAAATGATTTTTCAACCGTATGGAACTGAAAATGCATCTGTCGATATGCTTCCATTTTGGAATAATCACGGAAGTTAGACAATTTTTAAAACTCTAATTTTAGCGTAACTTCAAAGCTGGCTTCAAACATGTGTGATAAATGAGCACAATTTTTTGATGTCATGTTACTCTACCACACACACACACACACACACAATTACACATACAAACACGAACACCCACAAACACACGCAAACTGCTTTACAACTTCGATTTATGCGATTTATTCGCCAATTGAACATTTGTCAAATAAGCAAGAAGTCGGTTGAAATTATTGAATTATTATTCGGTTAGCAATAACAATTTAACTAATTTCCCTCTTCTAATTCAAATCAAAGTACAACACTTTAATAAGATGTCTTCACTCTAAATGCATTCCCAACACAGGAAATTACAAGTCCAAACTACCATTTAATGTGTAAATAAAATAAATCCAAAAGTTATGGTTGTACTTTAAATCCTATTTTTCTTTTCTGGTTCATCTGTTGACATATGCTAAGAGAAACTCAGTTGTCAAACATCCAGTTGCCAACTACAAATGGGCAAAGGAAGTCAAGCCAACGAAGAGAACGTATCTTTTCACACACATCTTAGATATTTATGATTAAATACATGACGTATTTTCCAATGTGCTTACATCTGACCGTAGACTTTATAACCATTATTGGACATAACAGGTCGATTTCATAATATTAATTGTGACCAATTACAACAATTTGCATTTTTCCGTGCTTAAAATTATTTCACAGAAGCTTCTATGCACATACACGGAGATAGATAGCATAAATACACTCCCACAGACGGACGCGCGCGTGAACGCGCTCGCGCACACACACAGACTCACACACACACTCACACACGCACACACAGACACACAGACACACACACACACACACACACACATGTATATATATATATATATATATATATATATATATATATATATATATATATATATATATACCCACACAGAAAAAAAAGAGACACCTAGGCAAATAGATAGATAGATGTTTAAATGTGTAAAAAACATGCGAATACACAAGGTAAAGAGGAATGACATTTCAGATGTTTCCACCATCATTTTTCGGTTCTGCTGTTATGGTTACACGATGATGCTTTGAGGTACGTTCTAAAGCTTATAGCAATATTTCTGTTTTGGCTTCCACTAATCGCTTCAGTATCTGATAAAAGAACGTCAAACGTGCTTGTTTAATTGCGACTAGACCGGCATTCTGAACCGCTTCGCCTAACGAGAACAGTGAGTGAATAAAAAAGCCTAACGCGCAGACATTGGTAACCTAACAACGCCGCCTGACACACAAAATTAAAACAAAGATCGTTTTAGCTCGCTTTGTTTTCATGGTGAATATTTTGATTCGCTTCTATTCGAGAGAAACCGAAATGTCCGGGCACTTTTCTTTCACACCACATATATAAATTTTGCCAAACAAAATTGTCCAGCAATAATTAGTGAAGAGAAACAGATTAAAGTCTTTTTGATTCCTGGAACAGTTTCTCTTTAGAAAATGTCAGGAAATGAATATTTATCATCAAGTCAGAGTAAAACAGTTTTTCTTTGGTATTTGCAAATGTCGGCAAAATTTCAAAATGGTGAGATAGAACGTTGAAACAAAAGTAGATGAATAGTCATTAAAAGTTATTTTGTTTAAACTAATTTCTTTGTTTCCGTTCTCTATTTCATTCACACTTTTCGGTTGCGTAATCTCTGGCCTTCCTCGATTGTCTTTGTCTTTCAGACCCAATGATTGAACATCCTATTTCATAAAATTAACAATAAATATTTAGAAAAATTCAAAACAAAGTAAAAAAATGCCAAGACGAACGAAAGTGTGAAAGAGCGAATTAGAGATAGAAAGATAGATAGATAGATAGAGAGAGAGAGAGAGAGAGAAAGAGAAAGTGATTACGATTGATAAATTGTTGCATATATACTATATTGAAGAAGGTAGATATAAAAAGGTAAGTAGGGATATATATATATATATATATATATATATAGATAGATAGATAGATATAGATAGATATAGATAAGTAGGTAGGTAAGTAGATAGATATAGATAGATATAGGTAAGTAGGTAGGTAGGTAAGTAGATAGATAGATAGATAGATAGATAGATAGATAGATAGATAGATAGATAGATAGAGTGGATGACAAATACAAAGACAAATAGTTTTGTGTTACTCGACAAATACACGACAACAATACAATGACATAGTTTAATAAATATAACGATTAAAATACTAAATTACATGAGAGATTACCCGAAGCATGACTAATGTGGTGTTCAGTTTTGTGTGCAATTCCTTATTATTAATGGCAAAGCAATCGACATATACCAATTCATGTCGGCAGCCTATTTGTCTATTGCTTGATTGTTTGTGAGTGCTGTGTAAGTGCAAGCAGATGTTTTATACGTTAGTTGACTTACTACATTGTACTACTTACCTGTCAAATTGGTAGGAACGTTTTTTTATTCACCCAAAGTCTTACATACTCATTGTTCTTATCTATCTATCTATCTATCTATCTATCTATCTATCTATCTATCTATCTATCTATCTATCTATCTATTTTAAATGATTCCAAAGTCCTAATGCAGATCAAACACCTATTCCACTCGATTCATACAGCTTCTTTTTTTTATCTGTTCAAAATCAGCAACAAGAATGTTTTTCATTTTTTCAAATTTAAGAACTCCTTTATTTTGCCTAATTCGTTGTAAAATACTTATTTATCTACTTTGATGATTTTCATAAAATCAAAGTTTGTTGCAGATGCCGAACTATCAAACAACTTGATACTGTTTCGATAAAAAATAAAATGAGATTCATTTTTTTTGCTTAAAAAGTGATAAATCTTTTTTACAATTTGATTTTATCATTTGCTTACTGAGATTTTACAAGACACAGATTCATATTTCATTTAAAACCAGAAGCCGAAAAAATTCTATAATTTAACAAACTTTGATTATACTTGCGGTTTTAGTCATTTTATATCGAAGTGATTGAAAAGTAATTTCTCATCCTCTACACGCAGAAAGCCACTCACATAAATGCAGTCAGTTTATCTTACACAAATTTATAAATAAACATTTTATCATTCTATAACTATTCTTCTTCAGATGAAAACTGATTATAGAAATAGATAATGAAAAATGATTATCCAAAAATCAATTTAAATACTAATACATTAGGTGTGCATAAAAAGTTCCCAGTGCTCTTTTTGAAAACTGGAGACTGAATACATTTTTGATTAAGTGGTTTTTCGCGGCAAACCTATGCACACATAATTATAGCAACGATCTGCAAACAAATACGTGTGCTCATATATATTTATATTTAGTAATTTTTATTTATGACTTCACACACACACGCACACACACACAGCGTGTCCGAAAATTCACCTCGGTATTTAAAAATGTCATAAAATATTCATAACTTTTGTTTCTTCTCTTTTTTAGAATTTAGATTAACAAAGAAAAAATTTAACAAGTGAACAAAGAAACATAATCTTGGGAATTTGATTTTAGATTTAATCAAACTTTGTTTTACCAGACAAATTTCGTGAAATTCCGCATTTTTATCGACTCGACACAACTTTGTTCTGATCGAACGCGTTTTGATTATTTTCTTTGGGGAAACTTTAAGGATGCATCAATAAACCGCAGACATTTCAGCAACCCAATGATAACGTCTGTATAGAAATATATATATATATATATATATATATATATATATATATATATATATATATATAAAAAGGAAGAGGTTATAGTAGTTCCAACGAGAGAAAAGTGTGTATATTAAAAAGAAGAGAGAAACCGCAAACGTTTTTGATTATAATGTGGATTTTTTGCTGACAAAAGCACACGAAAATGGAAATAGATCTAAGAACACACAAGGGTCATTAAAAGATAAGCATGCCGATAACTACTCCATCATTTCTCGAACCAATCTTAATTGTTTTATAACCCTTCACGCAGAACTTTTCACTGCCAGTTCAAGAAAGACGTTTGGATCACTAATACAAAAAAAGAGAATGTCTCATATCGAGAATATTTAACATCGAAAAACATAAAGAAAAAAATGAATTATTTTTAATAATATGTGGCAATCTCCACCCTTTGGCTGATGACGGTCGCGAGACCGGAAACACGTGAAGCAAAATTATGGAAAATAAAGCATAATATTTTTTTAAAACTCCACATTACAACCAAAAACATTTGCGGTTTTTCTCTTCTTTTTAATATATATATATATATATATATATATATTCTCATTATACGTCATTTTTATAGATACAAATATTTAAGTAAATGCTCTGTTTATAATGAACAGTATTAACTACATTTACCGGCCTGAAAAAGATCTCTTCAATATAGTAAAGAATATGAGTTTTAGTAAAAATATTAACCATTTAAAAAAAATTAACAAATACATTAATTTAATTAATAACTCTAATAAAATTTGGGTCAGAGCGGACAAATCTAAGAATATTTATAAATGTGACCCATCTAAATACCACTAGATCCTAACAAAGTAACCGATGATTACAAAAAAAGATAGGCATGACAATAGTATCTTTGAAATCAGTAAGGTGGCGGCCGATTTAGCCAATAATATGAATATTGCTGATAGAATGGGGAAAATCCATACAAAAGATGCCTATATTTTGTTCAAAGAGCATAAACCTAACTTCTCGAATAGCACTCAATTTAGGCTAATAAATTCCACTAAATCAGAGCTAGGCTTAATCTCTAAAAATAATATTAAAAAAATTACTGATAGACTTGCGATCACTATCGGGGCTAATCTTTGGAAGGATTCTTCTGATACCATTGAATGGTTCAGTAATATGAGGGGTAAAAAGAAAGCGAGCTTCATTAAATTTGATATTATTGATTTTTATTCATCCATCCAGAAATCTCTTGGTAGAGTGCATAAACTTTGCAAAAAAATACATGGATGTAACTGATGATGAAATTAATATATTTACTGCCAGGAAATCACTCTTGCACTTAAGAATTCCACCTGAATTAAGTGCAAGAGTGATGTGTTTGACGTTCTAATGGGAGTGTATGATTCGGCCCAGATTGCTGACCTTGTTTGTCTATATATTCTCAAGATCCTTAGTAGAATTGTAGATCCGAAACAAGTAGGTCTTTATAGAGGCGCCGGACTTATTTATGTTCCTAATAGCAATGGTCCACTTACTGTTAAACTACAGAAAAAATTATTAATGCTTCAAGTTTCTGGGGTTCAAAATAGAGATTTCATCTAACCTAAAAATTGTGGATTATTTAGGTATCACTGTTGATCTGAACACCAATACCTTTAAACTTACAATGAGGAACATGAAACTCCTAACTACATTAATGTTGATTCGAACTGATACTATTTTAAGGAAGATACCTATTACCGTAGGAACTAGGATTAGTAAACTTTCCTTTAATAAATATATCTTTAATAAAAACAAAGTAATTGTACAATAGGGTACTCCAAAAAAGTGGTTTTAAAAATAAACTGACTTGAACGCTACAAGTAACACTAGGGTAGATAAGAGTACTAATAAGCGTAGAAATAGGAAAAGAATTATAATATGATTCAACCACAATCACCTTCTGTGGGTTATCCAAAATTGACATCTGCGCAGAATGAAACAGCTTTCATCCTAAATGCGCGAGTACCTATTGCCATCATTAAGCAAATAAAACCAGTTTATTTTACATTTCACGAAAACATGGGTGACTGATAATATGAAAAGCAGAATATATATATATATATATATATATATATATATATATATATATGCATGCATCGAGGACGTATTATCTGTACATAAAAACGTCAACACTTGTGATAAAAGGTATATTTCCAATTTGCTTAGCAAACTCAATAAGGTTAGTTTTGTTTTTGTTTTAGTAAGTTTACCACCTCTAACTGTACAATTGTGAAAACGTGATATGAAAACTTCTTTATTCAGTTTGACGAAGTTGATTGAGTTCTTAACACTAGTTTCTGAATCGGTCAAATGTTGGTTTAACAAATCTGAAAAGAAGCGTCTTAAGGAAGTATTTCAAAGATGGCATGGCATATGAATGAAGCAATGAATTGTATAATTGTATATATTAGTAAGATCATAAGTATGATATTGAAACAACTAGCTATAATCTTTAAAAATGATCATTGTTCTTAAGTTTTCCCTTCGTAGACAGGATATTTCTTTACCTTTTGTAACTACCAGTTAGATTCACCAGATTTCTTGACATTTTATTTCTTTGTCTGTTTGAAATATGGTAACAACCTGAATAATTCTACGCGCGATGACGACTCATCTTAAAATTACAGAAAGTAATCCTAAACCATTGTTATGCAAAAATGAAATTCAGTTTTTGTTTAAACTTTAATTAGGGGCTTTTATGCAAAAAAATTATTGTTGGAAGATATATACTTACTAATTTAAAGTATAGCATCTAACTTATCATAGTTTCCTTATCCAATTATCTATTACAGCAGAAACCATCTATAGATATCTATAATGTAGAAAATATTAGACAGCATTAGAGATTTTACAATTATAGATATTTATTTACGCAAAATGAATCTTGCTCATTGAAACACATTTTTGATACCTTCATTAATTTCAATCTACTATAAATTAAGGTATTTTACTGTTAATTTACAGAACGCATTATTGGGGAACACAGGTAAAAAGAAAAGATAATAGGTGGATTAACTTAGACTGGCCAGTGACTATGGAAAACTGTTATGTAGACAATGGACGTTTTCAATTTATTATCGGTGAACACTCTAGAACCAATCGTATTTATCATCTAGTCGTAATAAACATTATCCACTCATTCATTTAATCAATCAAGCAAGCATGCAACTTTTATATCTACATGCTTTCGTAAACTTGATAGGAGCGTTTTTCTCCGTAGATGTTGTCCATGTGCCAAATTCAAAGTCTGGAACTTGACCAGCCGTTTGGCAACATAAACCTGGCCTAATTTCAAATTTGTCAACATCAAATAATTGTCTATTTCTGAATGTCTGTCCGAATATTACTTTTTAATGCCAAACGCATAGAATCTTTATCTTTCGGAATTTTATCTTTGATCCTTTTCCAACGGGCGTTTGTTGCTTTATTTCTTTTCTCCCTATCGATTAGTATTGGCTAGTAAGTATGAAAAATTTAAAATTGGAAAAATCCCATAGGGAATTGATAACGAATTTAGAAAAAAAAATCTGTTCTGAAATACTTAATCCTTCAAAAATTAATAATGGTTTTTGAAAGGTTTAAATTATCAATGCAAAATATAAAAGAAATTGTCTTTATTGAAACGATTGCTGCCATGATGATTTTAATGTAAACATTCTTTTTACATGCAATGAAAATAAACTTTGACTCAGAAGATTTTTACTCATATTAATCCTACATTCGTTTTACTTTGCGTTTCAGAAATTTCTTTTGTTATTTAATTATAATACAATTTTTTTTTTTCAAAATATTGAAGTATCTGAAATTTATGATACATAATTATAAAACAAAAATAAACCGTTGTTGCGCTGGAATCTTTTGTGCATATCGAATGAGTAGCGTATTTTATTAATCGAGGGATTACTCAAAACATTTGTTTGCTATAATTAACTCTGACAGCATTCAAATAAATAGTATCTTCTTTATTATATTACACTGAGATTACTAAACTGCTTAATCAGTTTGGAAAATAAAAACAAGTTTTGGAGTACACTTTTTACATTGTCTTCATTTTTGTTGCCACAACGACACATGGCACAGTGGATAAATGCGTTGGTTAGATCCAGTGACAGACCCAAAGAGTGTGAGTTCAATACCCGGTTAAGGCAGTGGAGAACTTGGAGAGGTGAATTAACAGGAGATAACTGATAACTGACATCCATTAGACATGGCACGTGGAACTAGAACAGTCTACCCCAGTTCAGTTCGACATTCACCCGAAGAAGGCCGGAGTGTACAATAGCCGAAACGTTGTGATAAATATGGCAACAAAGATGAGGACAATAGTCCGAATAATGTAAATAGTGTACATAATACCTCATCTCAGAAGTCTTGGAGTGCTTTATGACAATCCAAATTCAGAGTTGATTTTGCCAATTTGGAAAGCACAAATTATGATGAAAAGTACTTATAAATTTTGTCTTTTTATTTTAATTGTTTATAAAAATATTCTTTATCAATTTCTAGACTTTTAAAAGTATTTTTGTGACGGAATGCAGTACACAAATCGTATTATGCATTGTTCAAATCGTTATTATGATATCTGAAAATATCTTATTGTTATTCTGTCAGAAATGAAGATTCACATTGTCGGAGAAATTACGGGTAATTATGGATAGAAATCCTCATTTACGGTTGTTATAACATGAAATCAATGCTGGTTATTATATCTTTACATCATTTTAAGCACAGAAATACTATAAAAAGAGAATTCCCAAATTTTTAACGTGATATTTTTGATAGATTCGCTTTTAGATAAAAATAAACGATAACTTGGGTTGAAAAACTAATAGTATTTAATGGTATTAAATATGATCACATTTTAAGGATTAACTCAAGTAAGATATCCTTTGAATAGTACGAAGAATTCAGTATCTTCCCTAGAGGGCTTTATATGATACGAGCCGAATTATTTTTTTGATAAAAATAAATATTTATGTTTCTATTTTAACTTTCAGCAACTTTGTTTTTCATATGCGGCCTTGAATCGAGGAACAATCCCTAATTCAATAGTTATTGCAACATAGTAAACAAGAAAAATATGCCACAATTAGAAACTGTTGTTGCTTATAAATAAATAAGCCTATGCTATACATTGCTTACACGAGACTTTTAGAAGCTACAAATGTTCGGAAAAGCATAGCCTTATGGCTTATTGATTCATTGTATAATTTTTAATTTATTGAAAGAAAATGTCAAGACATTAATCTTAATGTCATTCACACGGAAATGATTTTTAAAACAATTTGTTCACTGAACCGATTGAAAATCGGTATTTGGGAGAGAAACAGTTTTGTTTTGGAATAAAGGAAGGCAAATTTGATGAACACGTGATTCCATATTCACTCTTGGTCGTTAAATATACGCCAATGCAAAATAAAAATCACTAAAAAATTGTGGGTATTGTTAGGAAATAAAAGTGTTAAAAATAACATTTTTAATCGAGTTCACCCTAAGCAAGGCAGTAAAGCCACTAAGACACAAAGGGTTACTGGGTGCAGAAGAATTAGAAAATAGAAACATTTCTAAGGAGCGAAAAAAAAAGAAGTGTGATCAGATGGACAGTAGATGGCGATTGAAATTGCATTTAAATTTTTGCAGATTAAAGTTGCCTGAAAAGCATGAAGCGTGAATTCCATAAGCGAGATATACGAGAAAAGAAACTGTTAGCATAAAATTTACGGTTACATTTAGTCAACTCCGCTGTAAATTGATGAGATCTTGACACCAGCCTAGTACTGCACTTAAATTCAAAACATCTAGATAGCATAGCAAAGAGCTCATCCAAACGTGAAATTATTAATAGAAAAGTCATATGAAGGAAAGTGAAAAATGGCAGTGGGAAAATGACTATTGTCGAGACGCCAGATCAGGACCAATAATATTGCTGATTCTTCTTTGGATTTCATCAAGGAGCTCTAGATAAATAGCAGGAGCATCGTACAATATGTGGCAGTAATGGATGAATGGTAATCTTATAGATATGTAAGATAGATTCTGGATAGAAAATTTGTCTAACACGACACAGTGAACCAACTTTCTTAGCAGCTGACCTAGCAATGGATTCAACATCTTATTTCTACTTCATGTCAGCCGAGAACGTTGCACGAGAAGGTGCAACGAGTCACTCTTCATCCTGATGGAAGGTAGAGAGGCGTCTCTCATGATTAATATAGAGTAGTTTAATTTTTAAGTAAAAATTAACAAGCCATACTTTGCCCCACTTAACAAAAACTGAAGGTCGTTTTAGACACGAACTGCCATTTTGTCTTCCAACTGATCAGAATTACTAAAAGTAAATGGTTGTGCCATCAGAGTAGATGAAGGTCATCAATGAAAATTTAAAACAAGATAGGACCAAGGATAGAACTATGGGAGACACTTGCATTAGTAGGAAAGGAGTGGGCGTTTAGGATAACTTTCATTTCACGATTTGATAAACTTGAACAGTTCAAAAATAGATATGCACGTATACCTTCCTCTCTCTCTCTAAACATTTGTTCGGAGACACCGTAACTTTTCAGCTTGTGGAGAAGACCTGTATGCCAAAATCTATCGAAAGTTTTCGGGATGACTAAAACTACAGCCCGGACTTCGCCATTCTGATCTAGGAGCTTTATAGAATCTTTTCTCAATTATTGTCAGTACAAAGCATTTGACCTGGAGAAACGAAAGCCATATTGCTTGTCTGAAAAAAAAAATGGCCTCGTGATGGAAGATGCTTAACCAATTCAGCATTGATTAGGGCCTGTGAGAATTTACCAAAAAGAGGTAGAAGTCTAATAGGCCAATAGTTGGAAGTGTCGGAGTGTTCACCTGAGTACTCAAAAACTAGAAAAACAGATAAAGACTACCAGCAAGCAGGAAAGCAAATGCAACGAGACGCTTATACAGTGTAGAGAGAACAGGAGTCAGTTCGGAAGCACACTTCTTAATGACGATTGCAGGGATGCTGTCATGTCCACATGCTGATAGTAGAAACCATGGAATGGGTTATAGGCATATCACTCAAAAGAGACTCAGTTCTAAGTGACACACACACATATATATATATAGTAAGGTAAAAAATCCATTGCTATACAGTCTAAGTGGATCCTAGTAATATGAAAAATATTAGAACTTATCTACAAAGAAGCGATTAATGTATTTTATTTATATACAGAGCAATATAATTAATAATCAAACAAATCCGGTGGGGAATTAAATGAATTTTATGTCAGAATTTCATTTAATTCCACAGAGGAGTTGAAAAACTATTCCGCATATGAAGTAAAAGGATTTGTTTGATTATCATATATATATATATATATATATATATATATATATATATATATATATATATATATATATATATATATATGCTATATATATATATATATATATATATATATATATATATATATGCTCTGTAAATTTACATTGAGCACTGTTTTGTAAAATAAAAAAATATCAATAAGAACACCGGATTATATATCTTACTGTTCTTTTTTTATATATATATATATATATATATATATATATATATATATATATATATATATATATATATAAAGACTCTTTATCTTTTATACATTCTTTTATAAATGTCTTAAAATAATTGTCGGACTTTGGCCATTTCATAATATATATGTTCAGGCTACATTTACAGGAACAATATATCATGTTACTTTCAGCTTATAATGTCTATTCTCATAAAAATAATGCTAGTAACTTCTTTTTAAAGGCATCATGTTGTATTATGCAAAGTAACCCCAACATGAACTATTTTTAATATATCCAACAATATCGCCCACACTGACAGCTATTTGATTAATACACTCATATCATTGAATAAATTATCTTATCATTTTATGTTTATATGAGTTTTCTCGTATTCAGAAACAATCATCGGTGATTAAAAAGGAACAACAAAACATTGAAGAAGTCTATTCGAGACAGAAATACTTAAAATTGTAATACTCCAACAGTATGGTACCATTATGGTGAGCATATATATATATATATATATATATATATATATATATATATATATATATATATATATATATGTATGTATGTATATGAAAAGCTATGAGAGAATCTGTCAATAAAATACATGAGTAAAACTCTTGTCATGAATGCAAATGTTTTAGAATCAACTTTCTTAATTTCCTTTTTTATCTGCTTTTACTTTCTCTACTTATATTGACTCTTCTTTTCAATATATTTAGCTTTCCTTTCAACGTCATGTTACTTTACTTAATCGAATATTTTGTTTTACTCTTCTTTCAAATTCATCTTACTTTATTAACAAAAACTTACTACCTTTTTTGTTTTAAAGTTTTTTTCTTTCAGTATGTCATTCCTCTCCCCATTAAATTCAGGTCACTCTCTCTATCGAAATCGTCTTACTCCTCTTTTCTCACTTCCTTGACAACATTTACTCTCATTTTCATCTTATGCTATCAATCTTACTCACCTAAAATGTTCTCTTTATTTTTCCAGTTTAGTTCTCCCTTTATTCTACCTTTCGGAATGAACTTCCTTTCTTACCTTCCTTTTCTCTCAGCGAATATCTGCTTATTCTCCAACTCTCCTTCATTTCCATCAACAAATCAGACCACTAACACTGCTATCACCCGTCCTGTCTCAGCCATCCATTATTACTAAACTAAGTTAAGATACTGACGCTGTGTGAAAGAAGAGGGGTGGGGGGTTGCAAAGTATGTGAAGCTGTGAGGCATTTTGATTTCTGAAGGGTTTTGACGTGAGATCAGCGATGAACAATATCGATTATGCCCGGGTCAGTCGCAAGTCTAGCAGGTTACGATCAATGCAAATATAGATCAGGTCGGTCGCCAGTTTCGTAACATTTAGTCCGTTTGATGCATGAAGTCTTATTCAAGAGTAACTGCATTTACTGCAGCTGTGCGAACTCTGCCAGACGGCTATTAATTCCTAGTATAAACTCAAGATGATACAAGATCACTTCGGGTCAAAGATATGTGAAAAATTGCTTTCTGTTCATGAAATGAATAGTAATAATAACATGTAAAGAAACCATGCTGTGTCATCAGTAAAAATGTTCAAATTCGGGTGAAAACTTTCAGTGATATAAAAGATACTACAAGTGTTTAATACAAAGGTAACGGTTGTGGAGGAGTGCTGAAGTTAGTTAATGTTGTGTTTAGAGTTTTGTTGTAGTTGGCTTAATCAGATGCTCAGTGAAGTACCAATTAATATTGGATTAATTGGTCCTGTATACACCTTGTCAGATGGTGTGTTTTGTATTTTGTTGTTGTTAGGTAATTGTAGCAGTAAAGATCCTCTTACAATAAAACGCAATATGCAGATGATTACTATTCAACTAGAGGGCTTTTTAACAATATCGCGGTCCCCTAGGAAATTAACGACTGTCGAAATGGATGTATCGCTATATACGATGTTCTTTTAGGAAGATTCATTAATAACACAAGATCACTTTACTGCATATTAGCATTCTTTAATATTTTTTCTGGCTTCTGATTGGACAATTATACATCTAAGTGTCCAAATCTAATTTCTGAAGAACTGATACTTTCGAACAATCAATGAATTGTTACTATACATTGTTGCTATACTTCACAAGCACTTCACAATAAACCAGTTAAAAACAATGTAAAACATCGAGAAATATGAAAATAACAAGTTAACTTTCACTTTCTTAAATGCTACTTGAAATATTTTGCATTTTAACAGTAATAAATGATTCGAAAGTTGATAGTTGCTACAACTTGTTTGTTAACCAAACAACAATTCTTGTTATTTTTTCATCTAATACATAGGGCTAAAAAAATGTGTGTGTCCGCTCAAAACCATGAAAATTAATTATATATAAAGTTGTTTGTTCATTAGGATGCAAATATTTGTGACACTAAATAAATGAAGTGTTATAATTTCTATCAACCAGATAAAGCTTATATTATGCTTAACTTTAACGTTCTAGGTTAATTAGCATATTCAGTTTCAGAAATCAAATTAAAAACTAAATTTGGTTTGGTATTCATTTGTGACCTTTAACGAAACGATTGTTGATTTATAATTCAGTTTTTTTTTTATCAATTCACTCCAAACAAGGTGATAATACCACTAAGATGCAAGGAATCAGAAACCTAACTCTAAACAAAAAAAAAAAAAAAAAAAAAAATGTGGGATAAACCTCTACTCATGTTCTAAAGACCGGGTGGAGTGTGAATTGGACGGTAGTAGTTTAGAATATTTAAGAAGATTTTATTCATGTGACGTGAGAGTAAAATGTATAATGTTGTTGATAACGATAGGTTAGGATTAGAGTAACAATAACAGCAACATTAGTAATAACTGAGAGAAGTAAAATTGCTAAAGATGAAGTAATAAAAATCTGAACAAAAGCAATTACAAGAAAAAAAGAAACAAACTAGAGAAAGTTCATTAGGATTATAATATTAATAGTTATTTATGCAATCTGTGGTATCATGTCAAAATTTTAATTTATTCTGGTGATTACATAAATTTATCAAAAAATTATCAGTTGGTAAAAATACGAAACAATGTTGTCTGTTGTGTTTTAGTGTCGACTTCATTTACACTAAAAATGCGGAGGCAAAGTTTCAGTTATCCATGTTTATACCGATTGACTTTGTCGATACTCCACCGCTCATCTATTTAGTTTTATTGTACTTCAACATTGACAAACCAAATATTTTCGTTGTGCAAATGATTTTACAGTAATAGAGACAAGAAAATATTTCAATGTAATAAATTATATCTTATATAAATTATGCCTTATGCTTGTCTGTAGCCAACTACAGACAAGCATAAGATATAATTCGACAAATTTGGATACTTGAATGCCGGAAAATGTTCAATGTTACCCCCAAAGTAGGAAAAATCTTATTATAAATAAATGGAAAGCGCATTTGATTATCGAAAGTGGATTTCTAGCAGAGTTAAATGTCAAATAATACTCTTTAATAAGACTCTCGGTTTCAACTGCTATTTTTCATAGCAAAGAAAATTGATTCAAAGAAATAATAATAAAAAAGGAATATTAACAAAACTTCGTGATGCAGAAAGAAAACCTGGGACAAGTAGAATTGAATTGTTAGATGACAAAGTTATTAATTATTATCTTTCATATCTCCAAGAGAAAGGCTTCAGATATCTTGGATAAATGAAGGATAAAAATAAATAGTATAATATTTCAGGAGACTGAAAAAGATCATAAATGGTAGAAGTTTAATAAAAGGAATGTCTATTTGAGACATTATCAATAATAAAGAATGAAGAAGCGGATTCATCATTATTGAATAGTGAGACCAGTGGCGTAGCTAGAGTAAACGTCACCCGGGGCGGTCCGCTCAAATGTCACCCCAATGACCCCGATTCACCCTATGCTGAATGGTTAGCTGTAGCTAAATTTTCATACATGCTCTACCTCTACTTTACTCTATTGACCGGTACGTTACTGTTTACATGTATGATCCAAGACAAAATCCAATACCACAAAATAATCATTTCAAATCAAAAGCTGAAAACATTGCTATTTTTCCTATTCACAAATTTCCCGACAATTTATTAGAAAATTTCTGACGGGGGGACAAAATTGGTGGGGTCATAAATTATTTCTGAGGGGTCATATGCCAGCCTGCGAAACCGTGTCTCCACCACTGTTTTCAGACTATTTTTGGCGCCTTAGCTTGGTTGAAAAATTTTGTTGGGGGTGACATTGTGTCACCCCTCCTGTGCTGGCACCCGGGGCGGTCCGCCCCTCTCCCCCTAGCTACGCCACTGAGTGTGACCAATATGATATAATGGGACATGTAAAATAGAGCAAAGAATGGATTATAACAACAGATCGTAACTATAATGCAAATGATAAAATAACAAAGAACAGATTGTAAACACAGCTGAGCTAACAGACCAGAGGGTGAATATAAAAGAAAGTGATAAATCGCAAAATGCTAGAATATCGTTTGGGAATTGATGAAAGTGTCAAACATGAGTCCGAGATGAGTCCGTCACAATTGGAATACTTAGAAGAGTCCCTAAAACACAGACTAAATTGGAGAATTTGCAATATCGGAGAAGGATTAATAAACATTGAATTGTGGCAGTGTTTAGATTGTTTAAAATACTGTAGAAGGTGCTGAAGATCTGAGGATACCTGATGTCATTCGATACTCGACGATAGCGACCAGAGAAAATGTACGGCCATGTAAATTCAGGAAAATAATATTATCAAGACAACAATGTGACTAAAATAGATAGAAAGCTGAAAATATAGTTGAAGTCTTTGAGGATATTTTTGTTATTTAAATACCAATAATTGGAGGAAAAGTGAAGAAAAACCCGATGAAAAGCAAAACGATAAAGCAATAGAGGCAAAAAAAGAAAAACGAATTTGTCAACTGAGTGATATAACCACCCTTAACTATTAAAAGGCATGAATCTATTTCTTTCTCTCGTACAGTTCTCGGTTAAATAGTGGGAAAAATTGTGTTCTTTAGTCTTGCGAGGGCAGAAAATCAATGTAAATTCTAACTCTGCATTCAACAGCATCTGCCAACACATCTTGGGCCGACGTGGTACGGTAAGGCTCATTACTCGCCATGTTTGACAGACTTGGCGAAGGTCTGGGTCTTAAGTAGACTGAAAGAAAAATGATCGATATGAATAAATAAAAACTATACATAAGTAGAGTGTAAACGATTATACAATTTGGTAATGAGCAAATTCTTTGGTAACTTTTCAGATTTATCATTGTATTTACATTTTTAGAAGAGTCTTTAAAATAGACTAGTGTTTGCATGTAAATACAAGTTACATTTCTATTTCTTTTTCCCAATAATAATAATAATAATAAGAAGAAGAAGAAGAGGACGAAAAGAAGAAGAACTAAGGGAAAATGTCAAATTGATTGATTAACAGTTGCTATAGTTGTGCAAAGTAGTCAGAGATAAGCAAAAATAAAATTTATTAGAGATAAACAAAAATAAAATTTATCAGAGATAAACAAAAATTAAAAAAGAAGACATAAAAACAAAAGCACAGCCATTTAGGAATGATCTCTCGACAACAAATTGCAATAAATGCAGAGAAAAGTTAAAAACGGTAGAAAAAATAGATTAAACTTTCCATTTAAATTTTTTTCATTGCTTTAGTATCAATGACGTATCTTGTTTTGAGAAAGAAAAGTCTTCAAAACTCGATTTTATAATTATAATGGAACGTGTTTTTCTCTTTTTCCTACTGAATTTAAAAATATCCTATTTAAATGAATATCAGCATGCGCATTCAATTTAATATTTTTAAATATATTAAATATTTTTTCTTTTTTTTCAAAATTCTATGACGTTATTTGTATTTCGTATTTAGACATTTTTTGTGCATTTTTCGTTATTTTTCTCTTCGAAGTCTCTTTCTTTTAGCAGCTTTTAAAAAGATACTATAATTCCCGTTATCATTTAAAAAATATATTTTTCAGCCTTTTTTTTCATGTTCGCCGTAATGTCAGCTCACTACACTCACATGAGCAAAAAAAAAAAAAAAAAAAAAAAAAAAGAAAAATGAGATTCAATATACGCACACTCTGATACATACAAAATGCATACTCACAGATACAGAAACACTTACGCAGGCATACATACATGAATTGAACATCGATAAGGAGGCACAATATACACTACCTTATAAATGCATATACTTGCATGTACACACAAGATATGTATACACAAATTCTTTTTTAAAAGAACAAGCCTTTCTGATGAAGATAGTTTAGTGCCAGTGTAAATTATATTTTTTCTAACAATTTCAGAAAACAAAATCACTCATGAATTTTTCAGAGTGTTTAAAAGTATAGAAAAATTAAATATAGAGTCAAAGATGATGAGAGTTTAAAGTAATTTCGAAAAATGAGAAAAGAAAAATATAGGATATCAATATTTAATTAAAAACCATAAAATACAGTTGAGTTTTTACTATATTTACAATATCGTCGGGAAGATATGCTAAAATAGCATATTGATTAGAAGTGATACATCGTATTGAGTGCTGATATCAACAGGCCATTATTAAGTCTGATTGTCTGAATCAAATCTCCTTGTCGATTACACTTTCTGGTGTTGATGGTCCTAATAGAAGATAAATAACCAATTTGTACGCAATGCCACCACACACACACACACACACACACACACACACACACACACACACACACAAACATAGTCGCACGTGCAAGCGCGTAGATATGCTAATGTACGCAGAAGGTGCCACGACTGCATGCATGTAAGCGTGCTATTAGGTTGGCATCTCGGTCTCACCTATTTACTGTCGAAACAGTTAAATGCAACCGCCTCTTTTACTTTAACAGCTTCTTCTCTTGCATTTCCTGACAGCGAAGATCCCTTCCTCTTACTGGCTTCTCTGATAACTATAAACTTCAAAAATTTAAATGTAATGTCAATCAACATCTTCTGATGCCTTGATCTTGATCTCCGTCCTTCTCTTTATCCTTTCCTCAAACACCCCCCCCTCTTTACTCTTACTTTCACTCTCTGTAACCCCTTGCATGATAATAGTTCACCCGCCTTGTTTGGGGCGAAAGGCTTAATATATATATATATATATATATATATATATATATATATATATATATATGTATGTATGTGTGTGTAGTTCATGGAAGTAAATTATCGCGAATCACTGTAACGTAGCGGTTGCCTAGCAGTGACATGTTTGGCGGACTAGAGGACCAAGCCACGTGAGTACACTTGGCACCACCAACCTGGATGATGCTTTGTTGATAATTTGAAACATACCTGAATTTTACCATTAGCCCGAAACTAGAACTATGACTCATCAAACCACACTAAACATTGCCAAACCTCTTGGGTGATCCAATTAACGACCATAGAAGCTCGTGTGAGCTGTGAAGTTTAGTGCTGTAATGTTAAAAGGGCCATCTTGTTGGGTTTTATGCTCTCATATCCCATGGTATTTAAAGAATATGGAAGTGACCGGTTGGATATGCGTGTCGTAGCTCTTTGAATAGGTAGGTGATATTATTCAGTGCCACTTAGATATTACTACTGACAATTCTAGTCAGATATTTCTGTTCACGATTAAAAAGTGGCTAGTTACTGGCGCTGTCCATGACCTTCCATCAGGTATTCTTGGGGAAACGTAATCATGTAAATCGAGGTATGTCAAATATCCCGGCAATTTTATAAATGAAAAACCCCATCCATGTAGTACCCCGTTCGAACTCCGACTATTCAAATGACTTTGTTATGAACCGACTCACTAGATGTCAGAGATAACTGATATCAATCTAGCTATTTCCACTTAATATTTCTTTTATATAATGCTATCACATGACTTTTTGCACGTTAGTAAATATATATATATATATATATATATATATATATATATATATATATATATATTTCACATAATAATTCATTGAGTCTAGAATGAGACTTCCTGCGTTCTGTTGAGGATTCTTTTTTAGACTCAATGAATTATTATGTGAAATTATTCAAATCTTCAAATTTTCCTATTACTTATAAACCTATGCTTGATCCAGGTTTAATACTCTGGATGGAGCGGTTTGGCGAAAGAAGACGTTGCTCTTGGGGCTGGTAAGGTGGGCTATGTATGCTTGGATGAGTATCACCACCGGAATTAGGAGTTGCTGCACTATATTGGGTCTAGTTAGTTTCTTCCCCACCTCTCGTTACCGAGGCCAACTAGCCTAGTGTTATGACGATTGTGGTGCAAGGGTCCGAGTTCGAATCTCATGAGTGTCGTAAAAGGACTAAACGGCCGTCCAGTGCATTCTCTTAAGAAATTTTGTTATAGACTTAGTGAATTATTATGTGAAATTATTCAAATCTCCAAAATATAAGTAAATGTTTAAGTAAATGCTCTGTTTTTAATTAAACAGTATTAATTACATTTACGGGCCTGAATGAGAAATGTCGAAAATATACGTTCTCCACTGTTGCTTTTCTGGCGCTATTTTGAGATCTTACATAAACCTTTAGATTGCACACTTATCGACGACAAAAGTAGATTGTTTCATCAATTCGCGCATCGCTGCTGTTTATCTTTCCCCCGCAACTAGTAATGATGTTAACTGAAATATAACCAAAAGAAAAGCTTGTAAAACAAACAAGACAAAAAAGAATATTGTTCATAATACAAATATAATCTGTTAGAAACAATATTTAATATGGTTATGTGAGACATGAGTGTTGGAATGAATGGTTGATGTATGCTTGTATAACCTGGATTGCCTACCAGAAAAGTTGTATGTTTCACATGTGTAATAATATTCAGTTGATTTCAACATTATTATATGTACTATTATAGTATATAGTTTATTTAATATTATTTAATTATCAGCCATTATGTCTTTGTTGTTCATGTGACTTGTTTATTTATGTGGTGATAAAGCGTAGATCTGATTTTGCAAATGACAGGACTAATATAAAGTAAAATTAAAGCTAAGCAAAGAGTTCAGATTTAGGATAAAAGAATATTAAAAGAAGAATAAAAAAGAGATAAAGAAAGAAAAAAGTTTAATAGACATAAAGTTTAAACATGTGAAACAATGAACAACTGTTCCAATTTGTTTGTCTTTCCATGGATTTTTTAAAGACTATGAAAATATAATTCTTATTGAAAACTAAATTAAAATTGCTCCTCAAAACAGCATTGTTTAATATTTTAAATGAAAAAAAAAAATGAAAACAAGTAAATGTTAATACTTTAGTTTGTGTAGCTGTGCTGCAGGCTGTTGTGTGTGTTTGATGCCTATGGGATGCTTCCGAAATTTGTATCTATGCTAGAGTTGCTTTTATCGAATACATTAAAACCGGACAAGAAAATAATGATGGGAATTTATTTTTCGGACACATTCAGCAAAAAAAAAAAAAAAGTTGTGAAAAACAGATCTTCGAAAATAGCGCTGAAAAGGGCATAGATGAATATTTCTTTTTAATCGGGAGAAATCATCTCAAATTATTGAACGAAACTTAAACACTATTTGTTTATAAGGGAATCAAGGTCTGGTAAAATATTCTTATTGTGATGCTTTTTTCTCTTTTACTTTTTACACACACACACACACACACACACACACACACACACACACACACACACACACACACACACACACACACACACACACACACACACACACACACACACACACACACACGTAAAACAGACTCGCGCATTTCACCAAAAGAACATTTATGTCATAAATGGCTCCAAGTATCATGTTGTGTGTTTCTCGAACAGCTGAGATAAAGAAACGTAGTTTCCGGCTGAATTAAAAAAAGAACTCGATAGATGTCAGCGGGGGTGGGGGGGGATGTTGATCAATCAAACTCACTGAAATTTTCTTTTAAGCTTCTGATCAATAGGTCTCTCTCTTTCTCTTCCTTTCTTTCTTTCTCTTTCTCGCTCTCTTTCCCCCTCTCTCTCTCGTTCTCATAGTACAAAAAATATCCCAAACTATGCCGCCAAGTTTTACCTTCTCCAATGCAGTTGATTATGTCGATTCGTCAAGTTGCACGTGCCAGCATGTACTGACCTGAGTGCCTAGTTTCATGTAGTTACTTTTTCTCTCTTCTTCCTTAGTTTTCTTTCCTTGTATTGTACTAATGGCATGATTTGAAGTAAGGATAATTGTAACTAATGGACAGAATCTCACAATATGATTGAACCGTTTAATTTTTACACGCATTTATGCGTGAATACGAACAAACTGTTTGAAAACAAAGCACTTTTAATAAAGGCATTTAAAGTTAAATTTAAACAAGGTCTTTGAAAATGTAATAAAAATTTTAATTACAAAATGTGACACACGCACACATACATAATACATGAATGCATACATATGATATTTTCCCTCATAAATATTTAATGTCTTCTCTTTTTCCATTAAAAACTAGATCGATACATGAATAAGGTTTGAAAAAATGTACTGAAATAAAACTTTACTTCAAACGTAACAAAGTAACAACTGACAAACACCAACAAGTATACACACCTTCATTTCTAAGCTTATTTTTAATCTGAAAAGAAAACTCTCTCCCTATCTCTCTCTCTTACCTATGCAAACACATAGATTCATTTACAGTGACATAATTTCTAAATATTTTTCTATTAATATCTTGTTATATAGAATCTATAAAAATATAAATGAAAGTTAATGAATGAACTAGTTAGCTATGTTGCAACTTGCTTGAGAAATAGAAAAGATTCAAATAAATTTGAACTGGTTAAGAACAGATAGGAAATAAAGAACACTCTCAGATAAGAGAATGATGCAAACGGATTATGATAAATGCATGTATCAGGAATTAATTTTGTTCTGAGGCAAATTCGAATTAGATAATACTTTTGGAAAAAAAATGGAGAAAAACATTTGCTCAGTTGCTACACTTTACAGTAAATAGTGTAGTATTTAATAGTGAATAATAGGATAATAGAAAAAAAATAAGAAGCTAATGAAAGCGGCATTAGAATTCAATGTCCAACGAAAAGCGCTTAATATGGAATAAGAGTCATATCGGATAAAGGAAGAGGAAGTATGAGCATTTTGTTTAAGCCGCGTCAAGACACACCCGGTGGATGGGGTGGAGACAAGTTTGTTTACGGTTTCATAAAGGTTATCATTTCAAATAGCGATTTTCGAGTAAAGTGAATCGCTTTATACGGTTTTCATATTGACTAACTGCAACAGCCATGGTTATTTGTTCATAAATACATAATAGTATTTCCTGACAATTAAAATCAATATTGGTGTCTTGGATAAGAATATATTTTTTTAATATTTTGAGGTTTTATGCAAGATTAATTTTATAAACTATATTACATATTTCAAAAAGGATGAAATTGTTGTTCTAAAGGGTGGTTTAATAAAAACACATTTCACAAAGCCTCACGTGTGGGCCCTCTGTTTTATTTCGAAAGTGCTTCAGTTTCGAACTACTATCGGGATAGCAATGGTTAGTAAACCATTGATTTCTGAATCACACACACGCACACATATATATATATATATTTATCTATCGGGGTACAGGACGACTCATCAACTAATCAGCGCGAGGATAACTCAACGAAATGTAAACAAAGTAGAGAATTTTTCCTCGACTTTTTAAAAATAAATAAAATTAATTTATTAAGGATCATATTTTAATACATAACTTTATTTTTAATTTAATAATTTATTGAAAATTGTATGTAATTCCCCTCAAATATTCAGTTGGAGATCGTTATGAAAAACTCTTTCATCTACCTTCATATACTCCTTCAATTTAAGTGGAGAGGGGTGACCTACAATTAATTTCTCGTAAAATGTATCTCCATTTCTTTGCACCTTTTACAGCCCCGAAATAAATATACATACTGTGCTACATCCCTAGCTCTTTGTATTATTGTAGATTAGTATTAGTAGAAAATAAAAGCATAATAACTATCCACAAGTAAAAAAAGATTTAAAAGAATGGAAGCCCTAATATTAATAATTGAGTAACACTCAATAAGATTAACGGCTACATTGTGCTGACCGTGTTTGAAAAATAAAACATCATCCTAAGTCAATAATTAATCAAATCCCTAACACTGCTAACAATAGAATTAATAGATTATCATCTAATAGTAAAATCTTCAATAAGAATATATTTACTTATAATGAAGCCCTCAAAAAAGTAATTTCAAATAAGAACTAAGTTACTAAGAATCTTTGAAAAAAGTTCCAACCAATAAAACCAAAAAAAAAAAAGCAAAAGAAAGACAATATGGTTTAACACAACTTTCTATAAATTATCTAATATTAATATTGGCAAATATTTCTTAAATTTAATAGACAAACATTTAAAAACTAACGATCCTTTAAGAAAAACTTTCAATAGGAAAAATCTAAAAATTAGTTATGCCTGTACTAGTAATATAGACAGTATAATTAGTTCACATAATAACATTTTATTTAAGAAATTTTATGGCACTGAAACCGCCATAAAATTAGCCTCGTTGTAATATAAACCTCCTTGTAATATATATATATATATATATATATATATATATATATATATATATATATATATATATATATATATATATATGTGTGTGTGTGTTTAGTTATATTTTCATATATAAGTTTTTGCAATTTTAAGTTTTAGCTACTTAAAATGGTCCTTTACTTATCTTTTTATTGATTTAATCAAAGTTTTATATTAAAAAAATTTCTTTCTCTACTTTGTAAATTTTAAAAACTTTTCTTTCCCTCTCGTACTCTCTTTTTCTTTCTCCTCCCTATGTCTATCTCTCTTTCTCTTCCCTCTAAAAACCTTATTTTGAAAATTTCTGTCTTCCTCCTCTTATTTTAAAAACTTTTTCCTTTTCTCTTTTCTTCCACATTTTTTTTGTCTGGATAAATTTAAACGCCATTTATTTTTATAAAATTTTAGTCTGAAAAGATGGGTGCTTGATCCCACGAAATACATTATAACCTAAATTTCTAAGGACTTCGCTTTCATTATATATATATATATATATATATATATTTATGTATGCATGTGTGTGTATGTGTGTGTTATTATACACACACAAACAGTAGGGAATCGTGATGAAATATATTTGTCTAGAGAAATGCTAAAGAATTTAACGAGATTAATCTTTGAAATTATTCTGTTATTTTTCACTCAAATTCTTCAGTTGGATCCACATTACCATCTATATTATCTACACTCAGAATATTCAGATTCCACTTAATTATTTAGATAGTCACTTCAAGTGTAGCGTTATGTTGTTTCTTCGGCTATATCTATGGCGATCGTAATGCTGCAGCTTGCTGCTGCTGATAATGATGATGGAAACAAAGATGTCGTGATACGTTGGTGTAAGTAAACTGAAACAATAAAATCTTCGATGGGAAACTGCGACAGAGCAAATTGTCTTTTTATACTTTATAACCTTTTCATTTTAAAGGCCCCATATAAATGGATAGACACAAGGACATCTCTAAGCTACACAAAAATAACTGCGGTTGCTAGAAAATGTTTTTTTTTATAGTAAGAATACTTAAGCCCTTTATAATTTTGGGTGTCACTGTGTATCAAGTATCAATTATATTTTTCGTTTATTTTTTATTCTGTCACTCGCGGGGTTAACAAAAACAGATTTTATTTTCTTTTTGTCCCTGAGAAGGATAAACAAAAACAACTAATAATGTTTAGATAAATCTTTCTTTTCTTCTCTTTATCATTTTTTACGGTTTTAATTTATCCATTTGTGGTGATATTTCTTTCTTTACTATTCTTTCTTTTGCTTTAATCTGGATTTTATTTTCTAAAACTATCTTCTGTTCTCTTTTTCGCATTTTCTCCTATTCGCTTGTTCATCTGCAACTATACTTGTGTTTCTTCTTTTCATTGTTCGCTTTCTTCTGTTTGCCTCTACGTTAATACTTTATTGGTGACATTTTCTTTCTTTTTCTTCTATACTTCTTTGGTAGGTAAATAGATAGGAAATCCTTCTCACTTTATGCAAACGAAAGATTTTCTTCTCTCTTGTTCAAAATAGACAAGAGACAGAACGTTCACATTTTTTATAGTATATTCTCAAACTGTATATAGCTTCAAAATATGACACTTAGTCCCAAAGTGCTGGGTATAGAATCTGACACCCTATAGGCGTCAAAAGCTGAATGAAGGCAAAAGCTGAATGAAGGCAAAAGCTGAATCGAGTTCTCTAGCGCTTCATTATTTATTAAACCTTGAAAACTAAAAAGACCTAATGTCATTTCTTGATTTCCCAATTTCATCAACATTAAATTCTAAATATCGCCCTGACTTCCTTATTTGGCTGAATATCTAGTATTTCCCCTTTCTCCTTGAAGCTATCTCTATTTGCAATCTCTCTTCTTTTTTTCTTTCAATTTTTTCTTCTCTTCTTCACTCAACCGCTGTTATTCTAATGTTTCTCGTCTGATGATCTTTTCGGTTAATGTGTTTATTTTGGAGATATCACTGAACCTATCTCTAGTACTTAAGATGGTTGTGATGTGGAGAAATATACTTCGAATCTACGTTGAATAGACACAAAACCATTAATCTAACCTTAGGGTTAATATCATTAGTGTGAAAATATATTTTATTTAATTAACCTCAAGTACGGCTGTAAATTCAAGTCAAGCTGTTTTTAAACGATTGGAAAGTATAATTTTTTGTTTTGTTTTAGCATTCCCGTAGATATCTCTCAAGAAAAATCAACTTCTTCATAAATGAAACTAATTTATCAGTACAGGCTGAAACTAGAACTTGCATCTTCGGTGTTTGATAGGCTATCCTTTTTAACTAATATAAAGAGACAAGAAAAGATAATAATTACAATTCAGTGCATACTATGCCACCGGGTAACACATGAATATTGAGAAAGGTTCAGATTGTCGTTCCTCTAGTTAATCTTTTGTTCACGCTCTAATTTCCAAACTGTGTACCTACAAACAATCTCAGCTGTTCATATTGTCTATCTGTCTATCTATCTATCTATCTATCTATCTATCTATCTATCTTATTCAGTTTACATCTATTCTTCGGTTTTTCTCTGGTCAGTTTGGTGGCTGAGATTATCGTTTCTTTGCCTCCGCTGTCTGTAATAAAGGTAAGATTTTGAATACTGATTTTCAAGATATGTCCCTGCCAAAGACTGTCTTGTTCTAAACTTTCTATTCTACAAACAATGTACATTAATATACTTTGTAAAAACTACAGCATTTTTAGTCATACACTAATCTCGGATTAGAGAAATATATCGCTATCTAGATAAATATATACAAAGACTTGAATAGACTGGATGAGATTGCTTGATGCGAACGGAATGAATTAGGTCAATAGGTATGAACATATTGATATTGATTAATAAATATGAACAGAAAGAGATTACAATAGACTACTACGATAAATAGATAGAATTATAAATGTGTCTAATCTTGGATCGTCTTAATGTTGAATAATACAGAAGAGTGTCCCCTTAAACAATCAAGTAATGTTTATCTATTACAAGAGTAAGAAAAGAGTCTACAGACAGTGGGACATCCATTTATTTTATACGGAATAATGGTTATATGTGTACATAATAAAGAAACTTTGTGACTTCAATAACACATCAGTTTTGAAGATGCGAGAATAATCGATTAACGGTTAAAATTCATCTTTGCAGGCAGCGAAAGCAATAAAAGTTGACTGGAATTTGTAGATAAAATTGAATTGAGACAAGAAGTCTATTCAGTCTTTTAATTGATCTGATCAAAAGAATGTGTTTAAGTATGAAAGAGGGAAGGGAGTGTGTGTGTGTGTGTGTACGTGAGAGAGAGAGAGGGGGGAGAGAGGAGAGAGAGAGAGAGAGAGAGAGAGAGAGAGAGAGAGAGAGAGAGAGAGAGAAGTAAATGAATATTTTATATGTGATTATTTGTGTATATGTATATGCCTGTACGTGTATGCACGTGTGAAACGTGAAATTAGTTTTGTGTATTTTTATTTATAGTGGTAGGTCAAATGCAACATGATCTCCTCACGCATTTCTTTTTCCTCTTCTTCCTATTTCTATCAACAGAGTGCCTAAAATGGGTTCAAATCGTTCTCTTTCCGTTTGTCCACCTTCCAAGTTAAATCGTGTTAGGATTTTTAAAAAAATACTTACATTTCGGAGATGGTTGTCAAGTTTATGGGCAGACAGCATAAAGAAGGGGCATTTTTCTTTACATCATTTATTTGCATTTATTTTAAATGTTCGTCGTTAAGTGTTTGGTATACATCTCATGCACTGAAATATAAATCATGTGCAATAGCCAAATTCAAATTCCAGCCTAGTGTGTGGGGTTCACTTTCGCACTAATACCCTTGGTAAAAGCAAGTAGCCATTTTTTCTTTTTACGGCTATCGATTAAATTTTAGAGTAGACTGGTCTCTCCACTCTTGTAGTCAGTGTAAGAGAAGGATAAGTCTGCATTCAAAACCGTGGAGAAAAAAAAGCAACGCGAAACCACTTCACTTTCCTAAAAATCATAACAACAACAACAACAATAATAATAATAATAATAATAATAATAATAATAATAATAATAATAATAATAATAAACGATTCACTGGAGAGCCATGATCACCTACGTCCTGGAAGTACATGGTATTAAAATATTCTACTAGAATGGTGCGACCTTAAATTTTGAAAATTGTAAACAAATAATTATTTACAGATAAAAATATTTTGACAAAATTGTTGACTGAACGCAGCGTTCGGATGTTTGAAGAATATTATGCTCATAATATATTTGGTTCTGTGTCTTTTATTTTTTCGACATTACTTGGAAATGATGAGATAATGGTCAAATATGAAATGTATATCAATCTAACATTTTTGACTTTTATTAAAGCCTCGCCAGAGACTGAGATATGGAGAAAAAGAAGAAAGAAATTCTAGTATTTTTACTTTTGCATTGTTTGATTTTCATTGGTCAATTATGTATCACGTGTATTCGACTCTTTTAAACCAACGTTAGTATAATTTATGGCATTCTGAATTCAAGGAGAGATGACGCGTCCATCCGAAGTTTCAGGAAGTTAACGGATTCCAAGCCTACCTAAACACTCGTCAAAAAATCATATTACATCGCCAACCTTTAAAGAATCTAATGTATGTGTATCTAAAACAAATGGTATTTACGTTAAAATGTTCCCAAATCAACAGCAGAAAAAAACAACAAACAAGACATATACGTACACATACAATTGCGAATATACATTATCATCTGATGCCCACATAGACTAACCAGAATTTTACACACTTACATGTATATAATAATATTTTATGTAAATATTATTATTTACGGTTTACTTATTTAAATAAACTAAAGTAAACGAAAATTATTATTATTATTATTATTATTATTATTATTATTATTATTTAACTATGAGAAGACAACTAGCATTAATGAGTTTTAGAAATTATTGAACTTACTATATATTAAACACTTTTATAAGAGATCCATATATCCTCGAGTATCTTGAGAGATAATTGCATTACTCCAACATTTCTTATATAAAAGTTAAACGAAACTATAATTTTCGACCATAAAACATTCCCTCTTTTTCACTGCTTGTTCTGTTTTCTCAATTTTCTTTTCCATATTACCGTCTTCATTTAATATATATATATATATATATATATATATATATATATATATATATATATATATATATATATATATATATATATATGTTGTATTAAAGCAGCAGATCATTATTTAAACATCTATTATTAAATATAACAGACAATGAATGTTTATTATGTCTGATCATGAGACGTTCTAATGTTCGAATGTTTGCTTTAATTTCTGGTGAAAATTAAATACAAAATTTGTGGAACATTTGGATATTTTTTGTCAAGTTGGTGCTAAGCTTTCGGCTCACATGAGCCCCCCCCTCAGAGTGGTTATACAGAATATGAAACAAAGATATATGCCGTCAAAGATGATATTTTGTTATTTTGACATAGAAAACACACACCCACCCACACAGACACACAGACACACAAACACACATATATATATATATATATCTTTGCTTAATTTTTGTTCCTATTTCTACTCACTTCGTCCTTTTGCTGTTTTTAGAAATTATTTTCTGTTTCATTCACTGTCGTTTCTCAGCTTTTTAATTTTATCTTTCCAACCTCCGTTTCTTCAGTCTTTTATAGTCATTGTTCATAGGTTGTCATACAACTTAGTTTTTTCGTCCAAATCTTGATATATCAAATCGTATCAGCTAAGAAATATTCAACAGATAAACAGTCTTAAAATAAAAGGTTAAATTATCAGTTAAGGAAGAGATTTGAGCTGTAACACTATCCTCTGACTTCTATAAACACTTTTGTGTCAGTAATTCCTATACACTACGATAATTTCAGAAGAAATTTTAACAATACTATTGAAATTCTTTGTATATTAAACATGTATTTATTCATGACCGACATCAGCTCTGACTTTCATAGAACAAAGAGCATTTTTTCAGTCGGACCCTTTCCACTTCTCTCCAATATTTATTTTCTCCTGACCTCCCTATTTTCAAAGTTACCAAATTATTATATTCCATTTTTCTCTTTGCCTCTCATCTTTGTTTACGTGTGTTTTCTCTTTTCTTTTGTGTGATTAATTCTGATAATTACACGTATTGACATGTATTTTTAAATTCATCTGTAGACAAAACGAAACGCACGCTGCTCTTATCTTCAAGGTAATTTGTTCTTTCATAGGCGTTTCATAAAATTGATAGCAATTTATTCTTCTGTCTCTGTTTGTCTCTCTTTGTGTCTCCGTAACACTATCTCTTTCTCTCTCTCTCTCTCTCTCTATATATATATATATATATATATATATATATATATGTGTGTGTGTGTGTGTGTGTGTGTGTGAGAGAGAGAGAGAGAGAGAGAGAGAGAGAAAGAGAGAGTGAGAGTCCTTGAATGGTACAGTTTTTTTGCGAGCCAACGCCATTGTGACAACACAATTGTGAGTGGGAAAAATTAGTAAATATCCCATCTTTCTGAAAAATCTAATGTGAAAGACGAAAGAAAAAATAAAACCGAAATGTTTAAATAAAGAAATTTTTATTCAATTGTAAATGTTGACGTTTATTTTTTTTTTCATTTTAAAGGGCATAGGGATCATTAAGTCAACGGAATACAGACTGAATAGCAGAAATAAACCATTGATTAGGAAATTATCGATAGATCAAAACTAATACCATTGATTATTGCCCTGGCAGATTTTACCAGGAAAGTTTCCTAAGTGTGCCTTGGGTTATGACAAATTCGTTTCTAAAGTCATATCAAATCTTAAAAGGCCTATATTAAAACTATATCTCGAATCGAATTATGAAATTGCTATCAACACCTAACGACTAAATAACAATAAGCATTATAGTTCGTTAACGATATGATAGACTTTTTTCTTTGGATATTTGTTAATTCTAATGGTCTTTCATGAGGATTTCTATCAGTTGAGCATGCTTATAGGGATTATGAAACAGGAAACCAACCACTTGAAAGTTTGGAATCACGAAGCTGTTAATCACGGACCGAAACAGTTTAACGGTTAGGCTGGCACTGAATGCACACAGAAAACTTATTCCGCATAACCATAGTTAGCAAGCTAATAGTACCGTTTATTAGCGGTGGGTTTGACCCTTACTCGGTGTACAATTATTGTGGTGTCGTAGAAGTTTTCTATATTGAGTTTTCCTGATGATAATTTTTTTTCTTGAGGAATACCTAATAGAGTTTATTGTATATGGTGACTCGATTTAAATAATCTCTGTACGAATCTCAATATGTTTTGAGCAAAAAAGCTTGCACAGTTTAGAGATTAAATGTGGAGACGTCTTCTTACACCCGATTATATCCGATTGAGCACAATAAATTTGAAACACAAAACAAAATTGTCGGTGCCATTGGGAATATGTAATTATTAATTACATCGTTGCCCTATTATAAATGGAAGACATACTACCAGTCGCTGCTTTTATATATTTCGATTTTGTCGAGTGTACCCAAACGCATGTTTAAGAAGTTAAATTGGATTATTTATTTTATTATTATTGTTATTTGATCATAATATACATTTGATCATAATATACATTTGCATAAAAAAGCGGTGTCCGTAATGTAAAATATTACCCGGTAATTTTTCGGCGTTTGCGTAGAAACATTTTTGTTCCAAATCTAAAATACCGTATATTATTCTTTAAGTCTCACTCTGATTTGAATTTCCTCGAAACTGCTTATATGCTTGTCTAGGAGAAAAAAAGAAAGAAAGAGAGAACACGAGAGAATGATTGAGAGAGGAAAAGAGTGAAAAAAAAGAGGAAAAGAGTGAAAAAAAAGAGGAAAAGAGTGAAAAAAAAAGCAGAAATAAAACGATATGAAATGACGTCAAGATGGTGAAAGCTGACAGAAAGAAATGGATGATGAGATGAGTAGAAAGAGATAATGTTAATTTAAAACGATGGAAAGGGAGTTATTAACAAAAGATTGCAGAAGGGATTAGGAAGATAATAAAGAAGAAAAAAGAAAGGGGTATATATATATATATATATATATATATATATATATATATATATATATGGGGGAGAGATGGAGAGAGATAGAGAGAGATGTAACATGCATTGCTCATTTTTAAAAACCTTTTCTGTCCTATTCTACTCTTTTTTAACGTTCCCCTTAAGCCAATTTGTTAATCGATACCAAATTATCGAGAAGACAACTGACGAAGCAAAACATTTGTGACCTTATGCTGTACTAATCTATGGTAAGTAGAAACAGTAAAATCCCTTATTTTTTATCGTTACTGGGATTAGAAGAAATATAATGACTTCCAAGTTAGCTCAAATATAGAAAATTCTGTTGTTACCCTATATTTTGTATGCAAAAATAAAATAAAGATAAGTTTCAAAAAAGGAAAAAGAAAAAACACAATGATAATGTATTGTAAATACCTTTGTAGTTTAATCGCATACATTTCTTTTGACTTCAATTGTTCTTTGCCCTTGTATAAAGTGAAGTAACTACTATAAGATGAAAATAATTTCGATAAACGTTTTTGAAATTAATTCTTGTTCAGTTTGCAGACAAGAAAATAAGATTCATTTTATGATTGTGGTAAAAAATATTCCTAATCAATAAAAATGACTTTGGTGAGAGTTTTATTTATTTTACAAATTCTATTCTTTCAAGTTCTTAGTTCTAATATTTGATTTTTTTTTTACATACATATTTTGGATTGGACTATTTGTGTCCAGCAATTATGTTATTTTATTAGGAATTACTTTCATAATTTCATTTCATTAGTTATTCGCTAATCGCAGAAAGATGAATAAGAACAATTTATTTGAGTGGACACAGGAATCAACGCTACATGGTGATTGGTAGTTTCACCTTTCAAGCAATCATTCGGTATTCCTTTATGTGTAGGCTCTCTATACATAAGCTCTAAGGGACTCATGGGAAGATGAGGGAACACGTTTTTGATAGTATTTTTGTTTCCGGCTGATATTTTCAGGTAGATTCTTTATATTACTGATCTTGCGTTTGTTTATTTTATGATATTTTATTTTTATTTTGCGTTATTTTCATTTTACAAAGACACAAGTATCCAGCTGATTAGAAAATTTCAGAATTGTCCTAACTAAACCCAACAATATAACAATACAATAAGTTAACTACGAAATGTACAGTAATCTTTTGTATATAGTAGATCATTAGGGAATATAAGACGCAATTAAAAAAGAAGAGAAATTCCAAGAAGAAAAGAAAATGACCAAAACTTGTGAAAAAGGAAGAGTAAAAAAATTAAAACAAACAGGACATTTCTGTATATCTTTAATCGAAGATTAAATGTTATGAGGAAGAATATTTCCCTACAAGTTTGGACTCGGTCGTCGAGCGAAAGACATTAAAATATTCCTACATCAAGAGGAGTAGCAGGAGCAGAAGAAGCAGCAGTAGCAGCAGTAGCTTTTGCTGAAAACAGTTTTAGTCAGTCACGGCTAATCATTCTCTTCCCTAGTTTCTTTTTTGTTCAAATTTCAATGCTAAATAAATAAAACTATATATATACTTTGCTTGTCCACCCATCTCTTCAATAATATAAATCTACAGATAAATTTGTGTAGGTAAGCACTTTAAACTTACTTCCTGTTCTCCTTGTGATTTATTTAAAAAAAAATAAACACATTGTCTGGATAAATTTAAACTATTTTATAATTCTGGTCTGATGAGACAGGGATTAAAATTTTACCCGTTCAAATAAATTTATACCGGATTTTTCGAGATGTGTTAAGTTTTTTTCCTTTGATGTTTATCATATTGCCCTGTATACAATGCATTGAGCTCTCTTCATGGATCTATCTTTTTAATATTTTATATCAAAAAGACCTACTTGGATTATTCTTTCCACTTAGGATCTTGAGACAAACAGAAGGGGCTCCAGACCATATATGGCAGCAATATTCCATGCAAGGGTGAATAGTTGATTTGTAGATTTGAAGAATTGACTCCGGGGAGAAAAATTTCCTGGTGTGGCACAGGGAGCCAACTTTTCTTGCGGTGGACGAAGCTATTGACTCAATGTATTTGTTCCATCTCAGGTCAGCAGACAATGTGAGACCGAGCAGTTGCAAAGAGGTGCTCTCGTGGAGTTGAGCGTCAGACATTCTAATGGGAGGCAGGGATAGTTCTCTCTGGTGAGTAATAGAGAGCAGTTTTGTTTTTGAGGCATTAAAGTTAACCAGCCAATTCCTGCCCCACTCCACAACCGATTGGAGGTCCTTTTCGAGACAAACGGCCAGGTTAGTTTTGTCGGCGACACTAGATTTGTTTTTGAGGCAGGAGTAAATAGTAGTGTCGTCTGCATAGATGCCTACTTGAGAAACTATGACAACCAGGAAGATCGTTAATGAAGTTAAGGAACAGAGTAGGGCCTAGGATAGAGCCTTGGGTTCCACCTGCGTTCGTGGAGGAGAATCCGTTGAGAACGACCTTCAATACACGGTTTGGCAGGAATGATTGTATTAAGTCGAACAATCGACCTGAAATTCCATAACCCTGAAGCTTGCGAAGAAGGCCAGCATGCTAAACCCTATCAAACGCTTTGGAGAGATCTAGAGCCACGGCACGAGCTTCTCCGTTATTATGAAGGGCTTGGTAAACAATTTCAGTTATGGCCATAAGCACATCAGCTGTAGAACGGGCAAAGCGGAAACCATATTGCTTGTCGGAGAGTAGATCATGGGATGTAAGGTGCATAACCACTTTGGCGTTGATTAAAGCTTCAAAGACTTTACTGAAGAGTGGTAGGAGACTGATAGGACGGTAATTAGAAGAGTCAGAAGTGTCTCCAGTGTTCTTAAAGACAGGAACAATGGATGAGGACTTCCAACAGGCTGGAAAACAAGATTAATTCAGACAGTAGTTACATAATTTGGAGAGGGCAGGGGTCAGTTCAGGCGCACATTTCTTCAGGACAATGGCTGGTTTACCCATTTCCACCATTAGCCTTGTGGGGATCTAATTTAGAGATGATGCCCAATACCGATGACGGGGTTATGTGCAACTCGCTCAATTGAGCCTCAGTTCTATGGGGGGGAAATCGGGTGAGGGTACACCGGAAGAGTCGAGTGTTGAATTGAATGAGAATTTCCGAGCAAAGCATTCAGCCTTGTCGGCAGAAGAGGTCAGAACCTCAAACTGGTTGAACAAAGGAGGTATAGAGGGTTTGCTATTGTTAAGTACGCTCTTGCAGAGACGCCAATATTCCTTGGAGCCGAATTTGCGAGATGCAATATGTTCTAGCAGCAAATAGTGACTTTGCTTCATTGAGTACACGCTTATGCTTGTTACGGAGAGAGACGTCTATTGCAATCAGACGTCGCTACGATATAGGTGGATGAAGTGATTCCTATGGGCAATGGCAGCTGAGCAAACAGCGGAGAACCAAGGGGAAGCGCGCGATTTAACCTTATATTTCCTTGAGGGGATGAAAGACTCGATTCCAGCTTTAACCCAGGAGGGACCACATTCTTGAACGGGGAACGCCCCAGAGGACATCGTGAAGGAAATCCCGGAACGAGTACCAGTCTGCTCGTTGATAGCAGAACGATTTTCTAGTGGTAGGAGGTTCTTTGCTGGGGTGTAGTTGAAGGAGATGTTGACAGACACTACAGCATGATTGGAGTTGCCAAGAGGGCAGAGCTGCGTGGCGCTACAAGACTCGGGGATGGAGGTAAAACATAGGTCGAGAAGAGAAGCCTTACCGTCCAGGTTGTAGGGAAAGTGTGTAGGGAAGTCAACTATTTGAGTGAGGGATTGAGAAAATTGAAAAATTAAGGGTTTGTATGCCTGTAAGATCAGTAGTAGCGTTATTAAGCCACTTGGTATGATGGGCGTTAAAATCGCAAACGAGCAAACGGATGGAGGAAGAGAGCCTTATCAATGCTGTCAGAAATGCATTCAAGTACACCACAGTATTGGGAGGATGGAGAGCGATAAAGGAAGAAGATGTAGAATTGAGAAGGGATAACCGCAGACACATATACGAATGGTCTGGAGATTCAAGAGACAGCTCTCTCGCCAGCGGGAGATGGTCCTTGACGTAAACACCAAGGCCATGCATATGGGTTTAAGAGTTTTTTTTCTAAGGAAAGGAAGGTAGCTGGGGATCGAGAGGTCAGAGGAGGGGATTAGTCTCACAGAGAACCAGTATATCCGGGCAGTTCGCAACGAGGAAAGATTCCACACTGCAGAATTTGGTTCTAATGTCGCAGATGTTAGAAAATGAAATGTTAAAAGGTGATTTTTTAAGGGCTGGTTTAGAATTTCTTTTTGGATCTTTTTGGATCGTTGTTAGTTATCATGATGTGTAATTACGGTAGCAAAAATGAGAAAGCCTGAAGTAGAAGAAGCAGAAGGTTATCGATCGCAACGTGGGCAGAGAGAAATTGGCGCAGCCTGCAACATAATGTGGCCTCAGGGTTGCCCACTGGAGGTGAATGCAGGGACACCTTTCCATGCGCGTCATGGCACTACAGACACCCCTGTATTATACAACTGTTGATCAGAGCGACCGCTCAAGAGGCTACGCATGAGTTAGGGCTCCTAACTACCAGTCGGAAACAGCAACAAGAAAACTGTCAACCGTGTACCTTCAGAATGAAGATGTGATGCCACAGACTGCACACATCACGGGAGAAACACGGCAGCTTTAGTACAGAGGCCAGAGAGATAGGAAGGGAGAGTTCCGGGAACCCCTTCCTAAACAAAAAACAGTGTGAGCCTCTACTCTTGTCCAAGAGGAGGAGGAGGAGGAATATTGATATGTGTGTGTGTGTGTGTGTGTGCCTAGAGAAAAATTGAATTTTATATATATATATATATATATATATGTGGATATATATATATGCGTGTATGTCTGTGTGCGTGCATGAGTGTTAGTGATTGATTGATAGTAATTTGTAGTGGTACCCTTTTAAATAATTTTTATTAAATGACTAAAAAATTATGAATGTTTAGAATTTAGAATTGATCCTATCATCAATAATTTGTTGGTTGGCCGCACACAGTCCCAGGGGCCCTTATGTTCCGTACCATCGACAGAACACGGAGCTTAAGGGGCCCCGGAATTGAACTGGGCTCCCGAATGATTTACAAGACAGATTCATTCGCATTGATATCAAAATATATTCCATATTGGTATGGTTTCTGTGATTTTGAAAGAAATCCATTCACTTTCACATACATGCTCGTCATTCAGGAAAATTTCAAATTTTCAAACACATGTGTGAGAAGCATTTTTTAGTTGTGATGATGTGAAGTTAATTTTTTGGAATGTTGATATTCATGGAGCCTATATAAAGTCAAAATATTATTGGCCGTGATTTGCATGTTTAGTAGACACAAACATCTTTTTTACCTTGATTAGGGAATCCGTTTGAATTTCAATGTTCTATAGAATTATAAATATTTTAAATATTTATTTTCCTAGCGAAGTCCTCATGTTTACATAATCCTAGCGTTTTCCCCAGCCATGTCTATTTTTGTCGTCCTTCTGAGCCAATTTGTAACGTTCTCTTATATGAGTTACAGTTTCATCTCTATCTTCACATGGCTACGTTTATTGTTTTCTTGTCTTGGCCCTCATATTCGTATATGAGTGTGGATCAATAAGTTTGTAGCGTTGCACAGTTGATTTTTTTCTGAAAATTTCATTGTGTAGTGTTCGATCGATATGATTAATACAGACGCGTTGAGTTAAGGGCATTATCAAGGAATGAGATTATGTTGAAATATTTTTTGCTTAAAACAAACGCCTTGTTATCTTTAGTTTACAGATTTAAAATCCGAATCGGAATGTTATAATACTGTACCAATATAGGAATCACAAAATGTAAAATAGGAAACATTATCTCTCTACGAGTATGTGTAAATCGAAGGAGATTATGTAAGCGATGTACAAAGAATCATACAGGTAAGCGGAGAGAGAGAATGAAAGAGAAGTTGGAATACAATATGACAAGCTCAGTTTTGCAAATAAACATAAGCAGTTGTAGTTAGCAACGGAAATACAAGCTTGATAAGTCAAAATGGAACATCTTTAGAAAAGCAAGGGAAGAGAGATAAAAAGGTGGATTATAGATGAAAACCTCGAGTAAATGAAAGATAGGCAGCTGATAAAGTCAATAAATGGTTCGTAGTATAGGAGTGTTAAACAAAAATCATTAAAAATAAATGCCAGCAAGCAAAAGATGAATTGTTCAACGAAAAGTAAGCAGAGAAAGAAAAACTGCGGATCCTAGACTTAACAGGCACGCGTAAAAAGATAAATGTGGATGTTATTTGAGTTTGCATCGCTTGTCTGTTATTATTCCGTGCTAATTGACAAGCGACATCAACTTCTAGCGGTGGTCGGCGATTGCACTGTTCACAGTGGGGATTCTTTCTCTCATGTATTTCAGATACACAAATGTCACCGTAGATTGGGGAATGTTAAATGTCCGCACAATTTCAGAAATGGAGTGTCTCATCTGTCTGACACCGACTATCATTCCTTGTTCGGATTCTGATAATTCAAGCCATCTTGCCACGAGCAACTTAAACAATATTCATACTGAATTACCAGATATCAAAGCACAACTGATATATATATACGCATTTCCATGATGTCAATGTACGCTGGCATCACCTATCATTAGCTTTACTGTTAACCCACAATTTTGACAAATCAGTGTATAACTACAGAAGGACCTATATCTATGTTACATAAAGCACACAAAAGCGAAAGTGCTGCTTGAAATATTAGAAAAGTTTTATTTATGCGGGAATGTTATTCCAATATTCCATAACGTCTATAGGGAGCAGACAACTTTCTTGTGAGTTTAGCGAGCACACAAAAGCAGAAACAAGAGTAAGGCAAGGGTGCGTTTTCTCACCCAATTTACTTAATAATTTCTACTGCGAGACGATCATAACTGATCATTCTTCTTTATGTGCCGTGTCCATTCAGGACGTGGGCGATCATGTCTTTCCATAACTTCCTGTCCCTCGTCTTTCTGTTATTTCGCCCAAGACCTGTTCCGCCATCCATTTAGTCAAGTTCGCTAAGTATGTTATGTTTTCCTCTGTCCCTTTTGTCCTTTTTTCTGTCTTGTGAGTATCAGATTTTCCAAGCCCCCCTTCCTCATTATATGCCACAGAAACCTCAAATGTCTTTTCCTGATGTTAAGCACTAGTTTTCCATTTTGTTTCCATTTTTTCCAAAAATGTTCTCCAAAACTTTGCTGTTACTCACATGTTCAGTCCACGGTATCCTCAGCATCCTTCTATAGAACCACATTTCTGTTACTTCAAGTCTCTTCATCTTTGAGGAGATCGTCCAGCATTCACTGATATACAGGAGGACAGATATCACATAGCAATTTAGTACTCTTTTCCTTTGTTTCTAGCAAAATTTTCCTATTTCTCAGTACTCTGCATAGCTTTTGGAATGCTTGCTTGGCTATTTTAATACACCTTTGGATCTCAGAGTCGTGCTTACTGTCATCTTTAAATTTCCGAACTTGTTTGATTTCGGTATTTCCGATTTGTAATTCGCACTTTGGGTGCATCCTTTTGC
The DNA here is from genome assembly GCA_903632075.3 of Acanthosepion pharaonis. Classification (NCBI taxonomy): domain Eukaryota; kingdom Metazoa; phylum Mollusca; class Cephalopoda; order Sepiida; family Sepiidae; genus Acanthosepion; species Acanthosepion pharaonis. Next base: position 140,581 of record CAHIKZ030000862.1, on the reverse strand, counting down.
TAACAACTCTGCATTTCGACTTCTTGCAGTTTTGATGTTTAATCCTTTCTTCTCGACTTCTTTCACTATTTTCATGGATCTTATGCACTTATTATTGGCGGATATAATCTTAACAACATATGCTGGGATGACACTGTGCTGATGACCGACTCAGAAAGAAAATTCAAAGAAATATTAGACAAAGCAGTTAAGAAAAGCAAGAAAAAAGGACTGAGGATTATTCGTAATTTTCAGCAAAATAGACAACCAAATGTGTGAGCAAGTACTTGATTTCTAATTATTTATATTAAATGTGACACAGAAACCCGAAGGCGTATAAGATTAGCATAATATATATATGAAAGATTTTAAGAGATACGTAAGTATCCTTAGAAACAAAGAAAATAATGCTGAACTGCTATGTTATGTTTAACATTCTATAGAATGCAGGATGATTCTTCGACTTTCCAGATGAAGAAGAAACTTGAAGCGAAAGAGATGATGTGATTCTACCGACGAATGTCGAGCATGCCATGTTCATAACATGTGAACAATGGTGAAGTTTTGAGGAAAACGGCAACAACAAGGAAATATACTTACAATCAGAAAGAGACAGCTGAAATTTCTGGAACACATAAAAGAAGTCTTGGAGAATTTAACACTAACAAGACAAGCGAATCAGAGAGAAGCAGCTAGTAAACTACTTGAAGAGGATGAATGGATGTCAGGACAAGAACAAAAAGAGGTAGTAAAGGGCAAGAATTACTTAGAATAAAGAAATTTGTGGAAAGACATGATCGTTTACATCTCAAAAGATATGACGTGTAAAAGAAAATATTCCAGATAGAATTTGTCTCCACCTTTTTAGAATTTGGACCATGACAATTTTCCAGAAGCTGTTTACTAATTTAATAAATCTGATATCTTTGCTCATATTTTTCAGGATGACAGAATTTTCTACATCTTAATCCCCTCACTTTCGTTGCAAACCCATTACTTTGCTGTCAAGTGGTAAAACAGATGCTTTTGATGAAACTAACACTCACAGTGCAACGTTCGATTCTAAAAATAATAGTTATTCTTGCCAATCGTATGCATCACATATTTATAACAAGTCTTTGTAGATGATAGATTGATGTATGCAAATAGTGTGTGATAGACAAATAAATGCGGTGGATAGAGATGACTTGCACAAAATAACATTATATAAAATTATGACATCAGACCAAAAAGAAGACACACATATGAAATTTGAGAAGTAGTCAAAATCAGTTCATTGCTAAATACAGAAAACGGTTGAAAGTGAGAAAATGATAGTGACGGCGCGAAGTTATTCCACTTTAGAATAATCCACAAGGGCTTCAATGAAAGCACGTTTCTTATTTATTTGGTTTTTGTTGATTTATTCATACAACATTATGGTGTTTCATTTCCCATGAAGAATTTGAAGTGTTTTACATTTAGAGAGACATATGCGCATATGCTATATAAAATCTCATAGAAAAAAGCAAAAAAACAAAAAACAAAACAAAAACAAAACAAAAACATTATACTAAACTATCAACATTTTGTAACCTTTATTCTTTTCCAGACTTTTAGTCTACAAGTTACTAATTATTGTACATAACGTTATTATTATTATTATTATTATTATTATTATTATTATTATTATTATTATTCCAATATTTTAGATACCACGAGAGCTGTGTCCCTATACACTATAGGAGAGTCTACAGAGTTAAAAAAAAAAACACAAAAAACTAAAAACTCCTTACTCAGCAATATGTATCTGGGTGTAAAATCTGACCTTTTCTAAAAATCCGTGTCCATGTAATATGGACACGAATTTCACATTATTTACTCGTTTTCTTTCAGTGTTTCACTTTTATTTTTCCCTTTGAATTGACAAAATCGGGCAATCAACACGATTGGTTAAAATATTTCTCTTTTTTTCACGTTTTTCTTTATTTTGCAAAGGTCAAAATGCTTAACTTTTTTTGTACTGAGCGTATGGAGCTCAATTATAATTATGGAGTTCTTAGTCTACTATAAGTTTTGGTCAACTCGATATAATGATATGATAATTTAAGTTAAATAATTTTATCCTCAAAAGTTTTCGTATTCTAAAAATATTTTCCTTTTTCTTCTTTACTTTGTGTAAGGCGATAACTTTTTTTAGTAACCCTAACACTTTAATAATAATCATTTTATGACAAAAACATTGAGAATATTAAGCAAAATGTACAAGTTCAAAAAATTATTGGCTTTTGTTTTTCGGATATTTATATTATTATTACAAGAAGGAGACAAAAATTTTGAATATATTTTCGTCATCAAACAAGATCTTAACGAAAATAGTATTTTAATATTTGGAATGAGAGAGAAAGAGAGTTGAAGTTATCGTTTTTTGGAAATGTAGATTATTCGATTATTTAGATATTAGTGTTTGTATTTTTAAATTCAAGAGGGTTCACCTTATTTGTGACGGCCATTACTAAATTGCTGAAAAATTAAAGAAAATAAAACAAGAATTATTTTGAAGTTGTTTGGTGAGAGATTTATTTCAAGTGTACGAGATAAATAATAAAAACTGCAAGAAAAATGGGAATGGGAAGTGAGAAAATTAAAACAAAAAGAAATATCTAAGAAATTCTATTGAAAACATCAGAATGATGTTCGGGATGTAGCAATGCACAGAGGAAAAGCTGTAACTACATTGAACTGCCAGGTAAGAAAACATTCAGTGACAGTTATAGATATCTAGGAATATTTGAAGTGGACTTAATAAAACAGAAAGAAATGAAAGGATAAAAAAGAAGGGTAAGAAAAATATAAAAAATTAACGATATAAAATTATTGAAGGGATAAATATGGATAGTATCAATATGAATGGGACAGAAGAGGAACTCAGATCGATGAACAAACTAACTACAAAATTAGTGACCAAGTACAAGGACGATACTGAAGGGAACTTAGAAGTGCATCAAAGTAAAAATAGGCAAAGGCGGGAACACGACAGCAAATACTGCCTTTGTGCAAAAAGAGATGAGGTAAGAAAGCATAGCATAAGTAACTACAGCAAGATGAGCGAAAAAAAAATTGAAAATAGATACGACCAAGTAGGAAGAGTCAGACTCTTGGAATTGTACAAATAATTTAGATATTTAATACCAGTAAAAGAATAGAAAAACGCTGACACTCAAAAACACGCATGCAAAATCAGAAATATATGTTATCATTTCTATATGTAAATTCTTATTCGGACAAATTTTATTAACTGAAACTTCACAATGGTTACCTTCTTTTATATTCACAGAGAGTGTTGCAAAGATTGTTACTAGTTGTACGAAAGATTGGGTGTTGTCGGCAAATTCTCATTGAGACCTTGAATTGCTGTTGATGCGTCATGCTAGAAGTAGTCATTGGCAATTACTATTACTGTTATTATTATTATTGATTGATTGATTGATTGACTGATTCAGCATTTTCATTATTCTGAATTTTTTAAATCATGTCATGTACATTATTAAGATGAAACAAATTTGAAGCCGGATCTGATCATTGAAGATCAGCATATTTAACAAGAATAAATATAGACGTTTAGATGCAGCAAGAACATAATGTAAACAATTTTTTTTATATCAGATGCCGCGATAACAAACTTTCAGGGAATTTGAAATTTGGGCTGAAAGGTGCTTTTGACGTTTTAAAACCTGAAGACAATATGGTATCATGTCTCAGAACACAGTAGATTTTTAAACAATTGGTTTTATGAAGATATACTGTTGTTGGCTGAAACATTAGCACATACACAAATCAGTTAAAGGGGAGATTATCTGAGTGAGGCTTTCTCATTAGTGCAAATTTTCATTTTCGATAAAAACATTTTGATTACTTAAAAAACAATATAAAAAACATTTATAAAAACAATTATAAAAACATTTTGATTACTTAAAATAATCTCAAAAAATATTTTTTATTTTTATATATATATATATATATATATATATATATATATATATATATATATAACTTTTCTATCTGTTCATTTCCTTGTTATTTACGATATGCAGTCCGTTGATTCTTTATCAAATATCTTCTTATTGCATTATTTACATTATTCGGACTATTGTCCTCATCTTTGTCGCCATATTTATCACAACGTTTCGGCCGTTGTACGCTCCTTCTTCAGGTGGTTGGAATTTCGAACTGAACCCTTTATTTCGCTCACTGGGGTAGACTGTTCTAGTTCCGCGTGCCATGTTTGATGGATGTCAGTTATCAGTTATCTCCTGCTAATTTCCCTCTGAAAGTTCTCTTCTGCCTTAACCGGGTATTGAACTCACACTCTTTGGGTCCTTTCACTGGATCTAACCAACGCCTTTATCCACTGTGCCATGTGGGCATCTGGGTATGAATTTCTGGGTATTATAAACCTAATGTCTTCAGCAACCATTTTTACCAGTGCTCATATTGCAATTTTACTGTTATCATTGCGTGTTTTTACCAGAGCTCATATTGCAACTATGTTGTTATCATTGCTTTTCTCTAGCACTCGTTATTACTGGTTCCCATATTGTATTTATTTCTATGCTTGGTCGGCTCAGGAGATTTTTGTGGCCTAGCATATGTGCTGATTCCTTAAGTTTACGAATTTTCCAATGGTGTTCCTTGTCTATGATCTCAACCTGATCCCACAGAGGGCGGTGATCTCCCTTCTCTCTCCATATGTAGTCAGCCACGCCTGATTTTTCTACTTCCCCTCGTGTTACAGCTTTCTGGTGTTCTTGAAACCTTACCTTGAGGGGGCGGCCTGTCTCTCCTTTATATTCCTTTCCGCAGCTGCACCGGATAGCGTACACACAGTCTTTAGTTCTGCTCTATATGGACGGCAGATCCTTTGTATTTTCTCAGATAACCCCTTCACATAAGGCAGGAACACTGTTTTCTGAGTGTTGTTGTCCTCCTCCTCTTGTACCCGCCTATCCCAGTTTTGGGGGGCTGCTCCCATGTACCCAGGGTAGTTGTTACGTTGTAGGGTACTACTTATACTGACCAATTCTTTATCTAACGTCTCTGTGTCGCCACTTATGACTTTTGCTCGGTGTTGTAAGCAACGGACGATTCCTTTCTTTTCGCTGTATGGATGGTGGGAGTTGAAATTGAGGTACTGTCCGGTGAATGTCGGTTTACGGTATACGGATGTCTTGAACCCATGCTCTGTTCGAGATATTAGAACATCCAGGAATGAGAGTGTGTTGTTACTCTCTTTCTCCATTGTGAACTTTATCGAAGGTCTTATTGAGTTCACATGGTCCAGTAGAGCCTGAACATCTTCCTGGTGTGGCCAGATTATGAAGGTGTCATCTACGTACCTTAACCATATAGTTGGCCTTAGAGATATAGATTCTAATGCCATTTCCTCAAAGTATTCCATGTATATATTCGCCATTGTTGGTGATAATGGCGAGCCCATTGCTAAGCCCAGATCCCGTCGATATATGTGTGATCCCATTCCGAAGTATGTTGTTTGTGTACAGAAAGTCAACATCGCCATCATATTATCTATTGGAATACTGGTCCGTTCTTCTAGGGATGAGTCAGAGGCCAATCCGTCTCTGACTACTGAGAGTGCCTCCTCCGTGGGTACCTTGGTGAACAAACTCACCACGTCCAAGCTCACCATCTGGTTGGATAGGATGGGAGCATCTTTGATTATTTCCACAAAGTGGGCGGAGTTTCGGACATATGAAGGAGACTTTCCGATCAATGGGTCAATTATATCTACAAGGAAGTGACTAGGAGGGTGGCACTAACAACTAACAATCGGCCTGAGCGGAATACCGTCTTTGTGAATCTTAGGGAGACCGTATATGTGAGGTAGCTTGGTGTAACGCTGCGATAACTGCCTATACGTCTTAGGTGCGAAGTGATCCTTGTTCTTGATAAGTATCTGTGACAGTTTGCGTTCCGTTTTCATAGTAGGATCCTTCTTCACTTTGCTGTAGCTACCATTGCTAATGAGGTCTTCCAGTTTTCTTGTATAATCTGATTTGTCCATCACTTCAGTCGCATTACCTTTGTCAGCCGGTAGTATGATGATGTTTTCGTTCCTCTGTAGGGATCCAATCTTCTTATTGACTGCATGTAATTCGGCAAGAACTTTAGCAACACTGATTTGCCCCAATGTGTTTAATAATATTCATTCATTGACAATGTTCCAACTTTATGTTATGTAAAACATGTTTGATAAATGCTGAGAAGTCAAAAAATCTTCAGATGATTCACGATAATAAAAACATAATTGCTAAATTCCTTACAAGAAACCATGGTTCGCTGAAGAAAGGTATTACAAACCCAGCAACAAATACGCAACCTGACAAAGGAACGATACAGAAATATTTGGTTTTCAATCAACTCAATTAAAAATTGAAATTTGCAAGTGACCACTTCAGAGAAGTAAACAGTTATTCTAAATCTTTTCAACTCTAAATTTTCTAAACTCTAAACTGTTACGATGACGCATACCGAAGCGTTTATTCACTAAAACAGAGTAAATAAGCGTTTAGGAACTTGCACCAAATAAATTTGAAATCTAATCCCGGCATTCAGCGTGTCAACGAAACTAAAACATTATATGAAACTAGATTTCCAGAAAATACTATTCACCCTCGTCTGAAAGGCGATGCTGCATTGCCCCAAGCGTTGGTGAAATTTGCTGAAACCTAATGGAGGAACCTAAGCACGTAGTGGTGGTGTTATGTTTTGGGTGGAAATCATTGGTAATAGTTGGCTTCTGGAAATGACCAGTTTTGCTGACCCTGAATTCATGTCATAGATTAAGAAGGAAGCGGCCTTCAAACGAAAAGTTTTTTTCATCTACAACAGCACAGCAGCTTACGCTATTAATGTAATTAGGATTTACAAACAAAACGTTTATATTGAGATCACCATGATGCCTGGATCTAAACCACATCGAGGATATTTGGAGCATGACAAGAGGCATATTTATGTGGGCAGCAAACAATTTTTTATCTAAAACTAAAATTTGGGAAGCAATATTACCTGTTTGCGAAACCATTACTCCTAAATAAATTCTCAAATAAACTTCTGTTGACAGTAGAATGAATGGAAATTATATTAGTATTTTTTTCTGCACATCACTTATCACGTCTTTTTTCTTCGAATAAATAAGTGTTGGGTTAGTCATTGGGTTACATTTTTAATCTAAGTTACCAGCACGTTGATTTTTTGAGATGATTGTATGAAAAATGGAATTGTCTAAAAATAATACATTCAAGCATAAATTCAATTCTGTTTTATTCTGCGATCTAAGATTTCGGGATATTCCACGTTCATAAAAAATATATATATTATACAAAATTTCAAAACATTCCAACCATCAGTATCATAATCATTGTATTTTTTAAATATTTTCATAGAATATTGAAGGTGCTGTATATATATCTACAATATATATATATATATATATATATATATATATATATATATATATATATATATATATATATATAATCCGTTGGTACATAATCCAACTGAATCCTAATAATATAAAATAGTAAGACTGATAGACAAAAAGAGCTCAATGTATTTATTTACTGGGCGTATAAATTACATAGAATAGAAATTCAAATTTACCTCATTCAACAAAATTGTCAACAGGATTTGTTGGCTTTGTCAACTCAAAGGTGTGAAGAAATAAAATAGGTGCATAAAAATTTAAACATTTAAAAAAAAAGGAAAGAAAAAGGAAAAAAAAAAGTGGAAGAAATTTCCGTGACGCGTTTCCTCCTTCATCGGAGTAAAGAGATGTTTTTATTGATGGAATTGTATATGGGGAGGAAAGAGAGGAGGAATATAAAAAGACAAGTATTCGTTCTAATTATGTACAGGCACTAAACAGGAGAAATGTTGGAACGCTCAAATTTTAAACTTCTAAATTTAAATTATTTTTAGATGGATTTTTAGCCAATTTCATTCAGTTTACTTATGCTTTAGTTTTTGTTTTATCACTATTATTATTATTTATTCTCCCACATTGTGATAATAGATCTGCCGAGAAAGGCGAAATGATGTAAGAAACCTGGACTCAAATTTACTTTGGATGATATAGCGATTAAAGCACTTTCTATACACTTAACCTTAGTAAACGGCTTTCACTTTTAATTGAAGCATCATTTTTTAAACTGAAATTATGGTCAAACTCATCATGGTGAGCAACTAATGCATTGTGCTGTTTTGTGAAAGGCACTTTTTGTATTCATATAACCTTTTATTTAAATTCTTAAAAACGTTTCCTCTATGTATACGGAAAATACGTAAAATTAAAAAGACAAGGTGTAAGACATGGATGCGTCTTCTCACCAGACCTTTTCAACCTCTACAGTGAGGCCATTCTGAGAGAATTAGAAGTCCTGCCAGGAATCTTTATTGCCAACCACAATCTTAGTAACACATTATATACTGATTACACAGTGTTGACAGCAGGCAAACAAAGGAATCTCCAAGAACTCCTACAGAAGGTAGTCAATTAAAGCGAGAAGAAAGGACTAAACATTAATTGTAAGAAGACCGAATGCAGAAGGAACAGCCAAACATGCAAATTGGAGAAAACGAAATAAAATAGGTCAACATTTGAGATATCTGAGAAGCGTATTAACAGAGGACGAAAAGTGCGACACGGAAATCCGAAGGCGCATTGGGATTGCGAAAGTTGACTCCCAAAAGCTGAGTATAGTATGAAGAAACAGAAAATATTGTTAAAAACAAAAAAAGAGTATTGTACTGTTATGTAATATCAGTCCTTGCAGTGAATGTTGGACAATTATCACATATATGAAGAAGAGACTTGAAGCAACAGAAATATGGTTCTACAGAAGCATGCTGAGAATATCAAGGACTAAACATGTGAGCAATGACGAAATTCTAAAGAGGATGGCAACGAGAAGGACCCTCATACTTAGCATCAGGAAGAGACAATTAAAATTTCTAGGGTACATAATGAGGGAAGAGGGCTTGGAAGAGTGATTGAAGTTAATAGAGACAGAGGAAAGCAATGCATAACCTACCTGGTGAATATGAGTCAATGGATGGTGGAACAGGGTTTGGGAGAGATGGCAAAAAAGCAAAAGTTTTAATAAATTTTGTCTTTTTGCCATCTCTCTACAAAGCTACAAATTCTATTGTATGTTCGACTTTGTTTAGTCTATCGACAAGGTCAGGTAATATAGTTTAACCTAATTAGTGTGTCCTAATTAATAAGAGTATTAATACAAAGCAAAATAATAATAAGCTAAATCGTGAAGTAATCTACTCTATCACCTGTAATGACTGCCACAAAAACACACAGGAAAAATCTATAGGAATTTAAATAAAACAACACATTCAATGCATTACTCGCTACACAGTAATGAATCTGAATATAATTTTAATAAAAGTGATAGAAACAAAACTAAAGGCATAAGGAAACTGACTGAAATTGACCAGACAAATCTAAAAATAAATAAATAAATTCAAAAGTTTAAAATATCGGCATTCCAAAATTGTCACCGTTTCCTCAGTGTGCATAATTAACATCAACGCTGACGTTTCTATATTCTCCCTCGCCTTCATATGTATATACGAATCGCTTTAGACCGATAAAGTCCTAGTGAACGAAACGTGTCATACATTTTTTCCCAATTTAATTTGCCTAATATATATATATATATATATATATATATATATATATATATATATATATATATATATATATAATTAAAAAAATCGTTGCATGAGTGAATATTTACTGCCCAAATACGCACACACGCTATACAGTGGTACCTTGACTTATGAGTGTCCCAAATAATGAGTTTTTCGAGATATGAGCCATCTCTCGACCGATTTTTTGCTTTTAGTTGAGCTAACATTCATGTTACGAGCCAGCTTCAGATACCCGACCGCTAGTTGGCGCAGCGAACGCTACAGTGGACGCTGCAACTTCGCCCAGCATCCTGTGTCTCACTCGTTCACTTTAAGCGGTTAGCTCGCAGAGTAAGAATCAGCATTGTGATCGCATTTGTGCTTGCAGTTATTTTGCAAAACTTCGTTTCTCCAACTATGGGTCCTAAGAAAGTGAGTACGACTGAGAAGAAGAAGCGGATTATATGCAAGAAATTATCGAAAAATATGACCAAGGTGTGCGTGTAGTTGATTTGGCGAAGCAGTCCGAGCGTAGCACTTCTACGATCTGCACCATACTGAAGCAGAATGAGTCAATAAAGGCTATAACGCCAGCCAAGGGCGTTAAAATCCTAAATCAGCGGACATCTATCCATAAAAATATTAAGAAGCTGCTGCTGATGTGGTTGACGGAACAGCAGCTCGCACGAGATACTGTGACGGAAGCTATAATCTACGAGAAGCCACGAGCTATTTACACTGATTACACACACACACACACACACACACACACACACACACACACACACACACACACACACACACACATATATATATAGATGAATGATAGGAAAGAGAACAAGTAGGAAACAGATCTTAATCTAACATATTTCACTTTATTAAAGCTTCCTCAGAGATCAAGATAGAAATGATAAAAAATGACAAAGAGACGCAGATTAATGGTCTGTTGCTTTAGGCTATTCATTGGCTTAGGTACGTGTCACATGTACTGAAGTAACAGATGATATTAAATATGCATGGTAAACAGTAAGATGCAGTAGGATGTTTTGATTGGGTAGGTGTCACGTGTAAGGAAGTAACAGATAATATTCAAATAAGTGTAAGAAAACACTCCGGATGTTAAAGTATGTAAAGGTTAGTGAGAAGCTGAAGGATATTTTGAATAATTTTTCATTAAAGTATATCTTGTGCATATTTTGTGTGTATTTTGTATATATATATATTGATTTTTATGTATTCGGAAGAGATAAGTTAGATTCATGAACAATGAATCTGTAGAAAAATGATGATGTAATGTTTTTTTAAACGTATGCTAATAGTTGGTAATGTTACTATAAATATATTTTCATAATATTTTCTCTTTATAAGTTTTTTTTTTTTTTTGATAAGACTGGCATTGGTGAAATTAAAGTCATGTCCTAGATCGTTGCGGTGTAATACGAGAGAATTTAAATGTTTATCTAAACGCAAATCTTTGCACTGTAGGCATTTTTTGATATATATATATATATATATATATATATATATATATATATATATATATATATATATATATATATATCAAAGTGGTTGTCTTTTCCACCGTATGTTTGAATTGTGACCACTAAACAAACGCTTTTTTATCTAAACTGATATTCTTTGCATCTTTGGATAAAAACTGCATTATTTTTTTTATTTATAGTAATGTTTTCATTAGAGTTTATTAAATCATTTTATTCTAGCATAAAACATAATACATGCTGGATATTAAAATCTTCACGTAAATCCAAGTAAACAAAAAATATTATTGAAAATCTCACTGAAAATATCAAATAAGAAAGGCAAAAATATTAGGTGATAAATCTGTTCTTCTGCAGGATAAATACTTTCCCCATAGTAGACGTTCTGATTTTCAAGGTAGTATCGAGACAACTGATTAATTTATCAAAGAATCTTCGTTAATTTATATGCGTCAACAACTTCTGTTACTTAATCAAAAGGAATGTGAATTAATTCGTGCTGCCAATAACTCTCTACCTTAGCTATATTGTACTAGATCATAAATAAATGCTTGCAACTGACGCATTTGCCACGAGTTTAACGAACTTAAACATTAGACCACAAGTTTTAAAACCACTCTTGTCGAATATCAAAAGACTATAGCATTGCGAATACTAACAGTGACAACTTGAGACAACTAACAGTAATTCCTATTCATGTAACCCTCTTCCCGTGCAACATTTATTATTAGAAGGAACTATTAAACGTACAGAATACAACATATTCTGTAATATATTTCTGTTAAACAATGAATGACAAAAAGATTATTTACATATGAAAAAATTCTAAAATGTTTCTAAAATAAGATATTAACATATTTTCTGGGTCCACGACATTAATGCTTTCTTCAATGGGTTTCAACATGAGAAGATTGTTTGAGTACAATCAAAATATAATTATTTCGCTATAATAAAGCTCACAAAGCCATGCTACTTTCAATAACTGTTGATGACCTTGGAAGTAGAATTGGACCGTACCGCAACCCGAATTGTGACACTAAAAACATTTTGGTAGTTTATAACAAATAGAAACTCTTACTAGATCTGGCTAAAAATACCACCATTTGGTTTGAAATAGAATGCTGTGCACTTGAATGACCTCTGGTAACCTCGAATGATCTCTGAAGTCAATTGGATATCTTGTGAATCTTCATGTTGAAAATTAGATCATTGAGCGTGATCGTGATATGGGCACACAGAAGTGCGTTCTAATAACGAGGTAACACTTACACAATAATAAAATAAGATTTTACCTTGGAAATCTATGTATATGCTTAGAAATCTTCATATTGATTTCGCTATAAATAATTCCAATACAAATGTGGCGACACAGCAGAACAGCATATCCCAGAAAACATTCCTATAACTCTAGATACATACATAACACAGCCCATACATTCAGTTAAAAGTAAAAATAAAATCATCCTTGATAATGGCTAAAATGGCTAAAAGGATATCCGAAAACACTTGTACATGCAGAATTTTTGGATGGTTTTTACACACTTTGCGTCTAGAAAAGAAAGGACTTGTGCGTTCACAAAAAATGAAATAAATAGCTTAATCGCAGTACCATGTCAGTCGTCTTTAACGAAACATGTATAAAAGAGGGATCGCTGCCTAAGTACACATATATATATATATATATATATATATATATATATATATATATATATATATATTTGTAAGTGAATTTCTGCGAAGTAAAATTCTTTATTTATAAATCGAATATTTTTGTAGTTAGAGCAAAGAAAAACTGTTTACGACCTTCTAAATACAGTTTTTGACATTATAAGAGCTCTCTAGGCATAAAGTAATAACCCTGTAGTCACATTTATATTAACCAATATATTAGACAAAATAAGAGAAAATAACACATATTAGACGTTACAAATATCATATTATTATTGTACATTAAAATCACACAAAGTTCTTACTTGTAGATCACTTCATCTTCGAACAAGTTGCATTATTTTCCTAGATTAGTGTGAACCTAGGAAACTTGTTCGATGCTGAAGCGATGAAAAGATGTACTGCACAACAAAGGTTACTGCTCCTCTAATTCATTTGCATAAACCTTCTTTATAACTTGGAGTGACTAATAAGCATAGTTTGATGTTTTCTTTTCAGCCCATCCTTGAAATCAATGATACTATTTGCATAAATATCTTTGTATGTAGTTTTGCTTTTGCTGCCAAAAGTAAAATTTGGCTTTATTTTAATCAAATACTATTGCCTTGTCGTTTTGTATTCGGTTTGTTGTCAACTTACTATCTTCTGGACAATTTTGTTTGCGGACTCCTTTGTACCAACACACAACCAAACACATCAATAACAAGTGATCCACAGCACACCTGCAACAATAGCCAATCAGCGAAAGCACTTTCTGATTGCCTTGGTTTCACCACACCCTATTTTTGAATAATACAGGCCTGGAAAAAAGTTCTTGTCCGCATAAAAGGAATAGTCATGTGGCAGCACATGAGGATTTGCGAGGGTGCTCGAATACATAGGCCTACAGTAATTTTAATATAGGGGTATATAATTGACTCAAACAGCCGAGCGCGCGCTATATTATTTTCACTTTTTTCAACCTTGTTGTAAACCGTAATCAACCGCGAAGCAGAGGGGAACCACGACATGATTTGATAATGATCTGAAAAAAAACGCCATAGAGTGAAAACCCGAAAGTGACGAGGGACAACTATATATATATATATATATATATATATATATATATATATATATATAAAGTGAACATAGAAGTCAACACGACAGTCTGTTTCATATAGCATGAAACAGACTGTCGCCTCTAAAATGTTGACTTCTTTGTTCACTTTTATATTTACACACGCTCTATCTTTGATATTGAGCACTTTATCCCATAATTATACCACATCTTAAGAATATATTTCTTCACACACACACACACACACACACACACACACACACACACACACACACACACACACATATGTATTTTGCTTGGGGTGAAATACATATATATATATATATATATATATATATATATAATATCCAACGGATTAAATAATATTTATGTTAGTCACACCACAAACTTGCTTTCATGACGCTTGATTCTACATTTGAATAATAACTCTAACATTTTTAGGCATTTAAAACAACATGCCTGGCCGCACACACAATTCCGGAAAATCCTTGTTGAAAACACAATTATACTTAACATAAAAACAATAAACAAAAACTAAAAATTCTTGAAGCTATATACATAAAATCAGTTGAAACCTAACCTGAACAAAATCAACTATGAAAACTCCACAAATATACTCAAATGCCTATAATTGATAATAGAAGTCATTGGTTTATACCAATGGCTTCCCATATTTAACATTTCTTGTTTTCCAGCGTGATCAAGTGGGATGTGAACTGCGGTGGGATTTTCGCTTACAGCGTCTCGTATGCACGAGTTTGTTATTGCTTGGAAATCTTCCATGCAAACAAAAACAGACTATCATTATTGACATGTCCGTGTATTGTTTAATATATTGTAATGTTATTGTCATCATTGATGATGGCTTATGTAAGCCGAAAGCTTAGATAGGATTAAAAAATTAGAACAATATGGTGATTTTCTTTCGCCTTTCAATAATAATGTTATTTAGTTTATCAGATGATATGAAAGGAATTTGCATAAAATAAATAAGCAAAACTTGTGTATATTATTTAATGAAACATGCATCAATATATATATATATATATATATATATATATATATATATATATATATATATATATATATATATATATTTATATATATAAAGCACCCCAAGCAAGGAGTGCCACTAGTACACATGGGTTACAGAGAGATTAAGACAAAAGACTGAGTATAGGGGGGATTGAGGAAAAGATAAAATGAAAGGGGATCAAGGCATCAGAAGATGTCGATTGACGTTACATTTAAATTTTTAAAGATTATAGTTATCAGGAAGGCAGTGCTGGAGAAGAAAATGTTGTAGTAGAAGAGACGATTACATTTAACTGTTTCGACAGTAAAAAGGTGGGACCGAAATGCCAACCTAGTAGCACGCTTAAATTCATGCAGTCGGGACACCAGTGAAAATAGTTCGTCAGAGCAGTTGTCATGAAAATATTTGCAGAAAAGACAGGGGGAAGCGACATGACGTCTGTGAGAAAGTGACTGGAGTCGAGATGCCAGGTCAGGACCTATCCGACTTTAGATTTTGTTGAGAACCTCGAAATGAAGAGCGGGCACCGGTCCATATATAGCAACAGTATTCAATACATGGATGAATGGTAAATTTGTAGATGTGAAGGCTTAGGTGAGAAAAACATTCTGGCTCGACACAGAGAACCAACTTTCCTTGCGGTAGATGCAGCTATTGATTCAATGTAGTTGTTCCACCTCAGGTCAGTGGAAAACGTGAGATCAAGAAGGCGCAGTGTGATGCTCTCGTGAAGTTGAGCATCAATCATGCTGATAGGCGGCAGGGAAGTTTCTCTATGATGGGTAAATGAGAGCATTTTCGTTTTGGAGGCATTCAAATTTACCAGACATTTTCTGCCCCAATCAACCACAGATTGGAGGTCCTTTTCGAGAACAACGACCAGGTCATCTTTGTCAGCAATGCCAGATTTACTATTGAGACAGGAGTAAATGGTAGTATTGTATGCGTAAATGCCTATTTGAGAACTGATGACATCAGGAAGATCAGAAACAGTGTAGAACCAAGGATAGAGCCTTGAGGAACACTAGCGTGAATGGAACTGAAAGAGAACCTGTTCAGGACGACTTTTATTTCACGGCTTGACAGGAATGACTGCTTTAAATCAAATAATCATCCTGTAATGCTGTATTCCTGAAGCTTACGTAGAAGTCCGGCATGCCAAACCCTGTCAAACGCCTTCGATATATCTAGAACAGAGGTGGGCAATTACTTCCTTAGTGGGCCGCATTGTTACTATGGACATAGCTACTGGGTTAAATGCTTTTGAAGGCTGTATATTGTAACAGCATGAACAAGTGAAAACTTTCATGATCAGTAAATTATTAAAAACATATTTCTAGTTGTAAAGTCTAATTACAATTCAGTATAATGAAACAATTGTATTATAGGATAATCTATTTTTGCTTTTGATAATTTGTTCACACATGTAAGTGGATGCAAACTGAAGAAACAATTTTCTTGAAAAATATTTTTGACATTTTTTGAAATGCTCTGAGAAGAGATGCATAAAATTTAATTAAAGATTTGTTTTCAAAGCTCTACTTCAAAGAATTGTCAGCTTGGAGGTCTATGAGTTTCATTTGTAGTTTATTAGTCGCAGTTTCAATGTCAAAGGTGAATGGAGACCTCAGCATGTTGAACTGCAGCTCCACTGCTATGAAATCTGCAATCTGTTAGCAAATTCTGTCCACTGTATTTTTGTGCAGATGTATATTCAACAGGCTGATCTTTCAGAAGGAGGAAGTGAGCAAAGTTTTGATCAGACAGTTGTTTAACAAAAAGTATAAGCTTTGTCTGAAAGGATTTTACCTCCACAAATAAATCATGAGCAAAGTCACCTTGACCTTGAAGTTTTGTGTTGAGCTCATTTATTTTTTTGCATGGTATCTGTAGCAAATGCAAAATAAATCACACACCTATTCTGCATCCTTTATTTTGGTGGAGAAGTCACAAGCAACATCCTTTATTTCCAAAAACATGAAAATCTCTTTTTTGAGGTGCCATACTCTTCTTAAAACTTTTCCAAGGCTTAGGCATTGGTGCGGTACAACATATCAGAAAAATCAGACTCCATTTCTTTCTTGGTGAATTATGCATTGAAATGAAAGCTTGTGAAGTGGGACGTTTGACAGAATCTTGTCATTTAGCCATTTGATAAGTCCACAATGTGTCCCAATTAGTGCAGGTGTCCCCATCAGTTGTTATACTCACAAATTTATCAAGGTATAACTGCGAATTTTCTAACCAATACATAAGACTTTCATACAAATTATTCCCGGTAGTAGTGTCTTTGAGACTCTCCTTTGGCAACAGTTCTTCTGTGGTATTGAAATTATCATCAGTACCGCGAATGAAAATCAGCAACACTGCAGTATCTATTATGTCTATGCTCTCATCTAAAGCGACTGAGAACCACATTAATTTAT
Organism: Acanthosepion pharaonis; assembly: GCA_903632075.3. Lineage (NCBI taxonomy): Eukaryota > Metazoa > Mollusca > Cephalopoda > Sepiida > Sepiidae > Acanthosepion > Acanthosepion pharaonis. The sequence goes on along the minus strand of CAHIKZ030000862.1, from coordinate 123,214 downwards.
ATGCAGTATCCAAAAGTTTCCCATGCAAGTTTTCAGCAATGGCATCTGTTCTACGAACAATATTTCTCCGTGACAATGAAATTGCCTCTACTTTTTGACATTCTTAGTAACATCGGTTTGTGTGTTTGATATTTTAATCATGACTTATGACTGAAAATTTTATTTTTTCATTACTTTTTTATTTGTAAATGAATGCGTGAATAATATGTAAATCTGGTTTACGATAACAGCTGGACATAAAATGATGAATTTTTGGTCACATAATTGTTTATGTGTATTTTTAATTGTGTGTACACATTTAACATATATATATATATATATATGAAGAAAAATATATACGTATATATTTTTCTTCATACTGTCGGATCTATATCCATATATTTGCTTACACACACACACACACACACATATATATATATATATCTGACGGAGACTTTAATTATCCATTTCGTTTATAATTTTTATTTCATGAACACCGAGATGTTCATCTCATCAGAAAGAAAACCTGCTCCGCGAATGGAGAAAGAACATCAGACGGACACTTTAGCTTTGTAGTGGGGAGAGAGAGAGAGAGAGAGAGAGAGAGAGAGAGAGTGAGAGAGAGAGAGAGAGAGAGAGAGGGGGGCGGTGTAAAGATAGGGATTAGAGATTAGTGGTTAAAGCGGTCGGTTTCCTCAACCAAGAATTTACCCTCTTTAGTTTTTAATATTGGTTTGTATGTTACTTTGGCCGATACCAGGATAAATCAGATTCAAATTAATTTAATTAAATGGATCTTAATCTAAATAAAATTCGGTGTTACTATGGTAAAACTTAAGCATTTCTTTTTAGGCCGAAGTCTTATAGTCAGCGGAGGCATTTATAGAAGGAGTAGAATGATTGGGGAAGACGAAGTTGAGAAGGGAAAGGCGGGGGTAGTAGTAACTTTAGCAGCCTACTGGATTATGGAAATATTATAAAATATGTTAGTTTGGAAACATGGGTAAGTCTACCTCGGGAAGACAGTCTTAGGTGCCACCATGTATGTAGAAGTTCGCAAAATACTTACTATCACGTACACATTTACGCACTTACAACTACGTGTCCAAATCTACATATCGATATATGAGTGTACACCAATATGTGCTACAATCTTTATCAACGAACTACCACTTCTTGTGTCATCCTCCCCAAATTTATGTAGTAAGCGTTTTTAGAGGATTTTAAGTTTATCTTTATGCCTACATTTGAAGATAAGCTCGTTTCGTTGGTTTAATAATTGGTTAGCATTTGTGTACTTGCTTATTGCGATTTTTTCCCTGTATACACAGATCACATCTGTCCCGGAGGTTGTTGGGGGTTCTGCACCGATAGATTATTGGGGTGAGGTTATTATCCTTAATTTTCCAATGATGTTTGGATAGAGCAGTTTGGTTTTCTGGTTAATATTGGAGAAGGAATGTCGGTGGATGTATAGGTTTGGTTTCCAATTTCCAGCGGATATTCCTATGTAGTCTTCATGTGCTTGGTGTTCTCTCTCGGGAAAATGGTAGCCTGGTATACCATGTTTTCCAAATTACAGGTGCCTCCGACTACTGGGCAAATAGTTACGGTTTTACAGTTACAAGATGGGTTTAAGCTTGCTGTTTTGCCGTCTTGGGATGCTTTTAATATTTTACTGTTGTGTGTTCTAATAATTTTCTGTATGTTACTGATAAGACGATTTGTTTTCATTAAATATTTTTCTGTTTGATGATAATTTATTTATTCTAGCATTTATAGTTTGGGGAACTTGTTTAATTATTATTACCTTATCATTATAATGCTCTGTTAGTCCACATTGAGCTCTCTTTGATATATATATATATATATATATATATATATATATATATATATATATATATATATATATATTTCACCGTGACTACAAAATGTATGAATATTTGCACGTATATATATAATAATGTTATATGACCCACTGAACATCTAAACTGTGGGCATTTTTAAAGAAAAAGACAATGATTAACTGACATTGAAGAAACTGTTTAGTAAAAAAGAATGAAACGAACAAACTGAAAAAAAGATAACAAAGAAAAAGTAAATCTAAAAAAACAATTATTTCTCTGAAAAATGATTTTCTTGTAACAGTATCTATTCTATGCGAGGAAACCTCTTAACACATAACTTCCGCAGCAGGATGACGAATAGATAGTAGCAGGCGACAAGCAGGGGTGCATGGAGCCATAAATAGATTGCAGTACATAATGTACTTGTAGGGGTGGTGTATCTTTTATAGGTAGGGAGTCTTTCTCTAGAAATGTTACCGAGAAATATTTGTTGAAAAATAGTTTTACAAATAGGAATTAAAATATGAAATATCCACGTTTATATCTGTACACAGTACATTATTCATATAAAGTATATATATTTTGTCAGTAAGTATATATATGTTATTTTAATAGGTACACTTGTTTGATTAGACATCACTGTTTTTATTTGACAAAGAAATTAACCCCCATCGGATTATCATAAAAAGTTTTATAAAAGAAGCTGCAACTTTTAACATTTTCTTTAATAAGCCTCCGTTGATCTAAATAAATAGACGCTAATTTCATTGTATATAAAATAGGGATGTCTACTCAAACATCGATATCTAAAGTATAAGTTTATAAAAATAAAAAAATAATATAGGATTTAAAAATCATTAATTAATTGCTTGAATTAGGTTTATAAAATTTTGACTTTTCTTTGTTTACAAAGGAGGAATATACATAGTTTGCGAATTGGATATTAATTACAGTAAATTCATTAAAAATATATTTCTAAATCAAATGTTAATACATTTGCAAACATATTCAGACGGATATTTAGAAAGGGTATTGTGTGGATGATGAAAACATTTCAAGCAAGAATGTTAATATGCACAAACAACATGATAAAGCAATGTGTAAACTTCCTATTGCAGATCTTGCTTATACATTTATCAAAAGAACAGATATTTTTATAAAATCTCTATGCATATATTGCAAATTAAAGTTCAATGGCTATTACTAGATTAGCGACATTCATTGACGCAGTTGATTCAAGGAGATAGAAAATTGGTTTCTGAAGTCAAAACCGTTTTAAGCACATTAAACTTTAGGAGAATTCAATGAATTATTTGATTCGGATTTGAAATACTGAAAACATAAAACGGTTAAGATTTAGTAACTATTCGAGAATAGCGTCTTACCAAATTCTATGCCACAAAATACTTAAATACTAGTTTAATCTAATGAAAAAATAGTTTGTAGTGTAACTCAAAATCATCTGGAAAAGGGCCGGAATTTTGAAAGTATGAAAAAAATGAAGACATAAAATATGAAAGCATTAATTAATCAAAGGAAAATATTTGAAACTAGTCTGTATCATTGAAGGAAGTCTTTTATATTGATTCTCTATTTAGCCCATTCGACTGACATTGATATTTTCAATTTTTCCATCGTCATAAATATATGTGACACGGTTATTTTTTTCTATCTTGAGAACCAACATTCAAACCTAATTTTTGGATGGCGTTCAAATATTGATAAAAATAATCTTATGCCAATTGCAAGCTGTCGAACACGTTAAAAGAGCTAGGTGACGCTGAGTAAAGTTTTTTTTTAATTGAATTAAACTTTGTAGAAAAGAAAAAGTGCTTTAGGCAATATTTAATAAATTACTAAACGTTTATGTAAAAATCGAAAAGACAATATCATTATATGTGATTGCTAAAGACTTGTTCTAAAGTATTCGTAACCCTGTAAACACCTACAGCAATCTTGCATCAATAACTTTTCCTGGGAAAACTAATGCTTCATGCAAGGAATTTATTCATTCGAATAAATGAATAAGACATTCATATTCTGTATATTCGAGACATATTCAAGGTAAAAAAAATGATAAAATAACAGCATAAAAATTAGGAGTTTAATTTAATATTTTCGATTAATTTAATTTTTATTGATTTGGAGAATTCGAAAATCAACTCATGCGGAATCCGTTTTATGATATATATATATATATATATATATATATATATATATATATATATATATATATATAAATAATAAAAAAATAACCAAGGTCTGTATGTTTTTTATTATGGGTTCTTTTTTAATCAAACTTGATTGGATGAATACTTGGTTACTAAATATACGTTACTCGTATATATATATATATATATATATATATATATATATATATATATATATATATATATATATATATATATATGTGTGGTGGTGTGTGTGGGGTGGTGTGTGTGTATGCGTGCGTGTGTGTATGCATTATTTTGTGTGTGTATGACGCCCAGTAAACAACAAAGAAAAGCTATTTATGAAACAGCAGATGTTTACAATTGTGTGTCTATTTGTATATGTCACCCAACATCTGTGCTGAGTGATGTTCAATGACTAGCTCTTTATAGTATCACATTTTATCTTGTCGATGGTGCCAAAATTCAGTGTTTTTGATTCAACAGACGTTTCAGGTCTCAAGGGGCAGGGTTTTATGCACCTGGAAAGATTATCGTCTTGGAGAAATGTGATAAAATAACGCTGTAGGTGTAACTCTGTATTTTGAGATAAAAGTTTACACATCTTGATGTGCTCTGTGACAAATGCGCTCCATCCCTGTCGCTAGCTTTCATGTCTTCTTAGTAAAACTGTTCTCATACCCATTGTCTATATCATGTAGGAAAGCGTCTGAAAAGAAATGCCTAGCAGCAAATATTTCAAAATAATGATATTTCATTTGAAAATCACTGATAATATTTTAAAAGTGTGAATACATTCTTTTCAAGATTAGAATTTTTGTGATTACCAAACTTGACAGCTGTGATATACTTACTGGTTAATTGGAAATCGTGTTAATTAATATAATTATTAATTATTTATAAATTTATGTAATTACTCTTGTGGACTGTAACCATGTTTGATGTGAGTCAAAGAACAAATACATTGTCTCGTTCACTAACTCTTGTATGAATTATTTCTGTTTCATTTAGTCATTTTAAGCGGTAAAATTATAGATTTTAAGGAGTGTAAATAATTTGTCAATAGGCCACGCGAGGTAATTTTTATCCAATGTTCGGCTTTCGTTTTAATTAGTGTATTTTTGCATTTTAAGTGTATTTAAAAGTGTAATTTATTAATAAAAAGAACGCCATAATGATTGTAGTATTTTAAAATTATTTTACATTTAAAATTAACTTTGGACATTTTATCTTTCAAATATTCTTTTTAGTAATATCTATAAAATATACTATATTATAGATATTATAGATATATCATTGAAGAATCTTGTATGTAGCCTTGCCTTCCTTTGCGGGGATTTGCATGGATTGTTTAAACTGAACAGATTAATTGTCGTAACCTCTTTGCATGTTTTCAATACATTTGGGACAAGCGAAATAAGACTACAAGTGAAATGGGGTTTTGGTTATATTCATTTCTTGTTGCTATGTGCACTAACTGACATTGACGATGCAAAGCTAAAAATTGAAAAATTGAAAACTGATTTTGGTTACATTTTGGTCATTGTGTTTATTATTCTTTGTTGTATGTTTATCAAGTCTAATTTTTCATTTGGCAGAATTTATAGCTTGTTCAAGAACAATGTGTACACAGTTTTGCAACTAATAATTATTCTGTCTTTTGTAGCTCAGTTGAACTTATAAATGCCAACATTCTTATATTTTGAGTAAATGTCTCTTTTTCTCTTTCTCTAAAATTCCTATCACACACACAAACACGCAATCGCAGACACACACACGCTCGAGCGCGCGCACACACACACACACACACACATATATATATATATATATATATATATATATATATATTATGTGCACATGTTCGTTTCCTGACTATGAGACCCGGGTTCGAATCAACCAAAGTCGATTTGTCAAACAGGTGACCTTGATGTTTGAAGAGGCGATCCCAGCGTGCTGCCATCTTTGAAAAGTGCCTTAAAACCATACCACGGGTTGACCCAACTCTTGTGTCTTAAATATGGTAGACGGAACTATTTAGGAGCGCAAAGTTAGAAGTCATCGTGACAGAGGGTTTGAGCGCACTGACCGTGTTCTGATTGTTGATTGCTAGATAATGCACTCTCGCCAAAAAAATGTAACTAAGGTCCGATCAGCATAGTTACAGTATAAACCACAAGTTGACTCTGTGCGTGTTTAATAAACACAAATGTGCCAGAGCAGGAATCTGCACCAGGGATTGACTAGTTGCCATAGTAGACAGGCATACTCTGATATGGGCGGCCATTATATATATATATATATATATATATATATATATATATATATATATAATCAGTTAAGTGAAATATCGACATGTTGTAAACAAAGGAATCTAAAATTACTATGACTCCTAGAAAACGTAAATCTGATGACTATCAATGAGACATAATTCCATAAATGCGGTTACTCGGATCTCTGAAGATGTTCAATATTATTAAAAAGTGTTAAAAATCGTAGCTATACAGAAATGGAAGGCGGACTTTACCACCGAAAATGAGCCTCTAATAAAGGTTTAGTACCAATTAAAGAACATTTCATTGAGACTCATTCTCAGTTATTATTTACCATATCTGTGACATTCTTCAATATAATCATAAACCTTTGTAAAGGCGGATACCAATTAGCAAATACGATAGGAAGAATCAATGATTTTCTGTACACAATTAATTTCAATTTAGAATTAGAAAAATTAATTGAAAAACGAATTTTAACAAAAACGTTGTTACAGGTTGGTTTTGTTTGTTTGTTTTTCTTCATAACGACATATCAACATATCAACATATCAACACCTCTATGGGTTATTTCAAGCTCGAAATCTAAATATTTTTGACAAAATTTTTATTTTTTGAAATAATAATGATTTAGTGATACAAATCTTACTAATTAATTGTTGTGACCTGTTTAGGGGCCAGAAAAGAAAGACACAGAAGACGAAGGTAGGTTGAACAAGTGTATTGAAATAACAAATATATGTACAAAGCAAGAGTGTTAGTAATAAGCACATAGAAGTGTCCGTCCGAACGATAGGTTAACACTGCGTCTTGGTTCCTCACACACTCATACACGTTGGTATTTATGAAAGGCGGAAGAGTTCATTCTACTGTAGGTGGGTTACTACAACATTAACCCATACCTGGAGGGGGAGAAGAGGTGGATTCATACCTTTACCAAGGGTAAGTGAATATAGAGAACTCAAAGTTGTTACAGGAAAATCAATAACAACAAAGGGAATTGAAATAAAAGTACTACAAACAAATAATCTATATAATTACCTTGGTGGATATAAAAAAGAGGAAGAACTTAGAAAACAAAGGGAGATTTTTTTGTGAGTGAATTTTAGAAATAAAACCAGAATAGAAATAAAATAACAAACGAATGTGATATACTCATATCTTTTTTTTACTAGACTGGACAAGAGAGGAATTTAAATCGATAAACCAAGAGGTCAGGAAATTACTGAAAACGCCAAAAGCTTTATTACCTTACACAGACTAGAGGTGAATAAGAAAGGGAAGGGAAAACGACAGAATAATATTGAAGACTGCGTTCATTCAGCGATAATGAATCTTGGAAAATATGCATAGCAGATTAAAGAAAGTCTCATGGTAATAGTTTGTAATATTATCGTAACAGAACTTTCGTTTTCTTTGCGAGTGTAAGAACTGTATGAAATTATTTTATCCTTTTCAAACTGTACTGAGCAGAACTTCTGACTTCCTGTCGATGTTAACGAGTCTTTGACTCTGATTCCATTTAATCTAAAAGTATATTTTCGTACATATACTTCTAGATTAAAATTTTAGTCTCCAATTACACTGTGAGCTTCGGCAAATTGAAATTGTTGAAGTGAAATTCGGCAAATTGAATTGTTGAGCTGTTTTCATTCGTTCTCAATACTGACTTAGTTACAATGTTATTGTTGTTAGTGGCTGACCTCACTTGGACTTAGTTTCATACGCGGTAGACATTAACTGTTGTACTGATGAATTGCTTTCTACTAATTACGCGATCAATTTTTGTTGATCTCTTCTACAAAAATAGAATTACTGAAGTATCATCTCCTAGATATTCCAGTAGCGTTACTTTTTATAATCTTTCTTATGTAAGATGATCAGAATATGACGCCAGCAGTTGTCATCCCACTAACCAACATATTTTGTACCAATAAGTAAAATTTCTCCTACTTATAATTAACATACATTTTGAACAGAATATACAAGTCTGGCGGGAGACAAGTTTTTGCCTCACTGGCATGCAATATTAAATCATTAATTATAGACACAAAATTTCAAGTGATGCTTACTCTTTTAAATGTTATTCTACAGGTTTTAACAGATATTTATGTTATGGCTATGCAACTCAATCCACAGGAACAATACATAGCTATAATTTTCGTTTTTTTTTTTTTTTTTTTTTTTTGACAACAAAGATACAAAAGGGGAGATAAGCAAAGAGAGAATGCATAATTGTGTATGATAGATGTATAGAGAAAACGAAGGATTTGTGATATTTGTGGAGCATTTCATTCGTTTTCTCTTTTTTTTTTCTCTTTTTTTTGTAAAAGTAGGGAATAAAAAAGAGAGACGCTGAAATGAAACATGAATGAATGCTGAGGTTTTGAAGTTTTTATTACAGTACTTTTAGCAACTGACAAGCCAGTGTGTAGCTGTCTTGGAGACGGTGCAAGTGGGTTAAGTACTTATAATTCAAATGACACCGGCCACGTGGTAGCCGCCATATTTTGGAAGGAAAAATAAAAAGGATAATTGCGGTACCTTTGCTTATAAAAGAAGCTTAGCAGGATTTATAGCAACTCTGAAGTCTCGCTTTAGAAAGGAGGTCTGGCAGGACTTGTGAGCTACTCTCGAATTCTGGTTAGACATCGCACAAGATGGGTTCGGACACATCGGTCAGCTTTGAATTTCCATGCGATTCACGACAATTATTTTATTACCATATGCAACGTGAACTCTGTTTTCTTTTTCAGTATTTCACGGTGTTTGTAGAGACAGAAATAAATGCACTTTTCAAACATCAGTCGATTCTAAGAGTTGTCCTCATCCGAAGAAAAACCTCAAGAATGGAGCCCACTTAATTAGTAAAATATAAAAGGCAGCTCGTTCAACGCCACTCTGGCCATCCTCCTGTATGTATATATATATATATATATATATATATATATATATATATATATATATATATATATATATAAATTATCAATCCCTCTTTTATACAGGTTTCATTGAACACAACTGACTTTTTGGGACATAGAGTGTGTAAGAACTATCCATTGATATATATATATATATATATATATATATATATATATATATATATATATATATATATATTCAAAATCCATATTTCTTGGTTATAATCTATTGATTTCACAGTAAATGGCTGCTGTAAACAAGCGAATTGTACTCGAAAGATAAACACATTGTCGACTTTCAACGGCCAATCCAAGTCAGGATATCTGGCTCTTGAACAAACACAAATACATAAATAACCATTGCTTGCTGATCGTAAATCCATGTAATGATTTTTTGTGGTTTACAATCTATTAGCGCCTTAGAAAGGTACATTATATGTATTTTCTGACCAAGCATTCTTCATTGATTAACTTTTAAATGCGTCATCGAAGTGGCTGTCAACTGGTCGAGATTTGAATGAATCATTGGTTTGCCGTTGTTGAATACAGGTGATTATATCAATACCCGTTTCTGTGCTTTTATTGCGTTTTTATGCATTCTCTAATTTTATTCCCAATGGAATCAAATCAACGACGTCTGATATGTGGGTTATAAAAATATAACTGTCTAAATCATCCTCATCTCGATTTGAAATATTGCTGTAATAAACTAGAGATATTGTTATAATAAATTTCCACTTCAACACGTGAATCGTTTCTGCCTGTTTATTTTTCATATCATTTGATGTCCTTTTTGGGGTGTTTTCAATATATTTTAATACTTTTGTTTTAAAAATATTTTTGAACATATTTTTTTAAATTTGACAATATACCCATTATTTTTTTTCTGTCGTATTTTTTACTTCCTATATATATTTCTTATATATTATTGAAATTGCATTAAAAACATTGATAAGCACAAAAGGAAAAACAGCAAATATTTCTTTTTGCCTACGCTGATATATTTTTGCATACATTACTCGTAATATTTCTGTTCACCATACCCAACTGACTTACCAGAACTGGCATCGGTCACACAAGTTATCGAAAGACGTCTCGACAGTGTTTCATAACTCCATATTTGTAGCTGTATGATCTTGTGTGCGAATAGTCTTCTTCATTTTTCCAACGATTTTAGCCAACCGTCATTGCTAACGATAATTAAGAACAGTGACCAGCCAATGTGATATTCACTGTGGGCAATAATGCCTTCCATCTGCTATTCCCAATAGAAATGTGGAACCGAACATTTCAAATGATCCCACAATTTCACATTCACTATCACGACCTTTTAGAATTTCGATAATTTATGCCAAGGCGTATAATGAACACCAGCTGACAGAGCAGAACTAACAAAGGTCCAAGCATTTCTATATTCACCTACCATCATTGTACATACTACTATCCCATGACATTAGACATGCCAGTCTATTTAGAAGTCACCATGTATAAAACAGTTTCTGAATCAACGTACTATTAAGCAGAACAAAAATAAGAAAAGGAAAAAACGTGAACAAAATTAAAGAGAAATGATTTTGGATGTATATCAGTACATATTAAGTATGGATGAAATAAAACCTCCAATATGTCCGTGGGTGCCTGCATGGAGGGAGAATACACACACACACACACACACACACACATGCGCGCAAATACAGCCCATTAAAAAATGTTACATTGAATGTTCCTAATGTTTTGTTTTTATATATTATGATTGACTTGAAGAAGAAGAGATTCTCAAAATAATAATAATAAAATGGTCTTGAGTTAAATTTTTGGAAATGGGTCGACCGTGAATTATATATATATATATATATATATATATATATATATATATATATATATATATATATATATATATATATATATATATATATATATATATGATGATGATGATGAAATGGACGAAGTCCAACAATTATTATAATTTAAAAACAATAATTTAACCTTTTGCTAACCAGACTCTTCCTCTGTAGCTAAATGGTAGAGCATGTCGGCGGTTCCGTGTAGGGTGCAAGTTCGATTCCTGTCTGGAGGATACACATTTTCTTTGAGATTTCTCGGACAATCAGGCCAGTGAATGTTGTTAATACTGTTTATTATAAACTTAAATATTTGTATTTATAAAAATAACGTATAAACAATAAATATATATGTGTGTGTGTATGCATAAACATGTTATTATTTTTACTACAATATTTGTTCTGATGGTATTTCTGGTTTTTACTGTTTCTCTTGCTGAGTAATTTTCGTGAGATGTGGAATTTCGTTCAATGATAAATTTATGAAAACCTATTCCAAATATTAGTGGGAAATGGGAAAAAACTTCAGAGGAAGAACTGAGCTGGTGCGAGCCTCGCCGTTATTGAAGTAATGTAGATATTAAAAGCGGATTTGAAGCACCAACGTGAGATACGTCTCGTTTGAGGTAGAAATACACGCATTTTGGTTAACATAACACAAATATTTATTCACTCCTTTAGAGAAGACAGAAAAATATAATATTTATTTATAAAAATTATTATAAGGCATTCTATATCTCTGAAAAAAAAATAACAAACAAACAAAAACAACTAACTTCTAATACGTTGAAGGATAAAGAAAAGTAGGGAGAAGTAATGGTAGTGGCCACCCTTATATATTGTTATGCAGTCCGAGGTATAGTCAAGTGATTGAGAGGGGACTGTATTTTGTAGTTCACTAATTAAGAGTCCAAAATCTAATGGAGAAACAAATTATTTAGGTAAATGAGAGAGGCCGGAAACAGCATGTGATAAAAGTAGCAGGTATAGTCAGCCAACAGAGGGCGTTGTAATAAACAAGTGCAAGAGAAAGAGTCTAATCATGTTGTCATAAAGGAAATATCTTTAGTCATCATAAAAGATGAAACAGACCTTCTAATATCAACTAATGAGTCAGTGAAAGAAAGTAAGAAAAAGTGTAGGATTTTAAAAAAGTGAACGCTACATTACAGACACAGGAAACGGTGTAGTCAAATCTATTTTCTCTCGGTGTTAACACTTGACATTTTACCATATTAGAGAGAAAATTCCCAAACAAAATTTACTATTTCGGTAGCTTTACATGTGTCACAAGTATTTCAATTTACATCCAAATAAAATACAAACATAGATATTTGTAAATAAGATCTATCTATCTATCTATCTATCTATCTATCTTAGACTTATATATTCATATAGGTTGTACTCTCCAATTTTTGTCAGAGATTCGTTGTACGCGGTAATCTTATCGGAATTTTGAACTGGACCCTTTATTCAATCTCATGCAGCTTCCTATGCTTAGGGGAGGAAACTCCTATCATTTACGACTCTCTTGTCTATTCCCTTTTGTGTCGATTGTCGTTTTGATCCAGACTATGAAACTTTTCCGCAATACCCGATCAAAGTGACGATTGACGTTGCATTTAACGATTTGAAGATTGTAGTTGACAGAAAAGCAAGAAACTGGAAGAGAGTTCCACAGGTGAGAGAAGAAGAAACTCTCAAAATAGAACATACGTTTAAATCTAGCAAATTCAACAGTAAAATTAAGAGACATATCTTCCAATCTATTACTATGCTTAAATTCGTGAAGTCAATGCACCAAAGAGGAAAGCTCATCAGAACAATTAGCATGAAAATATTTGTAGAAAAGGTAGGGGAAAGCTACATTACGGCGGTGGGAAAATGAGTGAAGCCGGTTAGGACCGATAACATTTCAAGATCTTCGGATTTTGTCAAGAATCTCTAGATTCTTAACAGAAGCACCAGAACAGATGTGCCAACGATACCCAATGCACTTATAAAGGTGCAAGAGTGATTCGGGTGAAAAATATTGTCTAACATGAAAAAGTCAAACAACTTTCTTAGTAGAAAGTTAGCAAATAAACTTGATATAATCATTTCATTTTATATCAATGGGAAACATTGGCTCGAGAAAGCGCAATAGATTAGCATTCAGCTATGAATAAATGAAAAATAGTACTGACAGAAATCTCAAAAAACAATAAAGATAAGAACTAAATAATTAAAATCTTATTCACGACTCGGTATTTTACATTTTATTTCACGGCACAATCCGTTTTCATGCCTCATCTGGTATAAGGGAGATAGATAGATAGATAGATAGATAGATAGAGAGATAGAGAGAGAGAGAGAGAAGGATAGAGTGGGGGCTCTTTAAGGCTTTTAAAATATTTTTTATATATGCCAGTTATATTAATAACCAGATAACTCCCTCCATCACTAACAAATAATTAAAAATTCAGGAACCTTACCGGTATGGACATTACTTCTTTGATCAGGTGAAGCTGGATTATGTCAACATGTGATAAATTAACTTTACAGTTATCCATATCAGTTTTATAAGTTTTTTTCTAAGAAAAACCAAGTAGAAAAGAAAATTATTTAGCTAAAGAAAAGAAAATGATTCCACTTGTATAGATAATAATAATGAATAATTTTTTTCTATGTGACGTCAAATGATAAAAGAAAAAAATAACAATTTTATTTTTATTTATTGTGTAATTTTCAGGTTAAAATGTCTCTTTTTTCAGAATTTCATACGATTTTAATGAAATTAGTGTGCATACGCATATAATACACACACACACACACATATATATATATATATATATATATATATATATATATATATATATATATATATATATATATAGAGAGAGAGAGAGAGAGAGAGAGAGATCGTTAAATTTTCCAAGTTATTGATCTGGGTTTTGTAAAATGTGCACACACACACACATATATATATATATATATATATATATATATATATATATATATATAGAGAGAGAGAGAGAGAGAGAGAGATCGTTAAATTTTCCAAGTTATTGATCTGGGTTTTGTAAAATGTGCACACACACACACACACATATATATATATATATATATAGAGAGAGAGAGAGAGAGAGAGGGGGGTCGTTAAATTTTCTAAATTTTAAATTTAAGAACTTTTTGAAATATTCTTAAAGCTAAGTGTGCAAGTAAAGGTAAGTAAAGGTAAACTATGGAGGACGCTAAGTGATGTAATTTAATACTTAATAAACTTAAATGAGTAAACGTTATATATACAAGGTAACCAAAAAAGTTCTGTCCGTTTTTTGATTAGTCATTGAATGAAGTTGAAATATATACGAAATGCGTGTAGCAATTGTTTTCAAATTCGGACAGCCGGAAGTAGGAACATCAGACGTTATAAGAAACACGCGCACCGTGCCCGGCCATCAGTTATAAGCCGGAGTACTGTGAGAAGGATGGTAGTGTCTAGAGATCTCGTTCGGGGCTGTTTGCTTTACGACTTCAAAGTGGGCTTATCAGCAGCTGCATCAAGTCGCCGCATATGTCAAGCGTTTGGGGATAGTGCTGTGGATGAACGTACTGCAAGGCGTTGGTTTCGAAAATTCAAGTCGGGAGATTTGTCTCTCCATGATGAGCCTCGCAGTGGACGACCACAGGTCTTGAATGACGGAGTCCTGAAGGCGGCTATTGAAGATTGAAGAGGACAGTAGTCTAACGTGTGGTGAACTTGGAAGACAGCTCAACGTTTCCGATAAAACAGACTTCACCTGCACCGACTAGGTAAGATGTACAAACTGAGCATGTGGGTACCGCAAACGCTGTTGGAGGTCCACAAAGACAACGAGTGACAGCCTGCATATCGCTGCTTTCGCGCCACCGTACTGCATCCTTATTCAATCGAGTGCTTACCAGTGATGAAAAGTGGATGCTGTACGAAACTCTCAAGCGTTCCAGACATTGGTTGTCTCCTCAGGATGCTGTCCCTCACACCGCAAGACCGCCTATGCACCCACGCAAGACTATGCTTTGTGTCTGGTAAACAGGTCGTCAAGTGGTTCATTATGAACTGCTACCAACGGGCCAAACGGTCACTGGAGACTCGCAGCAATTGAAACGTGTGCAACAGGCATTGCGCCAGAACTGGTGAATCGCAAAGGTATGCTTTTCCTCCATGACAACGCCAGGCCGCATGAAGCGCGAGTGGTCAGGGATACCATACAGCAACTTGGGTGGGAGACTTTGTGCCATCCACCTTATTCACCTGACCGTGCGCCATCCGATTACCACCTCTTCCACTCCCTGGATAATCATCTTCGTGGGAAATCCTTCACCAATTAAGCAGACTTGCACAAAGCCCTCACGGACTTCTTTGCGTCAAAATCCCCCGAGTTCTACCGAAAGGGCATTGAACAGCTGGAGACACGTTGGCAGAAGGTGCTGGATGCCGATGGCGATTAATTCAAAGACTAAATATAAGTTACACATACTGTGAAGCGTTTTCTTTTTTCCTTTAAAAACGGACAGAACTTTTTTGGTTACCTTGTACAAATGTATGTAAAATAGGCCGGGAAAATACCGTGCCGAAGACGGATATACAGTAGCGTCCAAAACTAAGGGACAAAATTTAAAAACCTAATATTTGTTAGAAATAACAACTGTGAAGAGCTGAAATTTTGACAACTGGTAGTCGTTATCATCCATAATAACATGCTAAAATTTGAATCATTTGCAAAGGATAGAAAAAGAATTATAACAATTATTTATTTATTTTCAAATTTGGAACGTCCAAAAGTAAGGGACAAAATTGAGAAAAAACAATGTAAACGGCAAAAAACAATAAAAATACATGTACAATCAATATTTAGTAAATGAGCCCTTGCTCTCAATGACAGCTGCACATCTTCGACTACAAGAACGAATCAGTTCTTGACAATCCTCGATACTAATTTTAGACCATTCTTCTTGAAGCTTCACCCACAAATCCTCCGTGTTAGTGGGTTTTCTTTCCATAACTTTCACTCCTAAGGTCTTCCAAAGATTTTCTATTGGATTTAGGTCAGGACTTTGCGGTGGCCAATCCATAATTTCCAAATCTTGCTCGCTAAGGTAACTCATTACCACCTTTGCCTTGTGACATGGGGCATTATCTTGCATATCGAAACCTGAATTCTGTATGATTGGCACAACATGATCTTGAATAATGTTTTTATAGATCTGCGCGTTTACACGAGTTTGTAACCGGACAAGATGCGTTGTACCTTGGCTAGAAAACATTCCAAATACCATGACGCTTGACAGTTTTCTTAGTACACTTTGCACTTAATCTTTCACCAATACGTCTCTTTACATTGTTTTTTCCATCATTTCCAAATAAATTAAACTTGCTTTCATCACTGAAAAATACTTTTGCCCAATTTTCATATGTCCAAATTACATACCTGTTTTCAAACTCTAATCTCTTCTTCTTATTCTTCGAACTAACAAGTGGTTTCTTCCCTGGGGTTCGATTAAACAGCCCTATTTCTTTCAGTCGTCTACAAACAGTCTGTCTTGACACATTAGCACATGAGGTACTATTCATAACCCTTTTAATTTCTGTGCAAGACTTAAAACGGTCCTTTAATGACATACGCTGCATTATTCGATCTTCTCTTGCCGAAGTTTTGCGGGGTCTGCCGGTTTTAAAAGCACTAACTATTTTGCCAGTATCATTGTAGGATTTAACAACCCTGCCTACAACACTCTTGGAACGTTTCACTTTCTCTGAAATCTCTCTAATGGTGTGCTTTTCCTTGTGTAGCTTCACAATAGCTTGTCTCACAGAGTAATCAAGTTTTTGGCGTTTCGCCATGGTGCCGGCTGATGCAACGTTTACAACTTACTAAGTAAGACTTATTCTTTAGAGGAAATCAAAAAATTTGAATATAGAATACTGTTTACATTGTTTGTCTCAATTTTGTCCCTTACTTTTGGACGATCCTATTTTGAAAATAAATAAATAATTTTTATAATTCTTTTTCTATCCTTTGCAAATGATTCAAATTTTAGTATGTTATTATGGATGATAACGACTACCAGTTGTCAAAATTTCAGCTTTTCAAAGTTGTTATTTCTAACAAATATTAGGTTTTAAAATTTTGTCCCTTAGTTTTGGACGCTACTGTATAATAAACGTGCTCATTGCCTAGCTGCCTGACGATACCTCACGGTTGAAACCGGGGTTGTACAGAAATATTTTCATCTTTTTATTGAATATATATATATATATATATATATATATATATATATATATATATATATATATATGTATATAAGGAAAATTTTGCTTTATTTCACCTATTACAAAGCTCAATGGCCGCTCAGGATAAAGGGTTACTCAATGCGATTGTTATAAGGTAGGGAGAAAGAAGAAATAACAAGTGACTATGATGATGATATGTAGAATAGATATCAGTTGACCGTGGATTTGAAGAGGTTATGATTGTAGTAGTCAGGGAATTATCTACTCGGGAGTCTGTTCCACAAATTAACAGTTCTGGGGAAGAAGTTCTATGAGTGGAACTTGCTCCTTGCTAAAGGAACACGAAGGGGATGGGGTTAAATTGGCCAAAGGGAACATGGCGTGGCAAGATCCTATCTGTAAAGGTCTGAGTTGCTGGTGTGTACTTGTTAGAACATTTGCCATAGTAAAATTGATAGACTAGTGAGTGACTAGCAAAGTTTCGTCTGTGGGATCAGGGTTACAGGGTGGAAAATAATTAATCACCAACAAAGCCGTGTAAAAGCTTTTAAATTCTGTCAAGGCTCGGCATCACCAGCCTAGATATGATAGCAATGCTCCATTCTAGGTCTAATCTGATAGAGAATGGCAGTTGGAATTAGATATTTTCTGGAATAATACAATGAACCGACCATTATTTCAGAATCTTTTGCGATGTTATGAATATACATTTAAGGTTTCTCTTGCAGTGATTGAATGCAGATGTGAATAAAGCAAGAATCATGGTACACCATGCCCTTTGATATAGAAGGTAGTAGTGGTTTCAGTGAGCCATGACCACAGTATATTAAGGCATGAATCAAAAGCGACATCAAAAGCAATTGAAAGTTGATAAAAGCCCATAGGATACTGAACAGCGAAAAATACATTTTGCTAAGGTATCACTTGTAACTAATTATAGCAGACGATGATCTATTTCAAGAGGCACTATTCTGTCATACATCGTGTGTAACAATATTCTTTCTGATGAAGAGTTTTACGAAACTGGCCAACCCAGTGGCCTGATCTTGACAAAATCGAGTTTATGTATAGCGTTGAAAAACTGAATGCATAGTGGAAAGCTTACTGGAATTTGGGATTTACCAAAAAGGAATGATAGAAAAATGATTTCTCTATCCGACATCGACTTGACGTTGTATTTCGAGCCAGTTGTAGCCATACTAAGTACTGATTATGACGGTTAATATTCTTATATATATATATAAATACATTTAATGCTACATTTGCTCATAACTTTTGCATAACTATTTTTAGCATCGTCAAGCATTCAGATTTGCATCTCCCCTCGTATAGTATCAGTGTGAATTATCACATTGTACATTATCGAGTACGTACTTACAACTTTTTACGTAAAATTGAATTTATTCTATTAAACGTTTATGGTTTATTCATTGCACTCACCAATATATATATATATATATATATATATATATATATATATACGCACACACACACACACATATATATATATATATATATATATGAATGGATGGATGACGGACGAGGATTCTGTAAGATTTTACTGAACAACCTGCACAAGTGAATTGCTTAAAGCAATACACACGCTCTACATCTTCGCATCATGCCCTGTCCTGTTGCACGCAGATGATGCTACAGTCGCCAGCGTTATTGTTTAGGATTTTTTTTTTATCTAGCTGCATGCTGGCTCCTATAAGAAGTTAATTCCCATTTGCCAACCCGTTCAGGTTGATTTGGATTTAGAGTTTATCTTCTCCTTGATTGATTGCCAACAAAAGCTAAATATCCCAGTCTGCCTGTTATTTACCCATAGCTGGGAGGATAAGAGATGGATTCATGCCTTTTTTATTTCACTTACTTGTGCATAAGTGAATATAACGAACTCGACTGGAATTCAACCTCGGCTTTCCAATTTCTCATTCCGAACGTTTATCCATTGCTCACCCCCCACGCGCGCGCATCCAATCTTATAGCAACTGGTATTTCTAAGCGGTCAACCATCTAGGTACTTATCTGACTCAACGTTGCTTCATTTTGGCGATAGGACAAAAACCGGTGTTTTAACGTGATATGTCCGTAAAATAAACACACACAAACACACTCATATATATATATATATATATATATATATATATATATATATATATATATATAAAAGAAAGAACAATCAAATTAATAATCCACCCTTCTTTAGCATTTATTTAAAAAAAAGTGTTCGATACAAAGTAGATAATAATGTTATTTAAAAATATGCTTTCATCGCGACACAGAAATTATTATGTTTCGGAACGAAAAATTAAAATTAAAATTAAAATTTTTGTTCTATTTTCAAGCGATGCTGATTAACTTTAGAAAAAATGATTTACTTTTTTTAAGCAAAGTAGTATTATATTTATGAGTTTCAGTTGGAGGCGGAATGAGATTTCAACATTTTAAATGAGTGTTGTCTTTTTTGACGAATTAGGAAACAGGTTTAATCTAAGATGGAAAAGTGAAAAATGTTGGTTAAAGTTTTGAGGTAGGTATGTAATTCCTGCTTGCCGAAATGGGCTTTCGTGTATGAGACGTGAAATCCTGTCTATCTTTTTTGGAACATATATAAGATACATTAAAATACAGGGAGTTATTTGTATCGAACCACGGGTTAATTTTGGCATTTTTATTTTTATTTTTTTGCAACTACATTAGAGCTGTCTTAAAGGGGCTTCAAATATTTTATGTATTTATATTTTTAATTATAAAGATCTAAAATGCTATATCTATTATATTTAATGGTACATTTGATGTGGAATTTTTAAAATTAAAATTTAAAATTTAGGAATTAAGTACGCATTTTTTAAATTCTAATCAAATGATAGATATATAATTATGAAAGTTTATTAACTATGTTTTAAAGTGAACATAATGCAATGCCTACAAAAGACAGTTATTTCTTCTTGTTGATTTAATAAATCTTTATTTTTAAGAAACTTAATAATATATAACTTTTCATGTAAGCATAAAGGGCGTGGGTCATTTAAAAATCTACATGTTCTCGTTTTTTATTTTTTTTATTAATTTCCATTTAACTGTGGGGGTTTTATTTGTTTCTTTTAAATGCCAGGGATAGGGATGTTTGGTTATGATACTCATTGTTTTTGTACTGGTACTGGCACCATCTTAATTTAAAATCATTTTTTAGTGCTACCAATATAATATTTTTAATATCTGGATTTCCATTAGATGAGTACACTGGTAAACTTTAGATTCTGTAAGACATTTATTATTCAATGGACAATTTATGAGATTACTACAGCTACATAATTTTTCATTACTATTATTTATTCTCATTTCTGAACACCTATTTTTTATTATTTATTTAAAATTTTATTATTGTATTTTTTTATAATTTTTCTAAATTTTCAGTACAACGATAACCTAATTTTAGGGTATGTTTTTTTAAAAAAATCTTGCTAAGAGGATCATTTCTTGGAAAATGTTTTTCAATCAAAGGAAGAAATTTTTGTCCTAACTTAACATCTGGTTAAATGGGCGTGTATACCAAATGATTTTTCTATTTCTAATTCTTCTCTGGATATTTTTATTATCATTTTTATATTTAATGTCTTGGCATTTATAGCCACTATTCTTTAAAGTTCTATTATAAAAATTACAATGTTCATAGAATATCTCTTCATTAGCAGAATTTATACTAATTCGTTTCTCTATGGATGAAGGTACATGTTTTATTATAGATAGGGGTGATTCGACCTGGGGTGGATATATAAAGGATTGGTATTTGGTTTCTTATTAGACTGGTAGATATTTTTCATTAAGTCTAATGTTACATTGAGAATGTTTACCTTTTTTAGTTCTGTATTAATAGTAAGTTTAAATTTAGGCACTTAAATTCTCTACGTATTAGTTTTCTAATCTTGTCAATTTTAAAATTTGTTCACTTCCTCACAACCATAAGGCCATCATGCCTATACAATCCAATATCTTCTATATTAATTTCACGGTGGGCAGTGAGATTGTATAATATAAATAGTCCAACATGATCGAAAGACTCTGCAAAATCCACTGAGCCCATTGTAATATCAAAATGGTCACCTGAATTATTTATCCACTGTTCCTTATTATGAATGAGAACAGATTTTTTTACATTCATAATTATGTTGCTTTCATCCTTAGATAGATTAGTGCATACAGTGGCAAATTATAGATCAGCCGTAAAAATATAAACTTTATATATATATATATATATATATATATATATATATATATATATATATATCCATAAAATAAACACACACACACTCACACACACACACATACACACACACACACACACATATATATATATATAGTTATAGAAGGAGAGAGAAAGAGGACGAGCAACAGCTGTTAAATATAGTTTAGACTAACATAAGAATATAGTGTAGCTACAACTCTTTAATGTTGAGATAGCCTGCCTTGAAAACTTATTTTCCCTGTACTGTATTTCTTCCAAATGCTGTATTACTCGTTATTTAAATACGCATTTATACACAATTTAAGTGAATGAAAAGAGAATTTGGTCAAATTTGTATCAAGTAGAATGACAGAAACATTCTTGATGAAACAATTTAAAATTTATATCCTCCATCCTACATCAACTCGAAGCTGCAGTTTATACCAATAGGAACCATATTAAGTAATGATTATAACAATGTCCTTAACCATGTAAATAATTTAATGCTACTTTTCCTTTTGTGGCTTTTCGTAGGTAAATTATATATATGTTTTTATCTAGTTTATTGCTATTGTCGTTGTACTACCTACTAACTCCTTATTAAAAACAATTTATCTAATTTTAACAATATTAAAATAATTACAAATATATTCAAAACTATTATAAATATGATTGGAACCCAAAATATCCATGACTAATGATTCTGAAACAGTTACATATAAACTATAACTGCTTAAAATATACAAGAATAACTTGTAGAAATAAAACAAAGTATATAGAAACAGAAAAATGATCGTATACATAACATTTTATCAAATGCATTAGCTATAAGAAATAATTTCCATCACAACTTCGATCTCAAGAATGCGACGCTTATTAAAAGTGAAAACTTACTGTGACGGAAAGTTCCTGAGAGTGCAACTATCTATTCTTTCCAAAATGTTAACATACATAGAGGATTGTTTCAAATATCTCTTTTCCCAAATCAACATACATGATCATAAAATAGTGTCTATTATTTAAAATATTAAATTAAAATAAAATTATAATAATAAATATAATTACATTAAAAGAAAATAAATATATATATAAACAAATATATAAAACATCAACAGCAATAACAACTCATTTAAGTTTATTAAGTATTAAATTACATCACTTAGCGTCCTCCATATTTTTACCTTTACTTACACACTTAGCTTTAAGAATATTTCAAAATGTCTTTAAATTTAAAATTTAGAAAATTTAACGACCTCTCTCTCTCTCTCTCTCTCTCTCTATATATATATATATATATATATATATATATATATATATATATATATCTTCTTAAAATAAAAACAAAAATACTAAGGAACCCCGGATTATGCACCCAACGCGTTCTTTTCTATTTTCTGCATATCTGTGCACTTATACATACTAGCTCCCAAAGCAAAGTCGAGCACTCTGAACCTTTATTTTTAAAATAAGAACTTTAAAAATATGGAAAAAATAAATTTCGACATTTCTCTGAAGAACATTCCACAAACAAACGGAATTATTTCATCAAACTTTTGCAAAAAACAGAGGAATTAATAAGAAGAATGAGATGGAAAGCATTCTTCTTCCTACGAAAAAAGAGCATGAGGTTTACGGATTTAAAAGCAAGAAAGTAGCACCATACAACAAAAACCTACAGGAATTCGAAAAGGACCTACTAAATATAATCAACAATATTTCCTTTCAAAAAAGAAAAACAACTTCCAGAAGCGTCTAGACCAAATAGTCAAAACCATAAACGACAGCGATAAAATACTAGTTAAATCCGATAAGACGGGAAACTTTTACAAATTGACGGCCGACGACTACAACAAATTAATTAGAAAAAACTTAACGAAAACTTATAAAAAAGCCCAGAATAACAATATAAATATGGTTGACAGTATCAATAGAACTAGTAAAATGATTACTGAAAAATTAAAAATTAGTGATAGAGTTGGCAAACTGGCCGAAAAAGAGTGCTACATCACTCTTAAGGACCACAAACACGGTTTTGAGGAAGACCCTACTACCAGAATGATAAACCCTACTAGACCCGACATAGGAAAGATAAGCAAAGCCAAATTAAAAAACAACTTGGATTAACACTCTGGATTAACACCAAAGAAGTCATAAACTGGTTTACCAACATCGACAATAAGCCCGACTGCACCCTAATTCAGTTCGATATTTTCAATTACTACCAGTCAATATCAAAAGACCTCTTCACGACTGCCCTGGAGTTTGCTACAGTATATTCAGACTTAACTAAGGAAGAAACAAACATAATTCTCAGTGCAAAGAAATCTGTCCTCATCCATAATGGGGACCAGTGGATTAAAAACACCAATGACAACTTTGACATCACCATTGGATCTCTAGACTCTGCAGAATCTTCGGACCTTGTCGGTCTATTTATACTGTACAATCTAACCGCCCACCGTGAACTAGACGTTGGAGACATCGGGCTATACAGAGATGACGGGCTCATGGTAGTGAGGAGCTCCACAAACTTTAAAACAGAGAAAATTAGAAAGATAATTTACAATGAATTCAGGAAACTAAATTTAAAAACAATAGTCAACACTAAATTAAAAAGAGTAAACTTCCTAGACGTAACCCTAGACTTAACGAACAACGTTCACCTACCTTACAGAAAACCTAATACTAATCCCCTGTATGTACATCCTAAGTCAAACCACCCTCCATCTATAATTAAGCATATACCCACATCAATAGAGAAAAGAATAAGTATGAACTCAGCAAATAAGGAAATGTTCCAACAACACAGTAGTTTTTACAACACAGCCCTGAAAAATAGCGGATACAAAAACGCTGACATAACCTATAGAAACGATAGTACCAATAATAAGAAAAACAGGAAAAGAAAGATCATCTGGTATACCCCCCGTACAACCAAATGGTCAGCACCAAACTAGGCCATAAGTTCCTAGCTTTAATTGAAAAGCACTTTCCCACTAATAGCAAACTTAGCGACATCTTTAACAAAAACACCTTGAAATTGAGTTACAGCTGCACTGAAAATATAGAAAGAATCATAAAAAGACATAATAAGAAAATCCTAGAAAAACACGCATACCAAAACAGTAATAAAACACATAAACTTGAATTAGATAAAAATAACGAAATATTATGTGATTGTAGAAACCCTAAAAACTGCCCGTTGGAAAATAAATGCCTCACAAAATCTGTGGTATACCAGTGCACTATCTCATCCATTGAGAGTCCTAACACTGATAGGATATACATAGGTTCAACGAAGAATAATTTTAAAATTAGATGGAGGCAACACAAGAGCTCCTTCAACAATATTCAAAATAGAAATCAGACATCTCTATCCCAATATTTCTGGCATCTAAAAGAAACAAATAAAACACCAAAAGTAAAATGGAAAATAGTAAATAAAACAAGAACCTGTAAAACCTGGGATGACCCATGCCCTTTATGCCTACAGGAAAAACTACACGTCATTAAATTTCTAAATAATGAAAAATTATTAAACCATAGGCAGGAGTTAAAGGTTTTTTGCAGACATCGACAAACTTTCGCATTAAATAACTAGCATATAAAAAAAAAAATCCCATAGCTAAGTAAAATTCTTAAAAGCTTAGCCAAATCATTAAATAGGAAAAACCCTTTTTGTAGTCGTCAAAAAACAAAAAAACAAAAAACAAATTGAAATTCAGTGCAATGCGATCTGTATATAAAACACCCACTTGAATAAACAAATAAATAAATAGATAATCAGATGGACAATAATAAAAGACAATTCCCTAGACACATAACGATTGTAGGCGCGCCATAAAAATATCCCTCACTGGGAACTAACTAAAGGGTGACCGCAAACATTAGCCTTGAAATAGATACCCTACCCAACCTTAGCAAAACCTCTCTGAAGATGATGGACCTATTGATAAGAATTAACTCTCTGACCACTTAACGAAGGAAAATAGTCTAGCCACTCCCACAATAACGAATTCTGTAACGGACCATACCTAAAAATACACGTAAACCGAGAGATAGCTTATTCCTAAAATTTCGCTTGATGATGAAACGGGACTAAACACCACAATCCAACTTAATTTTAATAATTATTTGGATGATTTCGGCTCTCGTTTTTGAAACATGAGAACTCTTATGTAGCGAAGGAATCATATTTTTAAACAAAAAATATTATTATAATATATTATATCTATATATATGTATATACGTATGTGTGTATGTGTGTGTGTGTGTGTGTGTGTGTGTGTGTGTGTGTGTGTGCACATTTTACAAAACCCAGATCAATAACTTTATAGACATAAGTCATAGCAGGACATACATAGTCACACTTATATACAATGAGAAACATTTATATACAATTATACAATGATAAATGCAAACCTACATACATGCACACTATCGACACATACGCTAAAATTATATAAGCACTTTATATTGCGCATAGCTTCTCTTGTATATGCTCACTAATTGCATTAAAATGTTGCATATTTATCTGTATTTATGTATTTATGCACGTGTTTATATATATATGTGTGTGTGTGTGTGTCTGTGTGTCTGTCTGTGTGTGTGTGCGCGCGCGCGTGTGTGTCTGTGTGTGTGCGTGAATTCGAGTGTCAGCAAATTAAATTTAAAAAATCAAATAGGAGAATCCAACAAAATGTCAGTGTCAGAGTGAAATAATCTTGTCTTATCAAGACAAGAAGACAATGTAGAGCGATGACTTACATACATAGATTAACCAATTCTGTCACTTTATGATCACGTTTTTCCCGTATGCAATTATTTTTACCTACTACTTTCACGCACTCCAATGATTATTTTAGATACAATTTCTTTTGTAATTGATGAAAATTTGGCCAAAGGTTACAGTTTATAGCGC
Source organism: Acanthosepion pharaonis (assembly GCA_903632075.3). Lineage (NCBI taxonomy): Eukaryota > Metazoa > Mollusca > Cephalopoda > Sepiida > Sepiidae > Acanthosepion > Acanthosepion pharaonis. Next base: position 96,777 of record CAHIKZ030000862.1, on the reverse strand, counting down.
ACCCAGTTTCTACTGACAGTAGCGAAGAAGTAGCAGAAGAAGCTATGGTTGGCGATCGATTGTTCTTTAAAAATAGTTATTCACTTAACAGCAACAACAATTAGTCATGGCTATAATGACTTCTGATCTCATTTGATTGGAGGTGTTAACAATTTTGTCTTTGTGAGTTAAGATGGACTACAATAAATACCCCGTTTATTGCTTGTCAGGCCAGGCAGTCAGTTAAGTGCCATATGTGATACACGCTTGGGCGATCATGTGCATTTATATGACTAACTGGGTAGATTTTTCCCGCAGGAGGTTGCCATTTCTTTCTGCGGTAGACTGGTTGCCAGCCAAGGCTAAAGAACCCAATCTGTCTTACTATTCAACCTATAGCTGGAGGGAGAAGAGATGGATTCATACCTTTCCAAGGGAATTTGTGCGTAACGGAATTCAACGAACTCGACTGGAATTCGAACTCTGCTCTCCGAGTTCTCACTCCGAGCCGATATCCATTACACCATAACGCACATTTTAACCCGTGAACCTCTTTTCAAGGGCGGAACTAGTAGGGGGAGTCTACAAAATGTCAAATGCTTTGTTTGTAAGTTTTAAGGATGAGGCAGCTAAGATCACTTAACCCTTTTAGCCCTGACTACCGCTTTACCGGTGGTAGAGAAAAATAACTTAATGCCCAGCCACCGATTAAACGGTGGGTAAACAATTGTAACTATTTTTTTTATATCTACCGTGAAACATTACATACCAATTATTTGCGCATTTTAACTTAGGAGCTCAGGCAGAAGAAGGGTTAAAATTATTCAGAAACGCACGGCTCAAAGGATTAAAAGTTATTTCTAACTGGACCCAACCTGGAAGTGTATGTACTGCTTTTATGTCACCACACCGTTCATGTTTGAATGTGATTCATGTGTCTGGTACATACTTATCAGATTGAGTTCCCTGATAGGTAGACTGGGATTAGTATATTTTTCCCTAGAATCACTTATTTGGCGAGCTACGTTCTCACTCTATAATAATCAAAAATTTGGTTCAAAAGATTACAAAATTAGTCATAAATGGATGGGCAAAACCATCCTTTCAGAACTGTAAACTACAATTATTTGATCATGTAAACCATTTGGGTATATACAAAAACAAGGAGCAGTTCTCTCGATGTATAAACAAATGGTTCATCCAGGATGAAAATCTGTCAGATAGTGGATGTCGCTGATCGGGTGCCGGAAAGGCTTCTTCGATACTTAGGTGGAGTGGATCCAAGTAAAGGTATCATAAACTATTTTAAATCATCATTTTCCGCCAATTCTTGATAAATAATTACGGTCAGAAGCTGCAATTGCTCAGAAAAGATGCACTTAACTTCAAGTAGGCAGATTTCTTATATCTAAATTTATATATACACTCAAAGTCAAACACATTTGTGCTCAGAATACACCCTCCTATGAAAGTTTGGACACACAAAGGTACATTCTAATATAAACTAATTATTAATTCTCTCGATGTAACTTAAATGTGGTATCCTTAATCACCTCAATCTCATCCTTCTAAAAAGTTTGTTTTATAATTTATTTCTCGGGGCCAAATAGTCGATAAAATTACAATTGAAGTCAACGAGTCCATTTTAATCTCTTGTTAGAACTAATGAAAACTTGGTGTTTCTGCCTGTGGTCATTAGGCGAATCAAGCTTTTATACTCATTTACAGCCTTGTCAACAAACATGACTACTCTTATCAGTTTCAAAATCTTGAGAAGTGATATTAAAATATAATAAAAACATATTAGAAAAAGCTTATTTTATATATTTTCTCAATTACTAACTAATTATTTCGGTGATAGCGTTGAAAATTTCAACTGAATCTTGCAGGTTTCTAGCCGAAATTCTCGTTCTAAGCTCGTTTAACTAAGTGTCATCAATTCTTACAAGAGTGCCCATTGAATGATCATAATTATGATTAGGGAAGTTGCTCGAATGATTTTGCTTTCCTGGATAAATATATAACGATTGGTAGGTGAAGTCAGTTGGTATTATACTTCATTGCCCTCATCTGCCGTACCGATGGTGGAATTTCTAATTAGCTATGACCAATGAGTGGGGGGGATTTCTTAACAATCTATATGTGTGTGTGTATGGGTGTGTGTGTGTGTAGATGAGAGAGTATCAATAACTTTTGCTAGAAGTTAAATTCCAGTTATCACCCCAGTATTTAGCTGAATCTCGTATATTTCTGACAGTTTGAATCTCATTTGTCATTTTGATATTCTAATATATTGTTATCATTTCTCTGCCAAAGTGCAGATATTACTTTCCATTTGTTCCCTTTACTTTATAGACAACTAGAAGAACAATATCCATGATCTGACACTTCATCTTTTCTTTGATGACCATCAATAGATCTGGTCTTCTATATGGATCCGGCAATCGATTTCATTGTCGTCTGAATTTAATGATTCGAAAAAATAGTTCTCATTTTTATAAATACCTGATATGTTTACAAACAAAATCTACAAATTGACAAGGAAATTAGAGTAAGTTATATCGAATTTTATTGCAGATTTACTTCGGAATATATCTTAGGATCTCTAAAACAAAAGCTTATAAACTGTAAAAATATATAAATATATATTAGCAAACCTATTTAATGGCGTCTCAAGTAATCTGCTTTTCGATTTTCAGTTGCGTGGACATCTATAGTAACAGTAAGCAATAAAACATTATAGTCTTTATGTTACCCATACTTCTTACTTTACTTGTTAGAGAAATAGCAGAATTCCCGTCCAGAAAACCAAAGGAAATATGAATTTGAATAAGATACTGATGATAAATCTACAGTTTCGTAAATAAGCTTATGTAGGTGTGAAATTGAAACTAAAAATCCAGTATGTATGAAAAATGTAAATTAGAAATGATGCATTTATTTATCCGTTTCAGATGTTTCATCTCCTGTTTATTGGGCAAAAAGTAATTAACATAATCAATTTCCTGAATCATTAATTAAACCCTAATTTCCTTGATTTTTGATGGCTAATTATATATAAGTAATATTATAGCGCAGAACATTATATAAAAATGAAATATTGTTAAAGTGTTGCGTGTGTGCGTGTCTGCGCGCACGCACATACACATCAATGTATAATGTACATCATTGTTCATAAGTGTTTGTTGCATGTTGCTTAATTCTTTCTAAAATACTGGGTGTGAAGAAAAATTCTTGTTTTTTTATAATAGCTATTTAATATCTGTGAGGATATTTTAAAGATAAGAGTTTTTACTTGTCGATTATCTATATAGTGAGGTAGCAAAATGATGGCTATTAGCGTCTACTAAAATATTAATAAAAGGAATTCTATTATTAAGTTCACAAGTGTAGAACATAGTTTTTTCTCAAAGATTTCTTCAAGGTTTATTATTTTTTTTCGTTAGTGTGAATATGTATCATAGTTTTAAAACAATTTTAAAGATTTTTCTGCATAAAGACTGAGAGGCTAACATTCTATATATGTATATATACAGAGAGAGAGAGAGTGAGAGAGAGAGAGAGAGATGTAGAATGTAAATAAACCATATATGTGAGCGATTACGTACACATACAGGTGAGCAAATAACTATTTATTTAATCAATGGTGTAGACAAAACAGTGCTCAATGTAATCAAACAGAGCTATAAAGTATCTATTTATAACTACACATATACTTACGTTTACAAAACAACCGTGTTGAATAGTTCGTGAATGAGCTGCTAGGTGCTACATGTAAAATATTAAAAAATGTGTGCAAGTGAACTGCAGTATGGATTTCTCCGATACCTTTGGTAAGACTTCTGTATACATATTCGAACAGATTACTTGAAAGAAAATGACACAGGGGAAACAAAGTGTTCGAAAAATCTTTTTTATCTGTGGTACTTTATAGAGTTTGTGAATTATGCACATCATTCCCACCTAAAATATATTTTCATGTTCACATTTACATGTTCAAAAACAGTATGCAGATCTCTACGTAAAGATTTTAGTCTGTACTTAGGTAAACGTGTACATACATGTACACATTTATATATGTATATATGTATGTATATATACAAATGCTTACATATGCATACATATGTGCACATAAACATACGCATATATATATATATATATATATATATATATATATACATGATGGCTGTCGACTCATTCAACGAGTATGACCCACGCTTAAAAACATGATCCATAGTTTTAGTTTTGTTTTAGTACAATGGCTCTTAAAACCAGGAAGTGACAATGCATGTCTATTACACACGCGGTAAACTAAATTGTTCTGTACAGTGCCTTGTAAATATTGTAAATTTTGTTCAGGTTACTCATGGTGTTTATGCGACTGATGAGACCTTTATAGCAGGAGTATAACAGATACGTCAAGACACGTGTCGTCTTTTAGAGCTGAAAATGCACCGGTTGTTATCTTCATACAATCAGATATTTTGACGTCAAGAGTACAGTGCTTGTTTATATTGCTCCTAAGGTAAGTGAATTTGTCTACCATCGTCGCTTTCATGTCATCAACATATATTGATGGTTCGATGTAAAGGAAGCCCAGAGAAGAATTAACTAAACCTTTTATGTTAGAAAAAAGAAGAAAACTGTGCAGTGATGGGGATTTTAATGCTACCTCAAGTATTTTTGAAAGACATTTTTCCTTTGATGGCAAGAAGAGATCATCCTTTGAAACGGAAGCCTCAAACAGCGATGGAGAATTCTTGTTAAACTTTCGTTACTCAAAAAGATATTCCATCTTTAACACAGGTTTGGTTATCGCATGAAGCCCTGCATCACATAGCATAGGTCAGATAACGTAACGAAAAAGACTGACTTCAGCATCTCAGACTCTTGAATTATGCAGTTAGTAAAAGATATTCGAGTATACAAGTAATATCTAGAAGGAAAACGATTCATGAGACGACAATCATTAGTTGAAAAAATTAATACAAGAAAGAAAAAACAGAAGAGGAAAAAGGGAAGAGAAAATACAATTAACAAAATAAATAAATAAATAAAATAAAATTAAAAAAATAAAACTAGTTAACTCTTTGAAATATCTCCGGAAAATTGGAAACAAAATTAATGAAACCAAACGACATAGACAATGTGGAGAAAAATGAGAAATCAGAAAAAACATCGTACAATCAAAATCAACACAGAAGAAATATCCTAATCTCAAAACACACTGAATTACATTTCAATCATGGTCACACTAAAGATGCCCACAGAAATAGAACATATGCCAATATTCATCTAATCATTACAAAGCCCGTCTCTAAACATAAATAGTAATGAAGCTATTGCTAAGAAAGCTATTTAAAAACTAAGGAATAATAAACATCACTTGACATTGGGGCTGAACTTTTTAAAATAACTTACATTACAAGTCTCTCAATTTTATGAAATAAATGTTGAATTATCCCTGAGTGAGGTCTATTACGCATTAATGAACTATGGAAACAAAAAGTATCCCTCAAGAACCATACACATACAGAGGTATCTCAACTGGATTCATTAAGCTGAAAGCATTTATGAATATTATATTAACTAGGCTCTCATCGTTTTCTGAAAGTCAACTTCTCAAGAGACAATTTAGTTTTCGCTAAGAGATGCATTGATGGCATATATGTCCAGGAAATTACATACCATTCCAATACAAAATTGTATACCTATACTATCACAGGCCGCATCAATAGAGGCTTCATTTTCTCATCAATTAGAAATTGTACATAGCTGACGAAGACCCCAATACAGAAACATTTCAAACCTCATCAGTATTACAAGGAGCAAATAGGAGCCCCTGTGTATTTAATATCTTCCTAGACTATGCTCTGCGCCTTTACAAGATCAGATGGGCACTAATCATTTAAGCATTCCATACCACAACCCAAACAAATTTAAAACGATCATACTTTCTCTCCCGTAGACAATGATGATAGTGTAAGAACAACGTATATTGTATGAGTTCCCAATATGCAGATGACATAAGTATTCATAGTTGGATGATGATCTAGAACAGAAAATCAACATCCTCTACCAAGTGTTTCAAGAAATAGGACCTAAGATAAAACCTTCCAAAAGAAAAATTATGACGGAAAAAAGCAGTGATGGCACATACCTTGAGTCCATCATAAAAATTCCGAATGTGAAATTAGTAAATACTAAACACTTCAAGTAAATCGGTAGGAATGGAATATAGAATAGCCTGCTAATTTCGCCCAACACCGTAATTTGGTACAAAACCAAATCATTATCCTGAAAACTCGTGTCATATTCTTAAATAGCCTAGTCAGATCGAGATTTTCATATGGATATCATACATGGCGTCAAACCCGTTCAGAAACTATCAGCTGTATACAACAGCTTTCTAAGATCAATGGTTGAAAATGTCTTGCGCGAGCGAATCCTATGAGTCGAGGTGATGATCGTCATTCTTCGAAACTTGTGGTATGGCGCTACACAGTCACAAAGAAGGAACTGTACAAAATAATAGAAACGACATCACTTGAGGCCTATGATCATCAACAGCAACTAAAATGGATAGCACATGTAACGTGAAGAGAAAATAATAATATAATCAAGATGTTGATATTCCACACCACTTCAAATAAAAGGATGAATATATATATATATATATATATACACACACACACACACACATATATATATATATATATATATATAGAAAGAGAGAGAGAGAGATACAAACATGCATACACAACTAAAAATATATACATACACACATACATAATATAGATCGATTATGGATAAGAATCCGACAAAATGATAGGGAAAAGAAAAAGTAGAAATGAAATCTTAATTTAACACGTTTCACTTTATTAAAGCTTCGTCAGAGATCAAGATAGAAATAATAAAAAATTATAAAAAGCAAAGAGACGCAGATTAATAGTATGTTGTGTTTGGCTATTGCATACATAAGTACACACATATATAAACACAGACATGTGGGTATATATACACATAATCCATGCATGCATATATACACTTATATTTATATGCATATACTTAGAAACATTCACACACACACACATACATGCACTACACAAACAGCTGATTTCTAAAATGCAATACAAAAAAACAAAATTCTTTTATTCTCGCGTTATTCTGTATAAATATTTCTCATCAGTTGAAAATCCAGTCTGGAAAGGAAGAACTTTTTTTTCATTTAAATTTATCATCATTGGACAAGTTTTCAAAATTCATGTCAGTCAGTAGAATCAGTCAATTGAAATTTTCCTTTTCTGAATCTTTTATTTTTACTTTCATGTTTCATTTTTTATGTCTTAGTTTGAGATAAAAATAAAACAGTGATGAATAATAAGAAAAAAGCAATTCATTTACGATTGCACTTTCAAAATAGTATACATTTATTTTGAAACTGACATATTCACGTTTATAATTTGTTAAAAGTTCTAGTTCAACCACTAAGAAATGTTTGATTGGGAACTCATACAATATAGGTTGTTTTTACACCATTCATTTTCTAATATATATATATATATATATATATATATATATATATATATATATATATATATATATATATATATATATAAGGGAAAGGAACATGAAATGTGAAAGAAATATAACAGAATTATTTCAAAAAAGTTTTTCAATAAATAATACGAAGTAAAACTGGAATTTCTAGAGAATGAAATTATTTTTTTGTTTTTGTATCCATAGTTTTTGTCTTTTTTTAAAAATCTTTCTTTTGTCTCAGTACATTTGAGCCAACCTATTCGCTGATGTCCTTCAAATTAATAATTGAATATTACAGGCGAATGAAGGAGTGATCCAGTGAAAAATAAAAAGTATTCCAGTAGCAGCCTTTTAAATTCATCGAGAAAGAGTCTGCCGGTAATTTAAGATTCAATCTCCAACGAGAACCACATAATGATGATGATGATGATGATGATGATGATGATGATGATGATGATGATGCAGAAGATGAAGTAGATAACAGAAGAAAAACACATGTTAGACATCATTTAATAAGAAGCAAAAAGGTTTATCAGATTGTAGACGATATTTTGCTGACCGAAAGAAAGTAAAAAAGATAACAAAACTCCGACAGATTCAGAAATTGTAGAATGGGGAGGTTACTCTTGTGTCCCTAATTATTCAAACACAAGGATTGATATAAGGATCACTTGTGTAAAAGATAGGATAAATAATATGAAGTGTAGAAACAATAAAAAAATCTTTTTAAATATATTAAAAAACGAGCGCAAAAGTAGACATGACTGAGTGAAGAAGGTGATCCATTGTGAGTGTACAAACAAAATGAGGGTATAAACATGCAAATGGATATAATCATGCAAACCAGTAGCATATTTACATAGTCAGAAGCTGATTTAGAGAAGAAAAAAAGATAAAGTTCTTTGATATTTTTAAATTCATACATTAATCTAATCGCGACTAAAAGATCAGATCTTATCAGATATCGGATGTTGTTGCTTATTTAGAGCACGGGGTAAAACTGAAAGAAAGTGACAAGATGAAAAATGAATCGTACTTTGCAAGAGAAGTGAAGCAACTTGGAAAATATAACGGTGAAATTTTCGCCCATTTGGTACGACCCTGATGAGATTTGTAAAGAGGTTGGAAGATTTGAAAATCCTATAAGTATCGGAAACATTCAGACAACAGCATTACAAAAATCAGCTGGGAGTGACAGAGTAGTGGCCATTCTTGCTGTTATTTAATATTTAGCGAAAATGAACAATTGCTACTGGTGGGTAGACTCCATAAAAGCAAATATTATTAATAGTAATCATCAGAAAAAGGAAAAAAATAAATTAATTATAATAATTATAATATCTCAATCTTAACGATTTTATGCAATATATAAATCAATGACAGTATTCTGATAAAGACGTTGTTGACGATGACGATGATGATGATGACGACGAGGACAACGACAACGATGATGATCATGATGATCATGATGATCATGGTGATCATCATCATTAGCAGCAACAACAACCGCAATGACAAAAATAACATCAAGAGCAATAATTATAGAAAATACAGAAATGTTAAATGCAGCTCCAAAATGTCTAATAGTTTTTTTTGTTTTTTTTTTTACGACTAAGCATCACTGGTATGTAAAAGAAACAATGACTACAACAATAATTATGTCAGATAGAAGGAAATAGTAGAATGAAATAGTCAACAGAAAATAAGGATACTTAGAAACGATTTTAAGTTTTGAAGTACTTGGTCTTACATAATCTTCAAAGATACCTGCCAGCAACAATCATAATAATAATAATAATGAGGTATGTAAAATGGGCACATGGAACATGTAAAAACAGGTTCCAATTCATAGCAAGACTCAAGGCGAAAACAACTTTCAGAAAGGCATCGAAGTAGTCAAAAAAAAAAATTAATGTTATTTGTTTCTGTCTGATTTTCCCCATCCCGTTCCAGAAAAATATTTTGCCCATTAATAGTTGAAGGAATTCTGCAACGTGAAAATGACAATCGTACCAATTGTTTTTTTTTTCTAATTTCCACCAAATACAAGCTTCAACAGTCACTTAAGGTAGATGGTTATTGTGAGTTTTGTATAAGAAAATAGTTTTGCGTAAGAAAAGCAAGTGCAGTTCATGAGGTTATGTTATAATGGTTAGCCCTTGACTTGAAGCGATCGGGAAAACGTTCTGCCGGGAGTTTGTTCCACAAAGCAGTAATTCTTACTAATACGATACGGAGGGAATAAGGATGATTAATCGTCTGAAAGCTTGCCATAGAAATAGCAATAGGGTAGCAAGAAGCTCCAGACGTTTCATCTGTGGGAAGAGGATTAGGGAGAATTGTAGGGTGGAAAATAATCACCCACAAGGCCGCGTATACGCTTTTGAATGTTGTCGGAGCATTGAAAATAGCCGAGAAAAAATGTTGAATAAAAACTAGATATCAGGAAAAGAATGAGGAATATCCATCGGACAATGATGATAAATTCCGCTTGAGTACTGAAGAAAATCCTGGGGTTTTTGGAGACATGCTGTCACTTATACTTCAGAGAAAACTACCAATTCCTACTGCTGTGAAAAGCCGAGTGGAAATACGGAACTCAGATGAGTAAATCGATGGACTGGGAAACTCATGGCCACGCACCAAACTTGACACTGAGAGATTAAAAGGAGAGGAATGAGGCAGAGGATCTATCAACCGCGAAGACTGTAAATGACGAAAAGGGGACTAGATAAATATATACAATAATGCTCGAAATAATGCCGAACGAAATGACAAAAGAAGAAAGAAAAAGAGAAAAAGGATAAACAAAGGAAGAGTAAAGAATACAAGAAAAAAAAATGTGAAAAGAAAACGTTTTATGGACAATTTAATAGACTGGTAAATAATATTTTGAGCAAAAATCATGGAAAACTAAGAAAGCCAAGAAACACAACAGATGCTGCTTCTGCAAGGGACCAATAAATCATATAATCGGTGAATGCAATTGACCTAAAAAGAAGACAAAAGTAGTCATAAATGGGTGGCAGCAATCATGTACGGGAAACTGTGCAAAATAACATGAGTTTTCACCATGTAGACAAATAGCCTCAGTATAAACCGGAGATTATTAGAAAATAAAAACCATAAAATACTTTAGGATTTTTATAGCCAGGGCGACCACTTTATAAAAGGTAGAAGACGGGACTTAATAATCGTAAAGAAGGGGAACAAAACTTGCCAGATCGTTGACGTGGCTGAGTGGATGTGAAGGCGAGTGAAAAATTAGAGAAATATCAAGATTTTTCCCTGGTTCTGTAGAATATGCAGGTAAGAATCGTGCACCTACAATAGTAGATGCACGTGGAACTGTTCCAGAAAATTTGGAATCGAAATTGGAAATCCGAGGACGTGTTGAGATTACTGCGTTGGGGATTCGGCGAGGGTACAGAGAAAAGTTCTAAAGATTTCAGAGGACTTACTGTCACTCAATCCTCACCGATGACAACCTGATATCTTACTAAATATGCAAAACTTTGAACACTAATACTAATAATGCATGTGCCCGATATACCCTTATCAGACTGAATAAAATGATGGCAATATTGGATTTCGTTTGTACCTTAGCATCACTTTGATGGCGTGTTGCTCTCAATAATAATAATAATAATAATAATAATAATAATAAGGTACAATATGACGCGCTGCGGTACTGTGTGAAGGTCCCGGTTTTACTCTCACAAAAAGATCGTAGGAAAAAAACCCTGCCCTAATAATGATACTGAAGATCAAAGAGTATCTAAATTCACTAAAGATTTTATAGCGACTTTTATGAGAGCAATTCTAGCATAAAAAATAAAATATGACTTTTAAGAATTATGAACTGGGAACTGAAAAAAGCAGCGACAATGAGCGCGCATCTTTATTAAAACAGGTCACACCCCTCCTTCTTCATGCACAAAAATACATTTATAGTAACTAATAAACTTTTGTAAAGTGCAAATCAGTTGTTAGAGTATCATATAAAATATAAAAATGTTAAGAGTTTAATGAAATTAGTTATAAGCAGAGACAAAAAACAATATAGAAAATTATTGATTGCTTCTGTTTGAGATAGAGACTAAAATTAACCCAAAATGTACAACATACACGAAAACAGAAAGTTTGGTTTCTTTTTGCCAAATAAGTAGGGAAAAACAACAAAAACAGCTGCCAGTTGCTGCTAGTGTGAAAAATCAATAATAATAATAATAATAATAAATTAAGTGATAAGTTATATTAAGGATAACACAGAACTGTCTTGAAATAAAAAGATCCAACCAAAGTGCCTATGTTTAAAGATAAAATAAAATCAATAATAATCATGTTATCAAATTTGATAAAGAACTCATAAGTTTTTTTTTGTGTAGACTCTGCAATAAAAATATTTAAGTAAATAAATTGTTATTACTTACCAAATAAGTTTAGTGCGATGAAGAGTAATAGTATTAAACGCGTAGGTTTAGTACTGTGTTCCATTCCAACATCGAGTACTTCAACACACGTTCTCGCATTTTACCAACAAGGTGTCGTTTATTTCTACCATGAGGCCTTTTTGTATTATTATTATTATTATTATTATTATTATTATTATATTATTATTATTATTATTGCTCCGTGTTTTAGTAATGTTGGTATGATGAATAGTTGTTGCTCTCTTTCTTTTTCGATCTTCTTTTTAGAGTAGAGGGAACAAGAAAGAGAGCAAATAAGAGAAAATGTTTTTAAAAAAAGTAAACCGTATATATTAAGAAACCGTTTTGTTTCAAATTTCGTCCACTGGGTTTTTAAATATTTATTCGTATGTAATATGCGTGACTAGGTGTACCTGTTGTCAGTGCGTGCGTTCATATGTACAAGCTAAAATAATACTCGTGTATGTATGTATGTATAAATTTATTCAGGTAGGTGATAAAATAGCGGAAAGAGAGGGAGGAAGAGGGAGAAAGAGAAAGAGAGAAAGAGAGAGGGAGAGAGTGGTATGGAGCTTTTAAGGGGCTTGAGTGTTGCTGTGCATGTGGGGATATATGTGGCTTGCAGTGTGTGAGTTCGTGTGTCTACCCGTGTGCACGCACTGTTAGTTATATGATCAAGAGCAATGTTTTTCCTACTCTTTCGTGTTTTTGCATCCTCTCTTTCCACATTTTATTAATCCCAGTTTAGATCGAGTAGGAGCCAGAAGCTGATGGACGCCACAAACACGACTCCAAACAGCAACAGCAGTAACAAGAGTATTATATCAGCCGACATTCATAAAACAACCCTGTATAAAGTTTTGAATAAAATCCTTAGAGTCGGGGAAAAGAATAAGAAAAGGAGACGGGAACACACAGACTCGAGAATAAACGTGCGAAGAGACGCTGTATTGTTCCACAAGATCCTCAAAAAAGATATCGTTTTTTATGGATTTTCCAGATTTAGAAATTTTTTTGTTTTTAAGAAAAAAAAAAAACTGATCAAGGAGATTGTGGAGCGTTTAGAGAAAGAGTGAATTTTCTTCCTATTCATTTTCTAAAAATCATTAATATGTTTGCTGGTCTAAAAAAAAGGAAAAGAATATTTGCAAATAAATAAATAAAATGATAAAAGTAAAAAAAAATAAAATAAAAACGAAAAATGAATAAAAAGAGAAAAGAAAGCAGGTTTTACGTTTTCTTTATTGTTTTTGTAAGTATTATTTTGCTTATGAGCATCAACTTAGAGGTAAAGAAAAACAAAAGAAAACATTTTAAAGCACAAAATAATAAATAAAAACTTAAACAAAATATAAAATGGTAAGAAAAATAAATCAATATTAAATTTTTAAAAATTACAGTAGCAAATTTATGACGGACAGTAACTAAGACTTTCTTTAAGAAACTGAAAGCGTTATGTTAAAAAACATAACTTTTACTGTAAAGAAAAATTAAATTCACTTAGAATTGGTAAATACAACATTATTAAAATGATTTATTTTCACTTTCTATTTCAGTCTTGATTTCATCTACCAAATTTTAATCTTTGGTCATGAAGTTTGTATTTGTGACGCGTGCGTGTGTGTATATATGTCTGTGCTTGTGTGTGTGCTCCTGCACACAACTGCATATACGTGTATATGCAAAATATTGTTTAAAGAGGATTCTGTAAAATAATTGGCAGTACGTACGTTTACTTTTAAAAGAACAGTGGGCATTAATAGACAGATATCTGTGTGTATTCCCTTTTGATTTATCTTTAATGATTTTTTGTTTTCTTCTTTGTCCGAGAATTTTTCCATTCCATCGTTTTTGTCCTTCTTGTCGCTTTAGCTTTCATTTCTTTTTATATCCATGTTCTAATCTCTACGATGCACTTTTTAAGGTTAAATTCCTTAAGTCAGTTATGTCATTGTTGACACTTTTTTCATCATTTCCTTATGACCATAACTTGTAATATACACGGGATTTGTTTATTTGTTTTCATTTACAGGAAATGGGGAGAGAGAGAGAGAGAGAGGGAGAGAGGGAGAGAGAGAGGGGGGAGGGAGAGGGAGAGGGAGAGAAAATAGCAAACAAGAAGATTGATGAAAATAGGACGAAGACGAACCAATTTAAGCTTAAGCGCCTCCTCTTCTGGTATTAAAGTAAAACCACGGTTGAAACCAACCATTCATTTGTGTTGAAGATAGAAGAAAGCTGCGGCTAGTCGAAAAGTTAACGTCATCTGTCTTCGATGAAACAGCCGACGTATTACAGGCGCTGAGGTTAGACAATCAGTAGCAGCAACAGCATTCGTCGTAGCTGTAGTGAGAAATACAAGTCATAGCTATTGTATTTAATAACAGTTATTTGCCATAAAGTTATTTGAATATGGTTTGTTGTTGAGCCGTCGTAATAAGTGTGCATTCCATTTGTTTGTGTCAACATTTCACGTATATTAGCTAAAGAAAGATTTATTTTTAAAACAGAAATAGAACAAAGTTTTCTTGTATGGAAGGCAGAAAAAACTTAACGTTGAAACAGTTGTATACTTTTTATATTGCATACATATTTCTAGACACGTGCACGAACGTACCCATTTCTGACCAAATAATTCAAGTAATTTCGAAATAGAGTTATTTGAAACTTCTTTTCAAATGATATCAATAATGTACTAGTCATTTCGTCAAGATTTTTTGAATATATTGAAAATATGTGCACCTACTCATATATATATATATATATATATATATATATATATATATATATATATATATATATATATATATATATATATATATATATATTTTATTGCATTATTCATCTACACGTATTATTTACATAAAAATTACAGTACATATAAGTATCATCTTCTCAGCAGTAAATATAAGTAAACATTTGAAGAACTATATTTATATAAAATGATAAAATATATATTTCATAAAAGTAGAGCAAAATGTATTCAATACCCTTATACACAACAAAATTAAACAGAACCTAATAGTTTGGGGAATAGCCTTTGTTTGCAACGACAGCCTTCAGTTGCCACCTTTAAGCAGCTGTTTGCTTCAAACAACTTTTATACTGATATTTTGAACCACTTTTCATTACAGATCTTTTTTCATTTTGCTCAAAGAATTAGGTTGACAAGCATTGATACATTATCAATCAGGTCAGGAGTTCGATTACATTTGCGATATATTTAGGATGGCTGTCTTTCTGAAATAACTACATGTGCTTCATTTTATAAAGCTTTACTGGTGTAAAATTAAAATTAAAATGTATATTACTGATATATTATTTATTCAATATATTTCTGGATGCGACTTCATTCATTCTTCCTTTGATTATGTGAAGTTTTCTTGTATCATGTAATGAAAAAACAAAAAAACACACTATTGCCGCTTTCATGTTTCTATGCCTAAATTCTCCATTCTCTTCCTCCAAGCTCATCTATGCAAATTGAGGCCAAATAACTCTATATTGGCTCCTATCAAATCAAGTTATTTGGTTGTCCCTGATTCTTAGAAATCTTTGGGAGTCATCCTTGTCCGCTTTTTATCATTTTGACAATCTTGTTAGCAGTTCGGCTGGAAAACTTTGGATGGGACATCAAATCGAACGCAGTTCATTGTCGAGCCACATTCTTTCTATTTGTAAACTATCGAACCAACAGTGCATGGACGAAGTTGAAGGTGATGACTTTACGATAAGGACTAACTATAGTATCTCTGACGTCTGACGTATTTCCTCCATTTTCGGCATTATGGTAGCTACTACAATGACAATTAGCGGTCAACTGATACACTATACCATCATTATAGAATAATCTGCAGCTATTTAGAATCAACCACCGAGAAATTTACATTCTTCAACGATATTACTTTTATTCTGTATACATTTTGCTTCATCTTTTTGAAATATAACTCTTATAAGTTTATATAAATGCAATTCTTGGTGTAATACGTGCGACAAGCATAGGTAGGTAAATAATGCAATAAACTAGTTTTTTTTTGCGGTATGCATTAAATACTTATGTTACCTAATATGTGTACATGTGTATGTAAAGAAAATTGAAAATCGTATGCAAAATGAAATAAAAATTGAATTCAAATTCAAATTCTTGAAGATAGGAAAATTAAGTTAAATTCCCCACAAGTATGTATTTATGTAAGTATGTATGTATGTGTGAATATATATATATATATATATATATATATATATATATATATATATATATATATAACATATATTATATATATGAACACTTTAGAACGCTTTCTGGCCATGAGCCTTGAGAGTCACATTGGATAGACGGAACCGTTCGGAAACTGTCGATGGTTGTACTAGCATGAAGTCACAAGTCATCATGACCGAGGTTTTGAGTGTAATCGCTTTTTTCATGAAATTAATGAAGCTATAATAATGTACTCTCCTGCAGAAAATGTAACTAAGGTCAGCTCACTATAGTTGCAGTATATACCACAGGTGGACTTGAGCAGACGTCTGCTAGATACCCTAGCAGAAGGAAAAGAAATTTTGTGTAAATGAAGCGGTAGAAAACGAACAAAATGATTAAGGAGAAATAAAATGAAGAAAAAAGTCTAAAAAAAGAGAAGAGGCCTGAGATGTACAATGATTAATCATGACATGCAAAATTGCCAGCTATCTGGCCTAAAATCTACTATTTTAACATTTAAACTGCTTTTCGAATTATTTACATTTACTTGCAGACTGTCGTCCTCGTTTTTGTTGTTATTAATACAAAGTTTTGACCATTGTGTTCTCCGGCCCTTTTCAGGTGTTCGTTGATTCAGGGTAACAGTAGACTGTTCTTGTTTCGCTGACCATGTCTAAGAATATCTCGTCTAGTTCTTATTTAATACAGATCAGTTATTGCTTGCCCCACTTCTCATAATTACTATGTCACAATATTCATAAACCAACGCTTTAATATGCTATGCTATTGTCCTTTCGGACAATCTTGAGTGTAGAACTTTGAACCTTAAATATAATCTTACTGCTTATGAAACTTCTGCTACTGCCTGTTACTTTAATAATGTCTAACATTAGTGTTTTACCGAAAAAAAGAGATTCTTTTTAAATATTGGTCCGTATATTGAGAGAACTTTCATTTATTTGATTTAATATTTATTGAATTCTTGCGACTAATTGTTTATTGTTCATCTAAATTTACACACACACACACACACAGAGTTTACAATATAATTATGAAAGCAAAGCTCATACAGTGAACAAATCATAAAGAAAACGCTGAATGTGTTTTCAAAATGGTCTATATGCATTTTTATCGTATGAATTATCAAAATACCACATCAAGAACCACAAATCATTTTTGGAGTAGACATTTCAAGAACATTAATAATGTTAAAACTATTTCCATGTTATAAATTGAGTCTATTCAGAAGAATGGTGCTTCTTAGCGTGCTTTGTAGTCTTTGTCATATTCAGTAATCTGGGAAATTGGAACGAAACCATTTATTCAATCAACAGAATAAATTGTCCGCATCCTGCTCTCCGTATTTGAAGATATCTTGTATCAATTAATTATTCTTGTAATACTGCTTCCTGCCTCCATTAACCCAGAGTTTACGCCTTTTACTCAGAAATTTAAATCATGACCACTTAACCGATGTATTTATCTATTGTTGCGTATTTTTTACGTAAGCAGATTGTTACCAGTAAACAGTTTTCATAAAAGAATTTAGAGGCAATTTTTGTCACGTGACTTTATGAAAAATTCTGCATTTAAACAATACCAGAGTAAAAACTAAAGTGATCTTTCCATTTATTAATTAAAGGAATAATAACAACTATACTCATTTCTTTCAGAAGACGACCTTTTGTCACATGATTCATGGTAGCCCACTATTATGCAATCATGAATCTCAGCAACGACTTTTAATTAACATTTAATTTTTTTTAATTTAGCATGTTAAATGATTCAACTTTTCTTTATGCGAGTTTAAACAATAGTTTTTTTTTCTAGTTTTTCACTCATCTTTCACGAATTACTGTAGTTGTGACTTAATTACGGAGTTGTTATTACAATAGTGTCGTCATTAATTCTTGACATGGCGGATAGATAGCCGCAAGCAGTACGTTATTTGCACAAGTGGCGCATGAATTTGGCATTTTATCGGATTATCGAATAGCTGCAATGTCATACCAGAGACAATAATAACATATTTTTGATGATGATACCGATCATAGGGATTATCTATTAATACGATTATAATTAAATTCATCTTCCTTCTCACCATCGCTGTCACTGCCGCCACAGCTACCATTGCCATCAGCATCGTCAGTAAGATAATTTTTTGTCATATTGACTATATGATAGCGCACAGTTGAAATTTATACTACAAATATATATATATATATATATATATATATATATATATGTAACGATATATAATTTTGTATAATTTTATATATTAACCAAAAGTATTTAGAAAAATAGTATGACACATTGAAAAAAAGTTTTTGTGTCACGTTTCATCCGTTAGGATTTCATCGTACTGGACTTTGTTGATGTTTCCACGTTTACATATGCACACGAAACGTTGCTCGTTTCAAAATTTTTTAAAGAATATATTTTTTTTTAAAGAATATTTTTTTCAATCTAGCCAAATTCATCTGTAATCTTTTCCTTTTTCTCTCCATCACCTTTGTCCCTGACTATCCTACATTGTGAGGATCTAAAATCTACCAAGAATGGTAATATATTGTAAGAGCCTGAACACAAATTTTTAGTGGCTGAACTAGTGATCAAGGCACTTTCCAGATATTTTCGTCTCAGTGGATTATTTTCTCTTTTAGTCAAAGTAGCATTTCCTATGTCATAATTGTGGTTCGTTTTGTTACAGTGAACAACCGATGCGTTTTGCATGTTGCGTTTTGCATGTTGCGTTTTGCATGTTTATTTAAAATGTCCCTTTTGTATTCATATAGTGTCTTGTTTAAACTTCTTGAGGTTTCTCCAATGTATTCATTCAGGCAATTCCTGCATTTTATACAGTGAATTACTCTTTCAAATTTGGCTGGTTGATTTTTTTTTGATTAAGTCTTTGATTGTTTTACATGTAGTTGGGACAAATTTTCTATTGAGTTTAGATCAATTCTTTTCGGTTGTAGTTGTGATAGAGTTAGTCATTGGAATAATATACTTTTTTTTTGGATTTGTTGAGTTTGTCAGGAAGGACAGGTCTTCTATTTTGTAATATATGAATATATGAGCCTTTTGTTTCCCATTGAATATCAAGTAGGGTATTGAAGTTTCTTAAATGTATTTTCAATATATTTCTCATCTTCGTGTAAATATTGAGGGCTACTAATTCTGAGTGCTCTTAAATAGAATCCAATGATCATTCCGAAATGCTTCAAAAATTAATCCAATGATCATTCCGAAATGCTTCGAAAATTGTAATTTTCGGCGATTTGTATTGAGCCAATAAATTTTTTCAATTTCTTCTTCCGTCGGTGTATATACAATTATAGCTTGCCTTTCAGATTAACTACAAGAATTCTATCAGTTGATACTACCCTAGAACATATTTTTTTATGTCTTGGTTTAATACAAGTCCTACACACCTTTCATTTTTCTCTCCGCTTGTATATATGACCCTGAGTTTGTTGCTGACGAAATCGATTGGTTACTCACCTAGTTTCGTGTTAATTGAAAGAAACGCATTGAAATTAAACTGTAAAGATAGAGTGGTGCTTTTAACGAAATATTTCTTGCTGAACTAAAACTGAATGGAAGAATATCGTTGAGACACGATGGATTATTTGGTTATGCCAAAAGCGTATGCTGGAAATCACTTGTGAGTTGCAAAGAGAATATCTGTTATTGTTATTAAAGAACAATAAAAAAAAAGTGCGAAATCGACACCCCGGCTATGGAGAAAACAAAAGATGACAATAGAGAAGTGATTTTAAAAGTTAAGGAGAGGGTGAATGAAAGAAAAAGAAAATTAATTACTATGAAAGGAAAATAGTAGGAAAAACGCAAACATAAAAAACGTGAAAAAAGAAATGCTTAATAGAGGATAAATTGCAAGGAAAAGAAAAAGTGAGAAAAAGAAAGAAAGAAAAGTGAAGAGAGCTAGGAAGAAAATGGAGAAAGAGTTGAAACAACTAAATCGTTACTAGAAGTAGAAGAAGAAGCAGCAGCAGCTCAGGTTCATAGAGAGGCTAATAATTATGATGTCGGCAAGTGAGTAAGGTTAAGAGATAATCTTCAATTACACACACGGGAGGGAAAGGTGATTTGCATGGTTCTCATGGTGAATTGTTGAGTGACAAACCAACTATAATTTGAAAGTAAGGGCCTTTTGGGTGTGTTCAGTTGTTCCCTTTTTTTTTTTTCCTTCCAATTCTTTTATCTCTCAACTTCTATTCAAAACAGATCGTGCGTGAAATGACAGCAAAAGCCTAGTGGGATTGCAAGTCTGGTAAATGAGGTTGATGAACGAATTGAGTGAATGATAAAAAACAGACAGAGAAAATAAAAACGAAAAAGCAAGAATAGAATGAAAGGATAAAGAAAAAATTCTTCATCTTTTTCTCTTGTCTATTTCCAATATGAATACATTTATTATTTGCTTTATTTTCACCCAAAACAATGCTTCAATGTTCTAATAACCCATTGCTACGTTTTCCTCTTCATTCTCTTTGCAATATTTTAATCTTTTCCTTCTCTTTATACTTTCTATTCTGGTTTTCTTAAGTCTCTCGATGAATTTTTAAACTCTTCTTTCTCATATTTTTTAAACATTCATCTTTTTGATATTTTCTGGTTGCACAAATTCATCAAAATCTTCTCTGAAGTAAACTACACATTTTTCACAAATACTCAATAAGAGTTCATATTTCTGAATGGCTTTGTTGTTGATGTTATGAAAATGACCAAGCATACAGATGGAGAAAATGACCAAGCACTCAAATGCAGAAAAGGTGTATCAATTTTCTGTGTCTTTATCTGGGAAGAAAGTTCGATGTATGCTTTCGGTCTCTCTCTCTCTCTCTCTCTCTCTCTATATATATATATATATATATATATATATATATATATATATATATATATATATGTGTATATGTCTATTAATCTCTACTAGAAAAAATTGGTTGGTCGTCGTAGAACTTTATATTGATGGTGTCATAAAAGTTTTCGCACACGATCAATCCTGATTCAGACTTTAGTACATTTCCACAATTATTGGGGATATAAGTTTTATAAGTGGAATGTAATTTTCAAGGTAGATCACTGATGTTCATTTCTGACATCAGCCTTTGTAGTCTTCTTGTAAAAGAACAGTTCATTTGTTCATTATTTGAAGTACCAAACAATATTTGAGGAAGCATTATGTCCGAACCTACAACTGTAAAGGTAGATTGTGAAGCAGATTTTAAACCTGCATTGTGAACTAGTGTCATTTTTAATATTTTCGGATGCCTCTGATTGGTTTTTTATACTTCTTGTGTTTCCCAGAATAGCGTGTGTAAGAAAGACCAATGTTATTAAAAAAGAATATTATACGCCTTGGCTGCATACCCTGCAGGTTTAAGGCCGTAGGATTCAGCATAACAAGCCTTTAGATAAATCTGACACCGTAGATAACCCATAGCTGACCCAAATCTGCACAATGATCATAGAATACACAATAAGAAGCTATTAAAGAACAAATATAACAGCTTCAAAGCAAAACATAAGATAAAGTATAGCTCATGTCACTCCAACAATAATAATTCATAGATAGCTAGATTCTGATTATTTAGGAAAATTAAGAATAGGCACTAACTGGAAATTTATATCAGGTGATAGTAAAAGAACTCAGGCAATAAGAGGTAACGGTTCAAATCTATTATATAATACAGTGATTCCAATACTTGACTGTTGAATCTAATCGGGGATGCTACTCGAAGATTGCATGCAAAATATAATTACGTTTTTTTTTTTAATTAAAAGAGGAAATGAAAGTTAAAGGGGAAACGGCATAAAATCAGGCAACCCCTGCTCTCGAGTGATTATATATGAATGAATACTGTGTTTAGTCTCGAGTTACTAGCAATTACTGCAATATGCGTAGGGTGTGATTTAGATATGGTGTTTAGACCAGGGTTGCTATTAATCCCGGCAATATTGTCAGGTTTTTCATTAAATGCAATCTTAAGGTGAAGAATATTAATAATTACTTCAATATGGCTAGGTTTTGCATTAGATATTGCGTTTAGGCTTGGATTATTATTAATTACTGCAATATGCTTCGGTTGTGCATTCGCTTCTACGATTAGGATTGGTTTATTATAAATTATGGCAATAAATTACTGTTTTGTATTAGATATAACGTCTACGACAGGGTTATAATTAATTACTGCAATATACTGAGTTTTCAATTATATTCTGTGTTTAGTCTAGGGTTATATTTAATTACTGCAATATTATTTATTTTGCACAGGATTCCTTATTTAGGCTAGAGTTACTATTAATTACTGCAATATAATTTGTTTTCCCATAAGATTTCCTGTTTAGGATAAGGTTGCTATCAATTAAAGCAATCTGATTTTGTTTGGCAGTAGATTCTCAGTTTAGCCTAAGTTTATAATTAATTACTGCGATATGATTTGGTTTTGCATTAGATTATGTGTTTAGGTTAATGTTAGTATTATTACTGCAATATAATTTCTTTTCGAATAATATTCCCTATTTAGGCTCGGGTTACTATCGTTTTCTCCAATGGTATTTGATAGATTTTTCTTTCTTCTTCATAATTCATAAAGATTACTTTTGGTAATATTTAAATTTCCTTATTCTGAGAACATTAGAAATATACTAAGATGGAGAAATATATCGAAATAAAAGCAAAATCAATCATTCTTGCTTATCACACGTTCATTGTGCAGGATCCTTTTCCAGAGTCAATAACTGTAGGGATGTTAAAATTATTATGCAAACATATATGCCTCTCTTGGATACGCGCAACGTTTGGGTCAAAGTGTGCTAAATATATAATTAATCACTGCAATTAATTTGAAATTATGTAATTGATAACATTATTCAAATTAAACCTAATGAATAATTTTTTAAACATTTTCATGTTTTATAGTATACGACTTCTCCCATATTGTATTTATATATGTTCATTTTCGTGAATGGTCAGTAGTTTTAATATATAATCGAATTTTAACAATCAGTAAGTTCTGTATATTAGTAGAAGTCGATTACATGGTTAGTTATCTACAATTTTCAGCTCGAAGAAACTGAAAGAACTGGATCCTTTCAAAGTGGTGGTATGTAGTGAATGGTATTGAATAGCACTCGTATTGTTTATTACGGGTTGCTATAAGCTTAAACAAGAATTATGAGTTATATGTTGTATATGTTGGGAACCTTCAAAATGTGTTGATTCGAAAATATCTAGTGCTAGTAAAACCGCAAATGTTCCTTCTTCGACCGTATAGCACTTGTGTAGTATGAGTTCCATAGTTTGAAAGATTTCGTGGCCATAAGAAAGGATAAGAGTGTATTCAAGATTATCGTTGGATTTATGAGTACGCCAAATTCACCCCAAAAGTCGTGAGTTCAACGGAGTTCAACAAAAACTTGGAGAGTTGAATTACTAAAGGGAAGTAACTAAAACTAAGATATACAGAAAAGGCATGGCATGTGGAATTAGAACAGTTTATTCAGTGGATTAAATAAAGGGTCCAGTTCGAAATTCTAATGTATATCACCTGAAGAATGCCGGAGCGTACAACGGCTGAAACATCGTGAATATGACAATAAAGATAAAGACAACAGTCTGAACAATGTAAATAGTGTAAATAGTTATTTTTTTGTATATATGGAATTCGAGATATTATTAAAAGATTTTACAGGCTTAAAGGAAGTCGGGAAAATAATTTGTCGAAATTATGTGATAAAAACATTAATTATAATTCTTTTCTTCATAACGTTAGATAAAATTAATGAATATTTAAAGAAAGATAGCTTATAAAATTTCAACAAGCTGAATAATCACATAATTATCCCCTTCATGATAAAAAATGCTATCGTTAATAAGTGAATAATGCTTGATATGAATAGAAAAAGGGATTGCTATCCCTACCCCCACCTCCGTACTAGTAGCATAGTACCTTGTCTCAGTCAGCGACCTACTCGGCTCCCACGAAAGCGCCATCTATCTGTCGGCAACACCTTTGGTCAAGAATCCACCCAAAACTTCATCTGTATGTTTTCGATAATATCTTTCTCTTTAACATTTTTATTCTTTTAACTGTTTCATGTTACCATTTTTATTTCTTTATTTTTCTTTAAATTTCTTCACCCGACCTCCGTCACTAAAGGTGCAAGTAAAATGATCAGCTCCCTGTATCACACCAGTAAATACCTGACCCCTCATGCTATCCTCTACCTTTATAAGTGCCAGATCAGACCGAAAATCGAGTACTGTTGCCATATTTGGGCAGAAGCTGTCCAGACCCCACTTCGCACTTTTGATAAAAAGCGTCTCCGAGTCCTTGTGGGAGAAGAATTATTTTCCACCCTCCAACCAATTCTTTCACAGTCAGAATGTAGCGAGATTCTCACTGCTATATTCGCTACTACCAAGGAAATTGCTCCGACGAAATGCATCTTCTGGTTTCACACCAGGTGTGTGACCTTCACGGCTAGGACCCACCATTGCCACTTACATAGTAGCAAACCAACCAATATCCCCCCCACCGTATTTCATCGTCGAGAAGTAAGTTCCACACGAACATTTTACTTCTCGCGAAGCACTGCCGTGTGGAACAGACTCCCAAGAAGTTGTTTCTCCGATCATTACTATCTTAAACTGTTCCAGTCTAGAGTCCACCGTTATCTATCCCTCCTGTCTATATAAACTACCCCCTTATCGTAACCGTCTACTTTGAGTGGCCTCCTTGAACCAAACTGTAAAAAAAGAAAGACTGTAGTATCCGATCTACCTTGTGCTATAGATATGAGAAAATATGTTTCTATTCATAATAGGTAATAATTAAATTATACATTATTAATAAACCAAAAAGATCTTATTAGTTTTTATATGAGTTTTTTTTTTTAGCCTGATATTGTAATTTTGATTGTATTATAGTGTCCCTAATAATCGATTGCTTGGTGGTGGTAAAAAGAATACAAAATGTTACATTTTGTGGTAAGCATTGTATCTAAGCCGTCACTGATTGACAAGGGAAACGCTAGGGAGAAGGCCATTATGAAACTAAACTTGTTTCAAAAGAATTCACCAGTGTACTGTGAAGCTCAATTTCTGCTAAGTGATATTAACAATTGTCTGGTAGAATGTGAAATGGATGTAGTTTTTTTACCTTGTTATCCATATTTTTTATTATTTCTGCTGGGTTTAATTTTATACTGTTTTCAATTCTTTCCATAGTTTGTTCTATGTAAATTTCTCTCCCCTCTTTGTCGATTCTTCTTTAAGTTATCCTTTATTTTGATGCCCATTCCGTGTCTTTTTATGTCAGATTAATTCCTTCTTTAAATATCTCTGCTATTACTATTTCTTCGATTCTAACACATATTTCGTATGCTTTGTATTTCTTTTTAATAATTTCTGCAAATAAATCTATGACTTCATGCTCTACAAACAAAATTCCCCGTTTTTTTTTTTTTTTACTTAAAACTGATGTTTCGTTTACTACTTGAATCTTTTTCGAATCTACAAGCGGACATCCAAATATTCTCATTGCCATTAATTGCAGTTTTCCATTCTATAGACTTAATAATATGCAAGTAGCATTAAATTTTTTTCAAAACATTGTTTTTTAATGAAAACTTTAACCACAAAACTAGAAATATTATAGTTCAATTTCAGCAGCGAGCAATTGCAATTAGCTAACCATGACATAAATCGACCCATATCTTTCTAATTGTAAGATAAAAGTGTTGTTTTATATTATGATATATTCAGTAACGTGGCTTCACTAGGAAAGTCTCTTATATCCGGTGACATAGTGTGATTAAAGGAAGATGCGCAAATCATTTGATAATCTGAGTGCACGCCAATAGGTGTTGATTTTTAATTGGTCGAGTAACTGCTCTCCAAACACGTCTAGAAATCTATTCTCAGGTATCTTTCTTTCATACTTTCCGAGCGTTCAGCTTTTCGGTGTGTGGTGCTGCAACTCGAATTGTTAGTAGAGAGTCAATTTGGAATAAAAATCATTATCTTTTGATTGATGTCTCTTTCTCTCTCTGTCTTCGTCCGAAGAAAGTGTGGTATGCTAGCAACCGTAAGAATAGCGAATTTTGTTTATTACCTTACCCTTATAACAACGTGTAATATAACATTTGGTGCAAGGACATGAAACAAGTATATTACAATATTATATTATATTATATTATATATTTCTATTAAAATATTATAACCTTCCTAACATGATAAATATTTTAGTTTGGGAAACAAAATTAAAAATTGTGGACAAAATTTTAAGAATGACACCAGCTTGAAAAAATAAGACATAGAATTGTAATCGTTCAAGTAATAATTGTTGATCAAATCGCAAAATAAACTGAAAGTATTTAAATAATATAAAATACTTAACCAATTATTCACCAATTCTCAATATTTAACAACCATAGCATAGCAAATACCAAAATTATTTAAATCACCAGGTGTTCTTCAGTAGTTATACAGGTAAATATTAAGTTCAAATTTGATGATCAAATTGCCCAGGGAAAATAACTTCAAATAGAGATAAAGAAAATGTTTATTTCCACATGAAAATATAGCTTTTATTAAAAATAATTCCCATACACCAAACAAACAAATGATGTTGTCTCGTAGTTTGACAAAGGCTTTTGCGTTATTTTTTGCGACTTCTTTAGTTTCGCTGTTTCATTCCTTTTGAATTCTTTACCTTTTTTTTTTCATTCTCTTTCTTTTACTTTAATTTTTTTTATAAAAAATTCCAATATATTATCCATTCTCTTCCCGTTTCTCTTTGTTCACCGATATTTTTACGTTCTTTAATCTCTTTCTTTCTTTTTGATATTTTTATTACATCTCTTTGTTTCTTTTTAATATTTTTATTACATCGCTTTCTTTCTTTTTACACTTTACGCGCACGTAATTTTTCGTATCATTCTTTTTTTATTATTACAAATTCATTTGCCTTCTCCATGCTGCCATATTTGACTTCTCTGGATTCCATTCTGCTTTACTATCCAAATGTTAATTCACATACTCTATTCATTCCTTTAACTAGAACAAGAAAATAAAACTAAAAAATGAAACAATGACGAAACTATTTGTGCATTTTTACAAGTAAAGTCCTTATCACAAGCATGAAAAACATTTTACGACAACCACCTTTGACTCTTATTGGCAGAAAATACAGAAGTAACTTTCATTGGCTGTCGACAAAAAGGTGCGAATAAAAAAACCATATAAAAAATAAATACAGATATGTGCAGGGTTAAATTTGAGTTACCGGCGGTAAGATTTAAATCTCAACTCAAACGTGCTCCAGTTCGTAAAAAAAGACATTTTAATTACAACGCGTGAATCGTTTTCCGTAAAACGCTAAAAAAAGCCCTTTTAGAATATTTCACTTCGCATTTTCTAGTCAAGAAAATTAAGCTTTTCTTATTCACTCCTCTCAACACGTATTATTCTATTCGAAGGCCAGAGTAACCAGTCGTCTTTTCGCGGCACATCTCTTATCTTGATTGACTTCTTTTTTATTAAAAGACTTCATCAGATAACGCATTGTTCATTTTACACCTGATTAACATCGAACAGCCGTCATGTCCACCATTAATACAGACGGTCTCGGACGCTAATATTTACCGGACATATGTGCAAAATATGTTCATAGTTACCTATTTAGCATAACTGCGGAGCATCTATTTCGATCACAATCATATTTAAGGGTGAATCGTTTGGTAACATCACGTGAACTTTTTTGATTTGCCTTGAACACGTTATTTTACTTTTGCTGGTGTTCTTTTGACTGACAACATTTGCATTTCAAAAAGCGATTTTATACTTGCACAGATAGTCACGCACCATTCGATCGTTTACCACGTGAGAGTGTGATCAGCATTTCTCGGATTATTGATTGAAACGTCACACCACCGCATGTCTATTACAGTATGGTGTTTTATTGATTAAATCTGCACACAAAAATCCTATAAACAACAGGACGGCGATTGGAGTATTTTGTATTGGATTAACAAATGAGTGAACCAACGAACCACTGAAAGTTCTCGAAGTAAATCATGTATAATACAAAACAGAAAAAATGGAATAAAACAATAAAAGCAAACAATAAAACTAGCATTGTTGGTTTCTCTCACACACGCAGCTTTTCTCGGACATACTTATTGATCAGATTTGTACTGTTTTGACAAGTGTTGTCATGATATTTATGGGGCTGTTGTTGGGGGTGTAAACGGGAATTAGTCAAACTGACTCGTGAGAAGTGTCAAATATATATATATGTTTACTTGCAAAGGTGTAAAGACACGCGCGTGTATTTCGTTAGTAGGATTCACAGATTATCAGTTTGATATTATTTCAATTTTACGGTAAATCCAGGTTTCAAATGTGATATTTTAATATTTCCCAAGATATTCATTTCTGCGCAAAGTTTCCTTAAATAAAAATAAAATGTATTATTAAATAAACGATAACATATAATATAACCATACACTTATTTTAATTATATATATACTAATTAACAATTACATATAGGTGCGTGTGTGTAGCGTGCCTTAGGTACATGCTTAAATGTGCGAGAGTATGTACTATATATATATATATATATATATATATATATATATATATATATATGTATGTATGTATGTATGTGTATATATATATATATATATATATATATATATAAATAATATTTATTTTAAAAATTAAATAGCTTCACCATTTTAAGCACTAGTTTATTAATAACAAAGCATAGACTAAAGTGTACATGTACTCGTGTACGAGCGTCTACGTGTACATATATACTCATTCGTATACCTATATA
The DNA here is from genome assembly GCA_903632075.3 of Acanthosepion pharaonis. Taxonomy (NCBI): domain Eukaryota; kingdom Metazoa; phylum Mollusca; class Cephalopoda; order Sepiida; family Sepiidae; genus Acanthosepion; species Acanthosepion pharaonis. Next base: position 67,750 of record CAHIKZ030000862.1, on the reverse strand, counting down.
CGCGAAAGAATGGATGTTTATGTGTGTGTACGCATAAGCATATAAATATAGACATATGCGCATAAATTATAACAATAATAAATACATTTAATTATAAATCTAATTTCCTACAATTATGACATCACCAAACGTAATTAAAAAACAAAACAATAGCCCAGCGAACATACATAAATATGTGTATGTGTGCATGTATGTGTGCGTGTATATATGTGTGTGCGTCTGTGTGCGTGCGTGCATATGTATGTATAAGTATTTACTATTCAAGTATTAATATAATTAGTATTCCATGTATATGTTTGCCATTGCTGGTGGTAATGGCAAACCCATTTCTAAGCCGATATATGTCTGATCCCATTCCGAAATGTGTTATTTGTGTACAGGAAGTCAGCGTCTCCAACAGGTTATCTATTGGTATACTGGTCGGTTCTTCTAGGGATGAGTCCGAGGCCAGTCTGTCCCTGCCTACCGATAGTGCCTCTTCCGGGGGTACCTTGGCAAACATATGTATAGAAAACTTCGAATAAATGGCATTAGAATCCACATCACTAAAGTCAATCATATGTCTGAGATACGTAGATGACACCTTCATACTCTGGCCACACACGAAGAGGTCCTGCTTCTACTAGACCATGTGAACTCAATAAACTCTCATGGAGAGAGAAAACGAGAATAAACTCGCATTCCTGGATTACTAATATCTCGAACAGAGCATCGGTATACCGCAAGCCAACATTCACTGGACAAACTACCTCAACTTCAACTACCACTGCCCATACAGTGTTAAAAAAGGGGACTGTCCGCGGCTTACAACAACGAGCAAAATCATAAGTGGCGTCCCAGAGACATATAAACAAGAAATGGCCTGTATAAACAGTAACCTACAACGTAACAACTACTCTGGGTACATTACCGACTAACTGGGATAGAACAACACTCAGAAAACAGCTTCGGTCTGCCTACCCTATATGTAGGTATTATCGGAGAAAATACAAAAGATCTGTGGTCCATATAACATCAAGACGACCTTCAAAAGTGGTTCGAAAACTTCGTAGACACTTTCGAGTAAGACCCCCTTCCCCATACTGGAGAATATGACCAAGGACTCTGGTAAGAAATATAAAGGAGAAACAGTTCGCCTCCTCAAGATAAGACTGCAAGACCATCGTAAAGCCGTAACACGAGGGGGAATAGAAAAATCAGAAAACTTACACTAGTGCATAAAAAGAAAAATTGAAAAAATATTAGCAGTAAATTGCTGAAGAATGTCTTGATGTGAAATTGATGCTCACATTAATCCTATATATATATATATATATATATATATATATATATATATATATATATATATATATATAGGAGGAGTTAAAACAAAAACATGTTAAATATCGCTACACAGTAGCAATCGTGTTTCCTCGGGCAATGGTAAATTACTGGCGAGTGAACGATTAATTTAATTTCAAAAACAGAATACTTCCTCTTTTTTAGAAAAAATAAAAATAGAATTAAAAGGACTCTTGTGGGATTTACCGTGATTAACCAATCAAATGTGACCAGCGATAAATTCAAACTAACCGAAAAAAATTTATATAGCTCATGACATGAACTTGCTTGCATATAAATCCTAGACAATTTATTTGGGACAGATACCAATGGTTACATTATTTCGTAAAATGTATAGAAGTATGACGTTAAACTTTCAGAAGAAGTAGGTAGGGAGGAAATTGATTATATGCTCGGTCAGATTCTACTTAAAATTTTGTAGTTGATAATTAAAAGGACTCTTTAAAAAACTGGTAAATAACCGTTTAAAAAAAGGAAAATAGATCATAAATACAAAACTATTTTGGTAAATTAATATGGGAGTAAAGAGCAGGCATATAAGATGTTAACAATACTAACTAATCAATGTAAGATGCTAATACTTACTAAAAACCTGTGCATCAATAAAAGGTGTTATTAATACTAACTAAACATCAATACAGAGCTATATTAAATCCAAATGAATCTTACAAATAAAATATTAAGTCATATAAGATGCACTGCAATACATCTGATTATTACGATAAGAAAACGTATTATCAAATTCAAAGTTTAACCATATTGTAAAGTAAAAGGTAAACTACGTCTAGAATTTATAGTTAATTTACTACTTTGGTTTAATAAGGATTTTTTTATTAGAAAATATCTAAATTTCTAGCTTCTCATCTAAGCATAAAAAACAAGGTTCATTTAAAGATCTACATGTTCTAGCTTTTTTTAAAAAAATTTTCCATTTTATCGTAGGAGTTTTATATGCGTCTTTTAAATTCCAAAATATTTAGAAAGAGACTATTTTTTATAAGTACTATTGGTGAAAGATAAGATATATTGGTACCACCTAGTCTGAAAAGAATTCTTCGTACTATGAATATAAAACTTTTCAACAAACCGATTCTCTATTGTAGAAATAGAACTTATATAAACAAGAGAGTTGGTCAAACTTTTATTTCGTAATGGGCAATCGTTAGAATTCTTGTAATTACATTGGTTAATATTATCAACAGTATTTATTTTGGAATGTGCATTCTTATCAAAATGTTTAAATTGGTTTAAAATTTTTTTTTACTGTGTTTCTTTATAATCTTTTTAAGATTATCGGTGCAGTTATAACTAAGTTTTAGTGTATTTCTGCTAAATATTTTACATTTGAGAATTAAATTTAGGGAAATGTTCATCAGTTAAATGGACGAACTTCTAACCTAACTTAGTACTGACCAATTGGTTAAATGATTTTCCTATTACTATTTCTTTTCCTTAGATCGCTATTATCATGTTTTCTGTACTTGATTTCAGCGCACTTGTAACTACTATTTTTTAAATCAGTATTATGAACACAGCTATATTTATCAAACACATCTTTGTCAGATGAATTGTTGCTAATCCTACATTCTCAATTGTGGTTGTCCGCATTTTGTGGTGGTGGTGGCGGTGGTAGTAGTAGTATTTTAGATTCTTTAGATATGGATTTTATAAAAGTTGGTGATGTAAGTGTTTCCTACATAAAGAATTATGTTGTTTTTTGTTTTGTTTTTTTAATTCGTATGGCATTTATAAAATCAAAGTTAAGCCCAGTTTTGTTCTTATTTGTTACGAGCAAGTTTAAAGGGTTGTCTCTCTTATGTTCATAGATGCGGGATTTTAGATTCGTTGATGTCTCACCAATGTAACTATTTCTATATTGTAGGCGCTTTATTTCATACTTCCTGGCATCTGAAGTGGTGTTGGATTTATTTTTCTTTTTAACTATACATCCGATTGTCTTTGGTTGTAAAGACCCTAGTATTGGGGATAACTAATTCATTTTCAAACTTTGTAGAGAATGTGTTGGAGGGGGTAATATTATGAATTTTATGTTTTTCTTATTAGGTGGTTCCCTCGACACTGTCTGCTTTTTAGGATCTGCGAACTTTATATGCTCGTTTTCTAGCATTGAGGAATAAATAGATAAATCTAAATGCTTTTCAATACATTCCTCCTATTCATCTAGGTATACATTTTCTAAGGGCTCTGAGGTAAAATCCTATGATTAGTACTGATTTTAGTTTTTGGCTGTGGTGGGAATAAAAACGAATGAAATCGTTTTGGTTAGGGGGTTTGCGATAAACTTTGAAATCTAATTTGTTATTGTTACGTATTAATAAGTTAAACATTTGTTGATTTCACGTTAATTTTTCTCCAGATCTTATTCTCTAATGAATCTTTAATAAAGGCGAAACATGTCAGATTTATAAACATTTCCAATTTGTTTCTTACCCTATCATGTATGTGTGTGTGTGTGTGTGTGTGTGTGTGTGTGTGTGTGTCCACTAAAAATGTACTCAATTTTGACTTCCTATAATATCTTGATTTTTTTTCTTTTTTCAAATTCATTCAATTAAATTCATTTAATACTTAATTTGAAATGTGAATCTTCTTTGTAAACCAATAAACATTAATACTTCTTAATTTTAACCATTAATCTTTTTGCAAGTCAATAAAACACTTTATTTATTGCCATTTAAAGAGTGAGTTGATTTTTGGGACACTCTGTATATTGTATTCATAAAAGTCGTATATTTATTTTGATAAAATGAGGACGATTTTGCGACTTGTAATTATTTTTGCTGAGTTGGAATGAAAAGATTAATGATTTAATTATCAAATCAAAGGCAGCGCATTTAAAGAAAAAATTATTTCAGATATAAAACGAATCGTGGTTTATCAAAAATTACTATCAGCAGATGCTACTCAATAAAATTAAACGCGAAGATCTATAAGATATGACAGTATGAAATTAGCATTCTTCTGTAATGACAAGGTTAACTGCCACAACTCACTATCGCAACACCAACTGCCTTTTGTCAATGATATAATGACAATATGTTATATTCCTATGTGATACAACAGTCAAAATCAAGTGTTTTTTCATGTGAACTTTCAAAACGTACTTAAGGCACTTCGACATAGTCTTGAATTCCACCAGTTTACCATTTCAGTTCAATAGAGATAATTTGTCTGTCAGGATGCTTTTATTCGCTTCTTAATCACTAGTGAAAGCAGAAGATCCAGTAATCTTCAAGTGTAATACTCTTGTACAAGTTTGTGATTTTATGCTAAAGTTAGCAGTTTATGAAATTATTCAATGTTCAGCAAAAACAGGCAAAAGGCCAGGTATAATAGTTAAGTTTAAGTGAAAAGAATTTATTCCTGCAATCACTAGAAAAATGATCTTTTTGCTCGTAGATTTTGTTTATGCTAAACTTAACGAAATACATATCCCAAGAAAGTAGCGATCATTTGAGTGTCGGCTTCAAGTTGCAGGGATTTTGTGTTAACCATCCAAGGAAATATGAATAAGTCACCAAAATGGCTTATATATGTACATACGTTTGCAGAAGAATATTCTAATATCTATGTCGGATGGGCTTTGCATTGTCTGAAATAAAATACAAGGCAGACTCAATTTTAAATAAGTGTCTCAGTATTTCTTGGCAGCAAATGTCTTTTAAAATGTCTTAAAAACTGTTTCCAAATCACTACTATTATTGAATACATGATCAATGTTTGCAATCCCAGCGGCTTCATGTATACCTTGGCAATTTATTCTTCTGCATTGGAAGATATTCGAAAGAATTCTCTTGACCGTAGCTCATTTAAATAATAAAATAACCCCCCCAAAAAAAAAAACATTGTTATTTTTATTCATATAATACAGCAATCCAGGGTATAGTG